>OY723391.1:40376819-40509319 GCA_963210295.1 Ophion ellenae | reverse complement strand
CTGCTGGGTGGCACTCAAACGACTCCGACACCATCTCGGGCGTCACCCGGTAAAAAAAACCCCGAAAAATGATGATTATTATTATTGTTGTTATTATTATCGATGTTGGTATTCATCAGATCGAGCCTAACCCACCGGGGTAGGTGAATGGTTCCCCGTGTAAGCTGAAATACTCCGTTGCTCGAAGCAAGGAAATATTATAGTCAATAATAATAATAATAATAATAATAATATTAATAACAGTGGCATGGGTGTCGAGAAATGTTTTTCCATTCATTTTCTCAACTGTGTTAGTTCGTATTCGTCCTGAGTAAGTTGAGTTATCGCAATGGACAATATCTTGATATTGGATAATTGATGACAACATTTGTTTTGTTTCAAGTGTTGACTTTAGCAATTGAAAATGGAGCAATGCATTAAATACAATTTTTATTGCAAAAAATAGGATTAAGAAGCTGTTGTTTCTTTTTTTTTAAGGGGCTATACCAGTGTGAACGCTGAAAATTTGGTTGATTTGCAGGAATTTTTTGGAAGAAAAGTACTCAATTAAATGTTTCGGAAAATTAAGAATATATTTGGCTATATTTGACCTATATTACATAATTTTTTTATAGAAAAATATTGAGATCCAAGCGATTTATGAGCTGCCTTCGAAAGCGCAGAAAAAAAAGTTCCTCCACTACTGACATGATTCCGGCCGATTGAGTAGCTGATACCGAAAAAGGAAAAAATGTTAAACTGAAAGGTGTTTCCTGAAATGGCGTAATTATGAAAAAAAGTCTGTTTTCTTGCCTATAAAATGGTCGTTTTTTTCAATGCCAAATCGTCCACTTTCATCCAATCAAAAATATCCTACGTCATTGTAGAGTAAATATATTCGAGAGTACTGAGTTCAAATTTCAAGTCAATCGGGTAATTGCTCTTTGAGTTACAATGTCAGATACAAAAATCTCATTTCGAGAAAAACGCGTTTAAAGATTTGACTGTCGATTTTTGCGAGATAAAATGATAATGATATAAAATATATAAAGGATAATAATAATCATGAAAGTATAATCTGTCGAAAAAGGCAAAAAAAATCGATTTTTTTTTAGTGTCACACTGGTATAGCCCCTTAAACGAATATCCGGATTTGGGCGAATTCTCATTGGCCCTAATGAAATGCAGTGCGTGCCCTTTCATTTATTGACGTCGCCAGAGGAAACACCCTTGTTTGATCGTGGCAACATGGGAACGCGATGTAGACCCCTGTCAGTCCAGTAAACGAGACGATAACCCGGCACTTTTTGCGTAAAATTAGAATTTTTTACCGAAGCTTTATGGTTGCATACTGTAAGTAACCCCAATGAAATGTTGCCCCTCAACTCGCCCCAACCCTAAGAAATAGGGGTTGAAAACTTAAAAATCGCCGTATCTCGATATTTAATAGCCCGATCAAAAACTGTCCCGGACAAAAGTTGTTTGGAATAATAAAATACGGATAAAGTTATGTGACGTCCAATTCCCTATCTTTGAAAATAGCGGCATAAAAACGCGGTTGGACGTTAAATAACTTTATACGTATTTTATTATTCCAAACAACTTTTGTCCGAAACATTTTGTGATCGGGCTATTAATTATCGAGATACGGCGACTTTTAAGTTTTCAACCCCTATTTCTTAGAGTTCGGGCGAGTTGAGGGGCAACATTTCATTGGGGTTACTTTCAGTATGCAACTATCCAGCTTCGGTAAAAAAATTCTAATTCTACGCTAAACGTGCTGGATTTTCGTCTCTTTCACTGGACATGTGTGTCGAATGACTTTATTCAGGTCTATCTGGATAGCCATACGTGACTCATCAATGCGGTGGAAAGGAAAAAAAGAAACGAGTAGAAAAACGTGTGCGCGTAGAGAACGTCCGTAGGTGTGCGACGGGGACAAAATTCGCGTGCGAGAATGAGCGTTTTACTTTGCGTGCGATTCTCATCAATGATGGAAACTTCCGCGTAGTTGCTGTCGTACTCTTTGACGTGTGCCGTCGCTATACGAAGAGTGTACTGTCACACGCAACGTCAATGAGTCGGCACGACTGGGTGGAGTGAGAGAGAGAGAGAGAGAGAGAGAGAGAGAGAGAGAGAGAGAGAGAGAGAGAGAGAGAGAGAGAGAGAGAGAGAGAGAGAGAGAGAGAGAGGGAGAGAGAGAGGGGGGGGGGGAGAGAATAAAAAAGAACCTCTAAAGTATCGCGGAAACCCACAACTTTTCGTCCTAAATTATTCAACTCTTCGCGGACCTCGAGTTTCCGAGCTTTCCCTTCCGAGGCGTTCACAATTACGAGCCTCTTCCAGGACTCCCTAGCCACCGGAAATGACACTAACATCATCGGTGCTTAATATTCTGTTAATATTATAACGAACGACACAAAAGTGTTTACTATTATCGGGGAGATCCCTTTAGGCAACCAAAAACAAACGATTTTTCAAGGTTTTTTTGTGCCGAAACTATTGATTCTACATAATTAAAATTTTATGTACAAATCAACGCAACTTTTTTTAATGGAAAAAAAATGCCGTTTGTACGACACCTGCTTCACAGACGGTTGTCGGCTGAGTTGTTGCGCGGCGTACGCCCTAGCGTCAGGCGCATTGATCTGAAAAATCAAAGCTACGGAGTTTTGGTTTCCTAAGCCCCACACGCTCTATGTGAACCTAAAAAGTCCAAAGAAAAGTGCAAATTCGAAAAATGGTACGCGTTTGAAAAAATGTTATATTCTTCATTAAATGTTTGTTAGTATTTGGTAATGAAAAAGTCGTCTCGAATAATTTTCGAGAAACTCTAGGTTCACATAGACGGTGACTGTGTTGTGTAAAAGTGTGTAAAAGTTCAAAATGATCGATTGGATAGTTTGTGAGTTATCTTGTACGAGGTTGAAAAAAGTGGTTTTTAGGAAAAGGCGTTTAAACTTTGAGGGCCAAACATTTTGGGATTAAATGACCTGCCGATTAATCTGCGATTCCGGGACCGTAGAGGGACCTCAGCTTTCTCGTGGAGTTCATTTTTTTTACCGTTCGTGCAGAACGATTGATGTTTGTTTTAAGTGTGTCAAGTCCGCTCCCTCGCGCCATTTTGCATGTATCATGTTAGATGGGTCGATCCATCCCGGATATCCGCGTGTTCTCGCTCATCCGACTCTGAACGATTATTCGAAACAGCCCTCCGCCTTCTCCAGACACCCCACCACCCCCCACGGACTCCGTACGAAGTTTGTACGTATGGGTGGCTAATATGTACCCTTCGAAAGGACTGTGTATAGGGAATGAGTTTGAAGCCCGAACGATTACATTTCCGTGCAATTTCAGACGCCGATAGAACGATGAGGTTTGCCAAGCGACGTTTCACAGTTGCCCGCAAATTTCTGCTCTTTCGCAGCCTTCCTCTTCTATCTTCTCACCCGCCCTTTCCTCGTCCTATTACCGACCAATGGTATTTTCCTTCGATCCACTCGGGTTCACATAAAACAGTGAGAACCCTCTAGAATTTCGGATAGCCGTGTACGTTCGTAATCGGATTCGTCAAATTTTCGGGCGTACTGAAAATATCGTCGATCCCCTCCGCTTAAGGCGGGATGTAAATTTAAACGGGGAAAATGAAGCCATTTTAAGGGATTTCTAAAACTAAGAAATAATTATTCTACATTCATCAAAAAGTGGGTATACTTTAATAGTATATTTTAGTATACAAAACAATTTTTTTAAATTAATTTATCATAAAAATGGCGGAGCTGTGGCAGAGTGGTACAGCAAGGGGATAAAATTCCGAAAAGCGGAAACCGAATTTCGATCTAAAATCTGACATACACTTTGCTTTTAATATTTTAAGGTTGTTCTGGGTTTTAGCCGTCGGGTATGAAGTACGACGCACAGAGCCGATTGACTTTTACCAACTGCTAGCTCTCAAATAATCGTCATATCAAACGTGCGTTTTGGAAATATTTTTCTACACATATTTGTAAAAATATGCATTTTTGAATATTCGGTGATGACATTAAGTATTTTTATTACGTTGTGTAATTATTTTCTATAACTTTTTCTCGCTCAATTAATGCGAAACGAATTGGCAACGCCGTGAATCGTGGTATATCATAATGCTCAGGTTGTTTGGGAGGCACAACGTTGACAGGCTGTAACGTCTGAAGTTTTTCGAATTTCGCTTTGAAACTTTGGGAAAATATTCTCCGTATATAGTTCTAAGTTTAAAGAAGAAGAAAAAAAGAAATCGATTTTTTAATCGTTGTAAATGTATATCCCGCCTTAATCCAGTACCTCCAAGGAAACGGGAGACAAAGTCGTTGGCGGGGAAATAAAACCTGGTGAAGCGCAAAAAACAACGTTTTTTTTTAGATAAGGGACAGTAGACAAGAGTTGCGGAAAACAATGGGCGACGATAATAACGAGGTTTTATGTTCAGTTGATGAACAACTGGAACAATGAAGAGGATGATGAAGAGAGCTAATTATCTCTGGAGTCGTATTTTACTCCACGTTTTACGGAGAATTTTTCCACGGACGAATCCAAACAATAGTTATTGTTCGGATTTGTGTTTCGCCTTGGCATACGTGGATGCATTTTTCAAGTTTCGTTGTGGGATATTCGTTTTAGGAACAAGGCCACTTGATTCAGCAGGAACTACATTTTTCATGGACATTTTTACGATTTGTGGTGTACCCTCGTGGACTTTGGCGGGTCAATTAGTATTCCAGATCATAAGAGACCCCCCCCCCTCCCCCAGAGTGATGGCCATGGCCACCCCCAGGGCACAGGGAAAGTGTGAACAACCTGTGTACTGATAGAGGTGGCAATATTTTATTGGATTCCAGTTCCGGAGACGAGAATCTCAGTGTTAATAAAACTGCCTCCCACTTGGTAGTTGGTAGTAGCACTGAGCGGTCACCCATCCAAGTATTGGCCAAACACTTCTCGACGGTGCGATATCTACCGATAATTTCACTGCAACTCGAAACTTCTATGAACTCACAGAACACGGTCCCAAGACGAATATGTCTCTCAAATTGAGAACGCCCATACGTGCGGTCCCTTCCACTCGAAGAGAATATCTTTAACGGATCATCACCGTGTAACAGGTCGAAAAATATTTGATTTTCGCGAAATTTTTTTCGATGATTAAAATACGCTAATCAGGCTGACTTTTTTCTGTCAAATCACAGCACCCCTAAAGACCAGAAAATAAATTTTTAAACGTTTATTTTCATTTTTTTTTTACTTTTTATATCGGTTGAAAATGTCTTCGAAAAAAAGAAGTCCTTACGGTGTACACGGTCGTGGCCGTAAATATTATATGAAACAAAATTTGTAAAAAGATTATTAATTATTATGAAAGCCGCTGTCTGGTTATAGAGGTTTTTTTTAAATCAAAATTGACTAAACGACGGCGATTTTTAAAAAAAGTATCGAATTTAGCATATTTTTTCGACAGTTTTTCGTTAAAAAAAATTTAGATTTTAAAAGAAAAAAAGCTTCCATAGCAAGATAAACAATGGCGTGAAGAATATTGTTGCAAAATTTGAGACGGATAGCTTGAAAACTCTTCCTTTAGGAGTGTACACTGTTTTGAAAAACGACATTTCGGGAAAAACGCGTTCCAAGTTTTGAGTGCGAAATGTACATTTAAATTGTCTACTTACGTTGATGTAAGTATGAGTGCAAGTATGACTTACGTGATGAGGAGCATGCTTATAACCGTCTATAGTAGTCTATACTATTGAATAATGCGAAAAAATCGTTTTTTTTTCTAATTTTACACTGTGATGATCCCTTAAGGCAGGACAACACTGTGACGTGTCGAAAAAGCTCGTTTTTCTCGAACTATTTATTCTCTACTAAACTATTTAATTGGAGTTTGGAGAAATTCGAAGGTTACATTTTATTAAGCATACATCGAACTTATTTCGTGTAAATGTTTATTTTAAAAAATTAGAAATTAACACCTATATTGAGGTATAACACAGCGTCTCTATAAAAAACGTCGTCCAACGGCCGGATTAATAACTTAATAACGGTTGATCTGAAAAATAAAAATAAAAATGTATATAATCTATATAAATGTAGTTCAAGTTGTACGTAGCCGTTTTTCGAAATAAAATATATTCACAAAATGGCGGGCCTTAAAAAAAGTGTCATTTTGGCAAAAGTTTTACTTATAATCAGCTTATAGTACACTAAAATTTTCTAATAAAAAAAAACGACTATGCTTTTCTGTAATTGAAAAGTTAAAAAATCGTTTCGATAAAAACGCGATTGAAAGTTTTAGTACGTATACGTAAATCTTTGCGCCACCTGCTCTCATTAAATCGTCTGTAACGGGGTCAATTTTCAATATTTCACCTTGAATTTTTTTCACATATATTTGAATATAAATACTTTAAGAAATTGCAAAAAAAAATCGATTTTTTTCGGCCGCCTTAAGGAATTTCAAAAAATATTCAAAATATTCCGCCTTAAGAAATTACATAAAATCGTCGATACGAAACGACAGTGGCGAAGAATGTCTCCGCATCGTTGCATTTTGACGTTGCAAGCTTTATCGACGCTTCTTCCCGCTCCAACCTCGTTTCATTTACTCGCAAAGGAATAGTTTACGTTTATTCGGATAAAATACTTTCGCCCCGTTCCGCCTTCGCAATGGGTGTGTTTGCAGTCAGTCGTACGAAAAATGCAGAAAACGGCGTGGGCGTTGGTAGACTCAAAGTTTGCTACCCCCTCCTACCTCCCCCTTGACCGGTTTGCGGCTTTGGGAAAAATACCGTGACAAACTGCGAGATCGCGCGTACGAAAGATGCATTCTGCATTTCTCTATATACGTTTTACCTTCGACCAGACCTTCGAATTTTTCTATACTGCCTTATTTTCCGACCGTTCCGAACTTCGACATATGTACGTTTGCGTGTGCACTAGAAGACTCAATTTTCCCGAGCTTTTTTCGAAAACGCCTCTTTCGTAAGGTCCAGCGCAATCACACCCGGAGTCTCTGCTAGGATGTATTTTTTTCATAATTTTCCCGTCGTAAATAATTTCGAAAAATACAATAATCCCCCCCACCCCAAACGAGCTGAAATTTTGCACGAACCTTCCTTTCAGTTTTTCAAGACAACCCCTAAAGGGATTTTTGGCGATGCACAATAGTCTTTGGGTTTGGGTTTGTTTGAAAAAAAAGGAGAGCGCGATAGGTATGATCGCATGTATTTTTTTCATGACTTTCTTTTCATAAATCATTGCGAAAAAGACAATAATCGGCAAGTTCGGCTTTTTGGGTACGCTTCCGAAACCCCCTCCGATCGAGCGGAAATTTTGCACAAACCTTCCTTTTAGTATTTTAAGACAACCCCTGAAGGAATTTTTGGCGACGCGCAATAGTTTTTGGGTTTGGGTTTGTTTGAACAAAACGAAGAGCGCGATAGGTATGATCGGATGTATTTTTTTCATGATTTTCTTTTCATAAATCATTTCGAAAAAGACAATAATCGGCAAGTTCGGCTTTTTGCATGGGTAAGGTTGCGAAACCCCCCCGCCCTCCGATCGAGCGGAAATTTTGCACATACCCTCCTTTTAGTATTTTAAGACAACCCCTGAAGGGATTTTTGGCGACGCGCAATAGTCTTTGGGTTTGTTTGGGTTTTTTTGGAGAAAACGGAGAGCGCGATAGGTATGATCGGAAACGTAGTAGATATAGATATAGTCGGCGCGCGTTAAAAAAAAACTAAAAAGTTTAATATCTAGAAAATTATTGCGAATCGCCAAAAATCCCTTTAGGGGTTTCCTTAAAATATTAAAAGAAAGGTTTGTGCAAAATTTCGGCTTGATCGGAGAGGGGCTTCGGAACCTTATCCGGCTTTTTTTTATCATTGTAAAAAATCATTTACACGTTCGCTACGGTTTTGCTCTTATTGAAAGTATGATATCATTGCTATTTCTAGATCCATGGCCATATCTCGATAGCTGCGTCAATTAGCCAGTCGCATACCGAAAAGGAGGATGTATCCGCGACTCATAGTAACGATCGAAACATAACCGCGTTTAAATTTCGTCATCTCTACGACACGAATTTATTTTGTATATACATTTATTTGTATATATATATATATACATGTGTGTGTATGCACGTATATATATATATATATGTATATATGTATATAGATGTATATATAACGGAGATAAAACACGGTAAACAGGGAAACGCGTATACAGGGATCGTAAACGAAACGCACACGAGTACACGAGTGGAGAAAGAAAGGAGAAAAACGGCGAAACAACGCAAAAGTGACCAATTTAGATAGTGAACGACGAAACGTGTTACAAGAAAAAGCAGCAATAGCAAAAGTCCCAGCATCGATTTGACTAAACCCAACGTTTCGATATTAAAAAAGGCCCGCGACAATTGTGCTCAGAATCGCGACTACTCGATATCAAAATTTATCAACACTAAGGCCACTCGTCAATTTCGTAAAAAGCTCAGTTAAAGTACCGCAAATATTCCTAGTCAATGTGGCTGTATAATTCGACGATTAATCGATAGTGTTCAATTAAACGATCAATTCTCTCATTCCTAATCGTCAAAGTTATACAAAATATTATACACGTTATAATATCAACGATAATAATATTGATGAACAATAACAACAATAATATGGACATTAGTTTTACGGGTAAACTAGAACAGTGATACTAGAATTTATCGTACCGATACGAAGTGAAATACGGTCTGAAAATATTAGTACAGCAATACGAGTCGAGAAAAAAATATTTATTCAAATTCGAAGTCGTATCTCGCAAAGCAATACCAGATTTGTTGAATTAAAAAAAAAACAGAGACAGAAAGAAGATTTTCGAGTACGGATTTTGACAGTCGAATTGTTTGAAATTGAGAGTGCTGCGGGTACGAGAACACATCCCGATAAATCAAGATGGCTTTCGCGGCGGCGCGGATGATCCTGAAGGACAAGAGGCGAAAGGCGAGCAAAGAAGATTTCACACCACGAAACAGAAGCAAGGTAAATAGAAAAAAAATCCAACGCTGATGGAATTAATTTTTGAATATAGTTAGGAGAGTCTTGTCGCTGGTATCGATAAAAATTGATGCAGACGATGTCGGTAATACTCAAGGGCGGACACCACTGTGACGAGCCGAAAAATGTCTTTGTTTTTCATTTTTTTCGCCTATTCAATAATTTATTTGGGATTTGAAAAAAAAGGTATGTTATCGAACATACATTGAATTCATTTCGTGTAAATTTTAATGAAGATAAAATTGAGAAATTGAAAAGAGCCTGGGTATACAAAATGTGATCCAGTGGCCGGATCGATATCTTCACAATTATTGGTCTGAAAAATAAAAATGTTCTTTGATTTATAAAAATGTAGCCCTCGTTGTATGTAGCCGTTTATCGAAAAAAAATCTCAAAATAACGTGCGTTAGAAAAAATGTGATATGGGCAAAAT
Source organism: Ophion ellenae (assembly GCA_963210295.1). Lineage (NCBI taxonomy): Eukaryota > Metazoa > Arthropoda > Insecta > Hymenoptera > Ichneumonidae > Ophion > Ophion ellenae. Next base: position 40,499,830 of record OY723391.1, on the reverse strand, counting down.
TTCTACTTATATTCGGACGCTCAAAAAATACTAAATGAAAAAAATAAATTGGCTACGTACAACATACATAACTGTACTACGACAACGTACGTGAATGTAGTTCTCGTTGTATATAGCCCTTTCCGAAAAACAAAATGCACAAAATAGCGGGTGTTTAAAAAAAAACGTATGATTTTGGTGAAATTTTTACTTATATTCGGTGGCTCAAAGAATACTAAATGTAAAAATATAAAACGGCTACGTACAACCTACATAGCTGTACTAGGACAACGTACATAAATGTAGTTCTCGTTGTATATAGCCTTTTTCCGAAAAAAAATCACAAAATAGCGGGTGTTTAAAAAAAAACGTATAATTTTGGTGAAATTTTTACTTATATTCGTTGGCTCAAAAAATACTAAATAAAAAGAAAATAAAACGGCTACGTACAACATAAATAACTGTACTACAACAACGTACATTAATGTAGTTCTAGTTGTATATAGCCCTTTGTCGAAAAAAAATAACGGGTGTTTAAAAAAAAAAAAATTGGTGAAATTTTTACTTATATTCGGTGGCTCAAAAAATACTCAATTTAAAAAATTAAACGGCTACGTACAACATACATAACTGTACTAACACAACGTACATAAATCTAGTTCTCGTTGTATTTAGCCCTTTTCCGAAAAAAAAATCACAGCATGGCGGCTGTTTAAAAAAAAGTATAATTTTGGTGGAATTTTTACTTATATTCAGGGGTTTAAAAAATACTACATTTTCAAAAAAAGGGCTATATGTAATTACGGAAATTACGGTTTTTTTAAATTGAAAATCGGACAACTATAGCTAGATTTATGTTTCCGGCCGGGTTGAGAAAAATGGTTTCAAGAAAAGCGCCACCGACCATTTTCATTATACGTAAATCGTTGCGCTACCTGCTCTCACTAAATCGTCTGTAGCTTGGTCAATTGTCAATATTTTGACTTGATTTTTTTTCACACACCATTGAATCTGTATACTTTGAGAAAATGCAAAAAAACTTCAATTTTTTTACCCGTCAAAGTGGTGTCCCGCCTTAATTCGGTGTCGTATTCGCAGAACAAATACGTACGTCTAGGGGCTCTATCGTGGTCGTACTGTACATACTTGTGCAAAACGAGGTCACAGTCTCGCTTACAGAAGTGTCTTATGTATATATTCTTTCGGCAAACGCTGTCCGCATGAATAAAAAGCTAAACATACGACTCGCGCGAGCAGGCGACCGTGTACAGGGAATAATTCAATCAACTTGACTGCAACAGTTACGTACACAAGGTAAATTATCCATGACAGTCAAAGCACCAGTATTTGTATCGCAGAATGGCAAATGCGCCACTTTCGATAAATTCAAAATTCCATTTGCAATTTTTGCAAGCACGTAAATAAATCGCAACCGAAGTTCTCATTCACAAAAATGGTTCACGTTCTCTTATAGTGAAAAAGAATAGATGCTGTTTTTTTTTAATGTGTCCAAATAAAGACGCCACACGATTCAAATTTAGAACACAAACGTTGTTCACACAAATTCGAAAGAAAATGGTCCTCCATTTGCGAAATGATTTATATCTATGATTTTTTTTCATTTCCTGGGTTCCAACGTATACTCTTGCGGGTTTTGACGTATCACCCTTTCCAAATGAACCTACATAATATCACTGGATATGGTGATTTTTAAAAAAAATGTCACCTACATAATATCACTATATATAGCGCTTTATTTTTGTTTTTACATTTTCGTATTTGTTTTAAGTTTTAAGTTTTCGTAAGATTTTTTTCCTAAAAATGACATTGTAACATTTTTAGGAAAAAAATCTTCCAAAGTGTTTGTGGTGCTGCAGTTGGCGTTGCAGTCCTCCAGCGGCGAGGCCCGAAACGGCGGGATCGCTACCAGACTCAAATGTAATCTAAAACGAAAACAAAAAAATGTTTTCTTCAAATCCATCCAACTGGCTATGGGTTCACGATCCACTTTTCGAAATTTCGAAAAATACGAAAAATGACAGCTTCTCCAAAGAAAAGCTCATTTTTCTCTTGAAAAACAGGATGCTAAAGTAATTGTTATTAACAAATGGTTCATCCAATTAAAAAAATGACTACTGTTTGAACGCTAATTGTGAAAATTCAAGTCAATAGTGTGAAAGTTACTCGAGATATTAATCCCGCCGTGTCACGAAATGTGGTTTCGAGATAATCGCGTTCATAGTTTTGGTACATATGTTACACGATCTTGTGAAATATTGTCGCCTTACCGCTAGTCAGCGATTCCGGCACCATATAAGTGTCCTTCCTCATCATCGAGATCGTGTTGCACACCTAATCTATGCAATCTGCGGGCAGTTCGGGCCTCTTTTAAGTGTTCTTGTGCTTTGATGTCCGCTTTCGTTACACGCGAATCACCCTTAACCCGACGCACACTGTTCCACTAAAATAGCTGAAACTTCTTCAATTTTAAGAATTTGAGGGTCCGGTTGATCCTAACGGGGTCGTCCAGCGTGAGGGCCGTTTTTAATGCATTTTTGGGATTTTTCTTTGACAAACCATTAAAATAAAATGATTTATAAATTGTATATAATTTTTACTAACATTTAAACAAACTTTGTGAATTTTTTGAAGTCTTTATATAGAATATAGTCGGAGATACACCGCCCAACAGGAACTCATACATAAAAAGAGGTGCCCCACTGCTGCCATGATTCCGACCGTTCTGCTTATCGGAAATAAAAAAACTAAACGCAATTTTAATCGTCAGACTTGAGGCTCTACATGGAACTAAAATAAAGTTAGAATCCCAAAAAAATAATTTTTTTTTACGCTTAAGAAAAAAATTCAATTTTTCGTATTTTTTTGGGGAGCTATATAGTTGATAAAAAATAAAACTAGCGAAGCAATCTTTATTATTTTAGTTCAACTTATAGTTATATATGTACTAAATATACTAATATGATGCTGTATAAATTTAAGCAGAATCAATCAAATCGTTTTTGAGATATCATGGCAGCAGTTTGAAAAATCGTGTTTAGAGAAAAACGCGTTTGTAAGTTGTTGTATATAATTCATAATAAAAAAAATGGTCTCACCATCAATCTGCTATGCCTGGCTCATAGAGTACACCTTCCTCTTTCTTCTTCTTTTGATCTGACACACTAGACGACCCCCTTAAAATATTCTTGAAGGTTCACACTACAACAATATGTGAAAAAAACGATTTTTTTAAGTTTCCAAAGAGACATACCCCCTTAACCATAGGACCCTACACTATCTCCACGAAACAAATAACCTACACAGGGGTTACGCACTCCCCAGCACTTCAAATCAACGCTGCTAACGAACTGTTTGACGTAGACAGATTTTTTCAATCGAACGCTCGATAACGGACGAATGGAATAGGTATTGCGAGAAAAACCTAATATAAATTTATCACCGTGAAAAACGCAATCGAACAAAGCAAGAAAAATTATGTTGGCATTTCTCACCAATAATGTGGGTTTTGTGGTACCCATGTGTAGGGACCTAGGATTAAGAGTCTACATTGCAGAAAAGGCAAAAAAAATCGAGTTTTTTTAATTTCCAATTTAGAATACTGCCTTATAGAAGTGGTTGTATTCATTTCGAGTAAATATCTGATTCCATTAAATATCAAAGGGAAGTCTAGTAGACCGAAATTCGAACAAAATTTGATTCGATCAATTTTTATTGATTCATTTGTTACATCACATTCCAAAATTGATTACTTTTACTGCATTTTAGAGTCAACAGTTTTTGCGTTTCTCGAGTTACGAATAAAGCTTAGACCCTTGCCAATAGTTCATTGCGCTCCACCGCTCGTTTCGGGCCGTCAGCCCTCGTACGCTGCCAATGCCCCTTAACTGGTGGTCAAATGGACACGACGAGACGAAGGCGCCTTTTCGCTCGACGGCGCTCGTTATTGTCCCAGACATTTTGCAATCGTCGACGCGGCAATCCTGCAACGCTGCGAATTGTGGCCATCCCCGACGTATCCCAATCACAGCGCTAGTAGAAACGGTGCGCGCTGGTCAGACGTCGCCCGCGCTCCGAGGCAGTTAAAGTCAATGTTCAGTCACGCGCTGGTACTTTATACCCACGGGGATGGATTTATCTCGTTTCGGTGAAATTTGATTTTCTAATTCGCATCGGCATTTTCCAGAATCGAATCCAAGATATTTTGCGTTTGAAAAAAGTCACTCAAATTTCCACATATGATCGATTCTCGAAAACAAGAAGCACTGTGATATTGGGAATTAAAAATAACGAAAAGAATATTCATACGAAAAATGAATATTTTTCTTATATTTTCGAACCCAAACAAAACCACGGTTAAAAATTTACCATAATTGTCATCAATGATTGAGTCATGAATATTTTTATTCGTAGTACAAAAATAACTATTTACTCAAAAGTTATCGCAAAAAAATTTAAAATCCTTTCATTTTGCCCATCTTCAATTTTCTTCACCACGACTTATTAAAAATCCCCACGATCGTCGTAGCAGCTCGTGCTCAATGTCCTCAGCTTTAGTGCAAGAGCAAGCTAATTACATCCCCTTTTTCCTCAACGATGAACTCCTTCGATGTACGAAGTCTTTCACGTTTTTTTTTCCCTCGCCATCTCCCATCCCGGGGTCCATTTCCCCGGAGACTTTTTGCTCTCTTCCTGCTGCGGATTAAGCCTTTGACGGGGCTCCGGCAAAAAGGCAGTGGGAAACAGGGAATACTTTTCTTGCGGACTTTCGCATACTCGCCGGAATCGAGAAAAGGGAAGAAGATGGTTAACGAAAGGACGAACCGTAGGTCGATTTCTCTGTGAACGAAGAACAAAGCAGAGCATTTCGCGGTTCGTATATCCACAGCACTGTCCGGTGACTTTTTTTTTCTCGTTCCCTCAGTCGCCCTCTCAATTTCCTCAGGCTGATATTTTTTTTCCTCCTGGAATTCTCTTATCGTTAGGAAGAGAGCGCATCGATAATCACCAAGGAGCACAAGTCGTCGTCACAGTTTTGTATTTTTTTGCCATTCGTTTCAAGTGTCCTAATCTATCGGAAAATCGAGATTATTCATGTCGAGATGAACTACCGAACGCCCCTATTCTGCTGTAAATCTCGAGTGCTTTCCTCCCACCGGATGGATGTCGCGAGACACAACTTAACATGTCGTCTTCCATCAGTTATCGACTTATCGCAAGCGCACATTTAGCGACCCTCTAAATCGCCACCTACCCAGGTCACGCGTCACTTTCATCCCCGATCGCACAGACGGATGTTTTCTCTCGCTGTCGCAAAAAAAAAACTTTCTTGTCACTCGGCCAGAAACTGTTCGGGGCAAATGGATTTCACTCCGGAAAAACCGACCGATCTCTCCTTTCTCCCTTGTCCAATGAACATCATCCGTAATCGTTTCGACACACTTTTTGTTTCGGAATCAATCACCCAAAAAGCGTGATACCGTTGGCGGAAAAAGTCTACGGGCCACGATTCAATCCAAAATAAATTAACACCCGTATCAGTCGGCGTAACCGGTCATTGAGTACTTTTTGTCTCTTGATTTATTTGCCGATTTAATTGTTCATTCAATCCTGGGGTAAAAAAGAATCAGCCTCATGGTTTTTCCCAACATTCTTTCGTATGCTCTTTCGGAGTTTTTTAGGTCCCCTTAATGCAGTATTCAACCGGCCAAATACACCCGGTAGAATGGCCCATTGGGATGAAGATTCGCAATACGAGTACTTCACACCACGGGGGCGTTTAGAAGTTCGAATGACGGTGGAAACGCCAATTAGCGTCACAACGCTAACGCACCAATCGATGCGATGATGCATACAACAGTGAAAACCAATTAGCTTGCATTCACGAACGCTTGGAGCCTCAATGACTCGCGAACTTAAGAGGCGCCTCGCCAGGAACGCTTCCCGACCTCAGCTTTTTTCGAGTACGACGGAACGCATGTGAATTTTTATGCTTATCGTAAGCGCCTTTTGCAGATCTCAGTTTGAGGATTTAGGCCACAGTAACGGGTATAAAATCAGGTGCGAATTTAACAATTTTTTTCGCATGAAAAAGGGATTCACTTAAAAAATTAATTACACATCTATTTAGTACGAATATCAAGCTGTTAGAAATTTTTTTTTTCGCTGTACAAAATGGCCGACTACTAATATTTTCTTTTATCTTTTTTTTAGACGCTCCGCGGTGTGTTATTTAGCATCCACAATTTTTTACCTAGAACCAAAAACAAAAATTCTCGTCAATCTACAGTAGAATACCTAGAGAAGTATGTACGAAATTGAAAAAATATTATTTTATTCAAAATTTGTAGGTATTTGAACTTAAGAAATGAATTGTCAGTGAAAAATTTTGTTATAACTGCTCAAAATCTGCTCATACAATGAAAAATTTTCGATTAGTCAGAAATTCCGTACGTTCTTCTTTACGAAATGCATCTAGGAACATAACTTTTAAATTTGAAGTAAATCGAGTGAAAATTGTTGAAGTTATTTGTCACGCCAATTGGAAAAAAGCTGTTACGAGAAGTTTCGAGTAGTCGGCCATTTTGTACATCGAAAAAAAATATATATATTTTCTAACAGCTTGATATTCATACTAAATATATGTGTAATTAATTTTATGAGTGAATCACTTTATCATACGATAAAGAAGGTTAAATTCCCACATGATTGTATACTCGTTACTGTGGCCTAAGGCTTTAAGGTATTTCTTTCACGAACCCGAATATTTAACAATTGAGGGTTAACACCACTGTAGAATTTTCAAAAAATTCTTTTTGTTTTTATTGGCTTAAGAGACGCTTTGTACGAGATTCTCCATGAGTTAGTTATAACATTATTCATTTACAAATAATCGTCCTTTTTTATCGAAAATTGCGTTTGTACTTTAAATTCTTGCCAATGACACTAAAGTTAATATTTTTTAAATTCCCTAGGCTCATGTAAATTAATAGAATCTTTGATATTTTTTTCCACATTCGAATTTGCGTCAGATATGCTGCGTGCCGCAGAGCGTCTTGAATTCCTAGCGAGAATCCCTCCAGCGTCACCATTTTGTATCATTTTGGTTCACTTAAAGATATGACTAATAACATCCTTGAATATTATTATCCTCTCACTTGTCCTTCCACCGGAAAAAATCGCGAAAAATCGCTTAACTTCGAACGTTTACAGTGGTGTTACCCCTTAACTGATGTTTGTCCATAATCGAGTAAAGACCGCTCGCGGCTTCCGCGATAATTTTTTTTTTTTCAGAACATAATTGGATGGTGAGAAAAAGGCAAAAAGTTGAGCTCAAAATTGTGCCACCCTTAATGTATACTTTGAGAAAATGCCAGCGAAATCTATTTTTCTTTTATTCATCACAGTGATGTTCCGCTTCAATTCGTGCTCCATGACATACCGTTCTCGCAACAGTAACGCTGCAAAAAATCCGGCGGATTATTTTCCCGCGAAATGTCTCTTTGACATTGACGTTCTCTCGAATCGTCGAAACACGAGACAATCTCGAAAGAGCATCAAGCTGGAAGTAGACACGTAAACGTACATCCCTCTGCATAACTCATGCCGTCGTTATGTCCACGCGTTCAAAAGCTCCGCCTGCATATACGCGCGTCACCGTTAAAGCTCAGATAGTACTCGCGTCACTGTACCGTCAAATTCAAGTGCACACCCTTCGGGCGAATTCCACTGACGAGAGTTTGTACAGTCGCCGCGATGAAACGGCAAACATCTGTCAGGTGCGCGGCTCGATTGCTCGAGCGCCTCCCTTTTTTTTCGACGAATTAATCCGACACCGAGCAGCCAACGATCCACCACTCGGAGATCAGAAGATATCGTTGGAATTGCGACTCAACGAGGAAGAAAAATAGCTTCGACATTTTAGGAAGTTCGTCGTAGTGCTCTCGCTCTAAAGTACGCGAAAAGAAAACGACTTGAGATTTTGAGTGATCTCGGTACAGATTTCCAAGGGCAATAACGGATATGTTTGAAAATCTTTTACCTCGCTTCTACTGGAGCGTGAAACTATCGTCCTTTTACCAAGAGTTTCTCGATGGAAGAAAGAGAGAAAGAAAGTAGGAATTTACTATATATTTTTCTCGTATCCTTTGACACACCAGATTCGCCCTGTACTTGCCGCTCGTGAACCTACTCCCTTCGTCAAGAAACACGCGAACGTTTCGTCGTATCGAATAAAGATTTTGTTGGACTTTTTTTCCTCCGTATTATCAGCGATTTTACGCCCTTTTTACGATTAAGGGGGACCTTTATGCGAGGATAAAATTTCTGATTTTCATGATTTGTTTTCAAAGGAAAGATTTCTTCACCAGTTTGGGACTTACAAGGAAAGGTTGCTCTCTGGACAAGGAAAGGTCGATCTCTCCGATTTCGATGAAATTTGGCATGCTTGTGGAATGGGTAAAAATAGGCGACACGTATTTTTTTATATCTGCGGAACCCGATTTTTAACGGGTGAAACGCACCCTCGAAAATAGGGATGTTTTTCGTTTTTTATCGATAACATTATCGTTCTCATCTTCAATGTATAGTACACGGAAAAATAAACATTGTTGCAATGTGAAATGTTTTCATATCTCGTACCGTTATTTCGTTATCGACGAAAAACGAAAACACCCCAATTGTACGTTATATATCAATATAAACGTATAATATAAACGTATAAAACAATCATGAAAATAGCCTTTTTAGCGACAAAAGCGAGAAAATAAAAATAGAATTACAAAAAAGGGCGAGAATGTTGAGAAACGCTCGCTGCCCGTGTAGAAATTTGAGTCGGAAAAAAGTACTGCCCCTGATCTGCCTTCCCTAGATAATATCAGTCTCTGGTTGGACCTTCCACCCCGGAATAGGTGCGCACCCTGGCTAGGTCCCGAACCGCCGTTTCCTTTCTGGGGATCTGATCAGGAACGGGCCGGAGAACAAGCGGTAAATTACCAGAAAAGTTGGAGTGAATAGATCACGAAATAACCAGGAACAAACGAGGAAATTAAAAATGACGTTTCAGCGTTTTTAGAATCCTTGAGGAGGTAAAATCGGGAGTGTATTCAATTTAGTATTTCGACAACATATTGTTTGTTGGTTATCTACTTGCTGAGGTAGTATATGAATGTATACATACACTTACTCGCATTTCCTGATAGGTAAAGAGGCAGAAAAACGTACACAGATCACTATCCGAACGGAAAAGGCCTAGAGTGCAAAGCGTTATTTCACAAGTATCGCTAAATAACTACTGCGTAAGCGCACGCAGTAAGCATAACACTTCTGTACGTGGTACAACTCACAGGACGAACTTTTATCCTCGTATGATGGTACCTTGCTCACGCGAAGCGCTACGCTTGTAGCCACCTGGCGGATTGTTGGTAAAATACATTCAGGTTATGTCTTCCCGGCCGGAACGTCAGCCCCGGATCTACGATTCTTCCAAGCCGGGGCAAAAACTTGACATTCGCGCCCCTCTCCTCCAGCATTTGAGATTAAGGGGGCAAATCTCTTTAGACGCCCGAAAATGATCAATTTTCATGATTTTTTTTAAGTTTATGAAATAATCGCATCATTTAAAAATGTGGACATTATCTTATCACAACTTACATGTGTTAAATTTATTTGTTTTTTAAACAAAACGAATGGCGGCGTTATAAGGTTCCTTTAGGCGTCTTTTAAAAAACTGCTCATGTTATTAGCTCAATAGGTTATTTATCGATCCGGCGGAAATTTCGGGAGGTTTTTTTACTGTAGCATTATTGGAAGGATATACCTATTAAAATATTGAAAAGTATAAAATTAAAAATTAAGTAGGCTTTGTAATCAAATTGTCATATTTTTGCCCATTTTCTCGACAGTTTTTATCCCTAAAAGTAATTTATTTACGCGATAACCTTAAAACTTTAGGTATATCCTTCTAATAATCTTATAGTGAGAAACCTGCCAAAATGTCAGCCGGATCGATCAATAACTTGTTGAGCTATATTGGTTGAGCTATAACATGAGCAGCTTTTCAAGAGACGCCTAAAGGAATACCTCATCAAAGTTCGTCTCATAGGCAGTTTTATTTTCGATGGGTGAGGTCACGAGGTCATTCAAACTCATTCAAGCGCCCTGGATGCTAGGCGCTTTAGCGAAACAAGTTTTTTTCAATTACCAGAATTTGGCGCCCCCTTAAATTGCCGCCCGAGGCAGGTACCCCGGTTTGCCCCCTTTTAGATCCGGGGTTGCAGAACGTTGATATTTCCCAACATGGCGACAAGGCACTCAAAAACCACGAATAACCTGCTTTACTTTTTTGCGTCATAAAATAATTTGGCTATTGTTTAACGCGGTCCTCTAGTTTCTCGGCTGTTTTTTTACGGCTTTTTCAATAATTTTTTACGGGCAAATCATCGAAATAATCAATCTCATTGTTTTTGCATAATCTTTATTAACATTTAAATAAGCTTTACAAATTTTTTGAAGTCAAAGTATAGAATAGAATAAATGTTATAGTGGCCGACAGGAAGACACCAAGTAAAAGAGGTGCTTGATGGTGACCAAGATTGCGGCTGTTCTGCTTATCTGAAATAAAAAAACCAAACGGCATTTTAATCTTCACATTTAAGACTAGCGATTAAACTAGAGTGAATTCTAAATTACAAAAATTGACTTTTTTATACACTTTTGAAAATTACATTCTATTTTTTACTCATTTTTTCTTAGGTTTTTCGCTCGTACAAGAAAAACTATCGAAGCAATCATGATAATCCTAGTTCAATCGCTGGCTTATAACATATTAAAGATGCTGTATAAATTTGAACAAGATCGGTGCAGTAGTTTCTGAAATATCGTGGTCACCGTTTCGAAAAATGGTGTTTCGAGAAAAACGCGTTTGAAAATTCGCGCTCTCGGCGCGCGCTCCGTATACCTGCTCCATTCCAGGGCCGTAACTTGTGAACCACTTCGAATATCGAAAAATCCTTTGGCACAGATTTTCTACACATGTTGTAGATGTGATTTATGAAAAAAAATCGATTTTTTCGACTCGAGAAACTAGAGGACCGCCTTAAGCTCAAATCATTAGTTTCCGTAATCCCGGAATTTATTATAAGCATTGTTATCCTTGTCGATTATCATTGATGGAATAAATGCTTTTAATGATGAATAGAATAACAACAGATGTATTAGTTTCATCCCAATCAATTATAAACATATTTGATGAGGTAAAAAGCAAAGTAGCTATTTTTAGTTCTTAAAGACGAGCTCCAGTTTTCAGAACATATCAATGTTGTGGCCGGGTGGACATTCGTGAAGATGTCCACCCTGGCTCTGGCTCGTAATGTATCCGAGCCAGAAGATTGTACTTTTCAAACATAGAGGGTAAGCCGTCAAAAAACGATGTTGTGATCTTCCCGGTTTGTTCCATGGGAGAGCCCGGTCAGGTAAATGAGACAAGGCAAGTCTGGTCAGGGCCGGACACAAACTAGAGAATGCCCGGTCCCATTCCTGCACGGGTGGGCACGAGCCGTAGACAAGAAACAACAACCTCGTAGGACGAGCACCACGACACACGTTACGATCGTACAACTACGCGTATAGCCGTAGGACACCTGACAATACGCGAGATCGTACGTAATTGTTCGGGATAAAACCGGCGCTAAGAAAGTCCCGAGAACCGCTCGCCACGAGGCAGTCCGTGCACGCGAACCCCGGAGGACGCGCACCGCCGCACTCTTTGAAAGCAAATCGATGCTTGGGTCCGCGAATTAGTACGCGCGAGCCGCACAACACCCCAGAAATCGCCGCGTAGTCGAGAGATCGCCTGTAACTTGCCGTCGAGTATTACAATCGCCTGAGTGCGAGAGCACTCGGAAACCCTTCCTGAAGAAGGCAACAAAACCGGACAAGTCGCCGGGTCGCAAGAACCGTTAGAGCCCGAAACGAGAGGGCACGAAAACCGAGGCGCACGAGTCGAGCGTCGCTGTTAGAGAGCGTAGAACCGCGTGCGTTGAGGCCTTGCGCTTCCGCCGCCAGAGGGTGCGAGTTCCCGTGGAGCGATCGAGAGCGATCTCGTGCGACGCGCCGAGCGGGTGGCGCTGCAGTCGCCCGGTCTGACAAGTGACCGGTCCAACAGATCGCGAGAGAAATGACGTCAATTCCCGCAACAGATTCCGTAACGACAATAAAAACAGGGGGTCACCGAATGTTTAAGGGGTAAAGCCACAGTAGAATTTTCAAAACATCGATTTTTTTCGCTAAAAGGTTGCTTTATCAACATAAGAATAAGTAACTATTCGATTTATAGCAACAACATTTTTTGTTCACCGACCTTGAGCGTATAACGAAAGCCCACCTCTGGCATGGCCACATAGTAACGAAAAGCTTAAACGCGTTTTTCTCGAAATAGCTTTTTTCCAATTGGCGTGCCAAATAACTTCAACAATTTTCACTCAATTTACTTCAAATTTAAAAGTCATGTTCCTAATTGCATTTCGCAGAGAAGTACGTTAGGAATTTCTGATTAATCGAAAACTGTTCATTTTATGAGCATTTTTATGCGAAATTTTTCACTGAAAATTTCCACATACCCACAACTCAATTCAAATACCTAGAACTTTTGAATGAAACAATATTTTTTAAAATTCCGTCCGTACTTCTCTAGGTATTCTAATGTAGATTGACGAGAATTTTTGTTTTTTTGTTCTAGGTAAAAAGTTGCGGATGCTAAATGTCACGCCGCGAAGCGCCTAAAAAAAGATAACAAAAGAAAATATTAGTAGCCGGCCATTTTGTACATCGAAAAAAATATATATATTTTTTCTAACAGCTTGATATTTATACTAAGTAGACGTGTAATTAATTTTATGCGTGAATCACTTTTTCATGCGAAAAAAAAATTATTAAATTCGCACATGAAAAATTATGTGCGAATGATATTTCATTTGCACATGATTTTGTGCGTTAGGCCACAGTAACGAGTATAAAAATACTCGTTACTGTGGCCCAACCCCTTGAAGCAAATATCAACTTAAAAAATCTCTAAATCTACTAAATTTGCGCGAAATTTTTTATTCCGGTTTATCGTTAGGTACAATAATCAATTGTGACTTATTTTTATTAAGCACCACTGCAATTTACCAATGATTCAGAAGGGCCCTTCTTATGCCTCCACAAAATACGGCCCTTCGTGAAAGGAACACTTTAATTGTCGAATTCACGTGAGCTCGGTCACGCTTCTCTTCCTGTGCATGGGGCGTTACGCGATTTCAGCTCATTTCTACATTCGCGATATAAAAATTTGTTCACGTCCAATAAATGTTTTGATGGAAGTGAATAGAAGTGCAGTCGCTTGGAGCAAAGGACCCTCAAATGTATCGAATTAATCAATTCTAACAAATAATTTCTTTCAATATCATTAAATGCCAGCAAATAATTAAAAATTGAGTATTTCTCATTCGATAATTATTTATTTCAATATTATTTAGTTCTAATGCGTATAAAAATAAAAATCAATCGCCAGAAGGCGCGATTGAAATACTTGATAGCCACTTCAGTATTAATTCGTGCTCGATAAAATATCGTTCTTATGACAATAATGCTGCAAAAAATTCGGCAGATTATTTTCCCGCATAACGTCTCTTTAACATCGATGTTTTCTGAAATCAGTCTGCCAATTAGTTGTCAAATCCTCTCGCGTTAAGTGAGCGCGCAAAAGTTATAGAAAATAATTATACAAAGTAGTGAAAACATTAAACGTTATCACCGAATGTTTCAAAATGCATATTTTTCGAATCGATAGAGAAAAATAATTTGAAAATGTATGTTTAATATGACGATTATTTGAAAGCTAACAGTTGGTAACAGTCAATCAGATCCATGCATAAGCACAGGGCGTTCTCCTCATATTTCACCCTCGACGGCTTGACCCTATAACTACCTTATCACTCATACGCAGAATATGAGCCAAGAAAAAGTGAGAAATGTTGAAAATCGATTAAATCGTACGCTTTGAAACAAAAGGTTGAATTTTCGGTAAAAAGTGGCTACATTGAGCAATAAAAAATACGCCTTCTATGTTCAAGAGCATTTAGGGACATGTTTTAGACAATAGGTTAGAAAGATTTATACCAAATTTCATGAAAATCGGTTGATTAATTTTTTAGTGATAAGTCGCGCCAGCTTTGAAATTGCAATTTTGAAGACCATACCTCCGCCATTTTTGAAGATCAATAAACGTTCCATTTAACAGCCAAAAGTAGGAATAAAACATACCCTGAATCTCAGTGATGGTGAATATACAGGGTGAGGCACTAACTGTTGCCACCTTGAATATCTCTGTAATTATCGACGTCACAAAAAATGTTTGAAACAAAAGTTGTACCGTACGAAAGGGGTCATCAAATGCGACCATTTTTTTTATCTCAGTGGAGGCGCTGTCGCACAGTAAAGGTCACCTCCACTTTTTTAAATGGGACGGTTCATTTTTTTCAACTATCTTGTAGAGCATCGAAAACTGCATAAAAAACATTTAGGGGTCAAAGTCGTTCAAGGTCATTTAAGATCAAAAAGTGACATGAACTTTATTTTTATGTGAAAGTACCTTCATTTACAGTAGATGTTCAAAGTGATTGCCATTGGAATCAATGCAGTATTGCAATCTCCTAATCACGATTCTTATCACTTCGGCCCTTATCGCCGAAGTCTTGCCATTGTCTTGTATGTAAACAACGGCACCGAACCTACAATGTACACGGAACATTGTACAATGTTTCGCCCAAACAAACCAAAGATAACGATAGTAAGAATGGTGAGACTAGTATTCATGCATCAAGCGAATGTAAATTATGTATTCTTTTGAAGAGCAAACTGATATGCTTCTAATTTACGGAGAATGTCAGAAAAATGCAGTGAGAGCTAGAGACTTATACGCTGAAAGATTTCCTGAACGCTCTCATCCTACACGCCGAACATTTCAAATTTTGTACACTAAACTGAGGACAACAGGATCCTTAACCCGTCGGGAAAGTAACCGACAAAAGCGAGTTACTAACGAAGAAACGGAATTTGGTGTTCTTGCCGCCGTTCATTGAGACCCTTGTGCGAGTTTTCGTCAAATTGCGAGGGAATCTGGCGTAAGCCAAAGAAGTATTCTACGTGTTCTACATCGTCATAAATATCATCCTTACCACATCAGTCTCCACCAGGAATTAACTGGTACGGATTTCATGAATCGCACTGAATTCTGCCAATGGCCTCAACGCCAGACTCAGAGTTCATGTCACTTTTTGATCTTAAATGACCTTGAACGACTTTGACCCCTAAATGTTTTTTATGCAGTTTCCTATGCTCTACAAGATAGTTGAAAAAAAATGTACCGTCCCATTTAAAAAAGTGGAGGTGACCTTTACTGTGCGACAGCGTCTCCACTGAGATAAAAAAAAATGGTCGCATTTGATGACCCCTTTCGTACGGTACAACTTTTGTTTCACTATTTTTTTGTGACGTCGATAATTGCAGAGATATTCAAGGTGGCAACAGTTGGTGCCTCACCCTGTATATTTCCTTTAGAAAATAATCATGACAATGAGGAATTTTTTTCTCGCCGAAAGGTATCTCCCCCCTTAATGAAAAATTCCTTCCTAATTGTGCACGCACCAGGCACGTTTTGAGAACTCGTAGATGAATTTCCGGCGAGACTCCCTGGGACACGTTTATATAAAATTCATTGAGTATTCAGGCTCAAGCAGTCCGGCATTACGCGTTCTTTGCACGCTCAAGAGCCACCGAGAGTCGCCAATTAGAACGTCAATGCGTGCTGGAATAAAACTGAAGAACAGTGGAGGGATCTCAGTGTTGGCCATTCTTTCCGGCGCATTTCCGTCCCGCAAACACAGCCGTCAGGGTTGCGCGATTTTTTTCCTCGGGTTTTCCTTTGCTGACCTACATCATGAACTGCACACACACACGTAATGAACTGGTAATCTTTCGAGGACTCACTTCAAATGCTCGCTAATAATTCATTTAAGCCGACGAACGTAACATTTTCTTATCCAGCTTACACATTCGTGCGGACAGCGTGCTCGTCATTTTTAAATAAATAGTTTTCTAGAAGTGGATATTTTTTTTAATGAGATATATACTAACTGTTAGTCAAACTGACACTGCTGGATGGACGGTCGAGGTTCGGCTGCGGCAGTACTCCGAGTTCCGTAGCGTTGTGCATGGCCGAATAAAAATACTAACTGGTATAATCGTATATCGCCCAGTTCAATGAAATGTGATCTAAGGCAAATATGATTTAAGGGGAGATATACACCTAGGAGTCGGAAAAAAGGTCATTTTTGTGAATTTTTCCAAGGAAAACTATTTAAATTTCCGATTGGGGTTCTCATTATCTAAAAGTATATACATTCAAAAATATGTTTAATTTTCTTTATTTAAAAATATCAAAAATATACAAGGATATTGTATGATCCTTGGAGCGTCGTAAAAAAATCTGCGTATACGGTACCCACCGGCGTTTCTTCAAAAATCATCTGAAAAAAAAACCAAAAAGATTATTAAATTAGATACCTATAATCTAGTACTTGTCATAGCCGACTTTGAAAATATCGATTTATGACAAAATGGCGGACGTTTGAACATAAATAGTGATTTTTGGGCCAAAAATTAGTTATTATTTTGCCTATAAAACAAAAACTAAGTAACCGGGAAAAAACCCTATGACAAGTACTAGATAATGGTGTATAGAATAACCACAAAAAACCTGAAGGCAATCGGTTCATTGGTTTTCGAGAAATTTTGGGTACCGATTTGAAAAGCGTGGTTTTGAGAAAAACGCGTTTGAAAATTTGGGAATGAATAAATGATGAAATTTGTCAACTTACATGGAATCATCGATACCAGGCCCATAGTGTAGGTGTTTTACGGTCGACGGAATGTTCATGGCTTCTAAATCCTCGACCTCGACCATCTAGGTGTATATCTCCCCTTAAGGCAGTATTCTAGTCTGGAGGCCTAAATTTCGAGCGTTTTTTCGGACTTGATATATACAGATCACTACCAAATATTTTGTAGTGAACCGAGATATTTGTATTTCATTTTAATAGGTGATTCTTGGATTAATAGGGTGAGGTAAATTTGAAAAATCTGTTTCTCAAAAAAAAAAACGCTTAATCGTTTTAAAAATTTTACAAAGCGTCAAATTTATAAGTGAAAAGTGTAAGAAAAAGGGGCCGAAAATTGGACATTTTGAAGCTCTTGAACGACTACTAAATATTCATAGACCGGCTGGAGCTTCCAGGAGGTTAATTTAAAAATTATAAAGCGTAAAATTCATGGGGAGAAGTGAACGAAAAAAAAATCCATTTTTAATGAAAATTTGGGGTCGGCTTGAAATTCCGAACTTTGAATGATCAGAACGCTTTTGAGCCTAATTAATCGACAAATTTATGCCAGTGAGTAGATACGCTCAGAATTTGAGACGAAATTAACAACGCTGTAACTGGAGCGGTGCGTTCGTACATGTTACAAATTCATGTCGAATTGTGATGAGGATATTGGAAACGTAGCGATCATTACTGAAAAAGGAGGTCAGTGGTACTTGGGCAAAAGCGTATACAGTCATAAATACACTAGATCGACTCTTTGACAGGAAAAAGGGCATAACTCGAATAATTCGTCACGCGAAACACCTGTTACGCCCTTATGATTCGCAACCGATCGATATTACGTTCGCTCCAATTCTTCGACCGCAAATGCTTCGCTGGAATATTTCAGAAAAAAAAAAACAATTCACGCTGTCGCATTAACTGTTGGATATGTCTAGTGTGTGCTATAATGGTAAGCTGTTAATTCGTTACACGGAACATCCACGTGGATACTTCCCTCGATTGTTACTTCCCCTTGTATTTAGTGAAGTTTTTCTCTTTTTCACTCTTCAAAGATTCGAATAACAAAAGCAGATCTGGTTCTCGTGTTTTATATTGAATGAAAATTCGATATTGTCGTATTAAAAGATTCTATACTTTTAATAAATTAAGGAAAACTTTTGTGTTACTACCAACTTGAAAAAACATAACATTATCGATGATTATTATGAAAAAAACTGCGTCAGTGAATGTTTTATACAACTCAGAATGAAATTCTGGGTCATTTGTAATTATGCCCATGTATATTGATGTCACGAGATTATTTATTATTACTATTAATTAATATTAAGTGTTTCTGAAATACGGCAACTTCGAGGGCGTTGCCGTTGGTAGCAATGCTCCCCATTCGCCAGCTAAGATTCGCGATCTTTTATCAAACCTTGATGGTTGAATATTAAATTGATATGGTTTACGATGGGAAAGATGGGGTTTTTTCTCTTCCAAATATTCACAGAGGTTTAGTTTGCGTTTATCCGCTGTTAGAAATGGTTGATCATGGTGCTAAATAGCAAAAAAAAAATGACATCACCTGTAGTGCGAACGTCTTGCCCATTTAACAGCACGTAAAATTACATAAAATGAACAATTTTTTATCTTTGGTATTTTGAGATGATCAAATTTGACAAAAATCGTAAAGTCTCAGTATAGTCTAGACAATAACATTTCTTTTTTTTTCGAATGTGGCTAACGTTCAACCTCCTAAAAAAAAATAGAAAGTAAATTTCAAGCGTGAAACTAATTTTTAGTGGTTGATAAAATCGCTGTTCGAAATGCATCGAATAAAATATATTATGGTATAGCTCCGATCTACATGACTTGTCTCTATACTCTCTATGAATGAAGCACGTTTTCTTGTACGTACCCTGTTTTTTTTTTCACATCGAATGATGCGCTTCACGTCGGTTCATGTGTATTCAAGGATATCCTATTTTTAACTTCTCGATGTTATTCTCCAACCCTGTCCAAGTTGAGAATCGGAGCTCAAGAAGTCTCAGGGAAAAATCTTGAAAAGTGTGACGGCTGTGCGCTCCCAGATATTCCTCTCTCGAAGGATTCGCCATGGGAAAAACGAGGGAGTGAAATCCACGCTCCGAACAGGACATTCATATTCGGCACGAACAGTACAGCGTTTCAAAAATGTTTTATGACAGAATCAGTAATACAGAAAAAGCAAATTCGACCTACTCGAGAAATGTTCTATACATATTTTGCCGGAAGAAAATCTCGGATCATTTTACAGCTGCGCGAAAAGAAACGTCGATCACAAAAATCAAATCCTGACAGAGATCCATTGAGCATCGAGTCTCAGAAGTTTTTCATTAAAAGAGTATGGAAGTACGAATGTGTCAACAAATGGTACGAGATGCCACGCAGGATTTTCTTCCCAAGTCTGCCTCCTTCCTTCTTCCTTTCGAAGTTCGAATCTACACTTGGACAGACTGAACTTAAAAAAACCGATAGCCTCATACACGCATAGCTGTGCTATATGCATATATGCACGATACAATGAACTACACAACAACTCACGTTTGTGTACTATGAGTTGTCTTCACTGTGCCTATGCAATGTCACTCTGTCTATATTTTGTATCAGTTCGTTCTAACTTTACATATATGACTGTACCTGCTATTTATATTTTACGTGTCTACTTATTACTACCATATACTCTATATACATTATTACAACATGTGGTATGGCGTGGTGATTGGTGACCTGTACTGTACGTGTGTTTGCAGGCTCGCAGCGCCAGTACAAGTAGCTTTAGAAGCCTGAGTCAGGTACATATCAAGATTACATAAAAATCCACCTAGCTAGAATTTTTTATAGTCATAGCTCGTTAGAAAGACAGAGAGTGACGGATAAAATCGTTTTTCCGCAACTTATAGATTTTTCTTTCGTGACTAGATATACTCTTGGGCTTGACTAGATATTTAGTCATTAGACATTGTGCCAAAACGTTCTTCTTTTTTCTTTTTTATTTGTAACTAGGTAATGCCCGGCATGCGTTGCAATGCCTCTATCAATCATTAAAGACGAACAATTATCCGATACGACTCGCGCGCCATCTATTGTACGTTGATGGTACTATGTTAAAAACACACAAACATTCTTTTTTATATATGATAATGATGATGATTATACATCTAGCCATAGTTGGTGTCTAACGGCTGGTGAAAAAAAAACTCATTTTTTAACAGAAAGGTACATATATTGAGCCTTTGAAAATCCCCAAAAGATACAGAAAAACAACAAAAACATGACCGCCAGCGGATGATGAAATCTTTTTCGCGACGTTTAGCGGTGGACACTCTCCAGCTTGAACGGTCCACCCGAAATCTAAAAACTAAACGGGTTATTCAAGTTAACAATAAATACAAGACGTTGACGATCGTCGATTCTTAAAATCAATTTTTTCAACAACGTGACAACAAATTGAATCTCGAACGTACAAAGCCTATGAAAAAAGTCGTCATTTTGATGTAACTATTAAAAAATGAAGATCGATTTTTGAGAAGTGAGATCGTCAACGGCCTTTAAATGTTTCTCATCGTATCTCCTGTAAATTTGGAAACAATCCATCAAGTGGTTCTCGAGATATCATGTCCACCGCCTTTGAAAACAGTGTTTCGAGAAAAACTCGTTTAAAGTTTCATGTATTGCGCTGCTACCGCTCGCCTGGTCGACTATTAGAAGCTGGAGCTCATTCAATTTGAGGAATATTTCAATTACATTTTCAGGGAATTGAACTAAAACGTGATACTATTAAGTAATTTTTGTTTGCTTGCAAAATCCAATTTTTTGACCCACCTAGGTAGATGTAGCCCGTTAATAAATTGCTGTAAGAATCGCACGTAGGAAGGCACCGTGCATGTCCGCTGGAAAGTGGATAGGTGCACCTATAATATGTGTCTATACACATGATATTGGTGCTTGGTTCACACAACACGCGTATGTTGGATGAGGCATGGAGAATGTGTATATTCTTTCGTTGAGACTATACAGCCACTCCATCCAGGCCACGCAATCCGGTTCACTTATCCACCCCAGCTTGTATTACAAACACTTGGCAACGAGAATTATATGCATGAATTGATTATCGTCTGTTATCGTCTGTTATCGTATGCCTTCGTTATATTTTGTACACATGTGTGTTGTCCTTTTCTCTTTTTTTTCGCTACTATACATCCATCATTACCAGAGATGAGCCTCATTCTAAAAAAAAAACATATTGTCTCTAGCTACGAACATTCCTTGTGTCGTTATGAGTTGTTTGTTTTTTTTGCCCCGTGCGCGGGGTTGAAATTCGTCTCTGTTGATGAACACACGAAATACGATGCGTGTGACCTTTTTACTGTGATGACACAATTAACGAAACGATCATGGATGAATTGATGACAGTTAGTGACCTCGTCAAACGTAAGCTCGAGACTGAAGGGTCCAATTTGGCAAAGTTCACTTGAAGAAAAATGCCTAAGGATAGAATACCCGGGAGTAGAAAAAAAAGGTAGAGAACCTCGTAGGTAATGAGGGGCGTACGCATTTCCTGCTGTCGACGCTGGTGTGAAACTCGTCGTAAAAGACATTTTATCGCCAGCGGCCACGAGAGGCACATTTTCCAGTATGATGTTTTTGTAGGAAAACGAGGTCGTGAAGAAGGATAATTTTTCAGACCACACATTTTCGCCGAGGAGTTTTTTTTATGCGTTTAAAGTGGCGGCTTTGTGCGCTTTTCATTTTACTGACACAACGCGCGATTTTTTAATACCTTCCTCGCAGGCTCATAGTTCAAGGTATCGCAAGCACCAATTTTTCGCACGTAAAAGTTATGTTTCAAATTTCTCAGCCTTTTTGTTGCAAAATGATGGCCAATAATAATGATTAAAATGACACTTGCGGACGTTGAACTTTGATGCGTCGTAAAAACTTCCATTTTGGAAAAAACGTTGATTCTTTACTGACGAGGAAATGTTGCGAGGTCGATCTTTCCGATTTCGATTAAATTTGGCATGCTTGTAGAATGGGTAAAAATAGGCGACACGTATTTTTTTATATCTTCGGAACTCGATTTTTAAGGGTTGAACAGCACCCTCGAAAATTGGGGTGTTTTTCGTTTTTCGTCAATATCGTTTTAACGGTACGAGATATGAAAAAATGTCAAATTGCAACAATGTTTATTTTTTCGTGTGCTATACATTAGAGATGTTAACGTTATCGACAAAAAACACCCCCATTTTCGAGGGTGCGTTTCACCCCTTAAAAATCGGGTTCCGCAGATATAAAAAAATACGTGTCGCCTATTTTTATCCATTCTACAAGTATGCCAAATTTCATCGAAATCGAAGAGATCAACCTCGCAACCTTTCCTTGTGAGTTAGCGACGACGCATGGTCGATGACTCTTGGCACTTTGTCGTCAATTCGGGCGTTCTCCGTTTAAATCATACGACCCCGTTGGGGGTATTGCGCAAGACATTTCGGGGATACATTTGTGCAAACTCCGGTAAAACTGTCTCGAAGCTGAAAAGCTCTTTGGAAATTTAACAGGGGCCTCTCGCGGAAGCGAGGAAACTATGCAAGGCCAACACCGCCCTCGCGCTGCGCAAAACCTTCACCCGCTAAAGTTGTTCCCCTCGATTTACTCGAGTACGCGTACTTGTCCGCACCCATCGAAAGTCCCGACCGGGTCGAAGGTCCTTGACAATTAATTGCGTTACGATGTGTCACCGCGAGCTTTTGGCGAACTTGTACACTCTTGAGATTATTCGCCGTTGTCTTTCAAACGCTGAAATCGCAAAAAAATATCTAAGAGAAAATAGCTACTCAGCGGAATGAGAAAAAAAAGACGAGCGCGCTGTGGTCTGACCACTCGTGCACTGTGACTACTTGAGATGGGACGTTCGAACGAGTATCCGGTCTCGAGTGAACAAATTGCGTGGGAGACGTAAACTTTTTCAGATCGGGGCACTTGTTCGAATTGCTAGAGACCCTCAAAGTATTCGAGATTCCTCCTTTAAGGGGTTATATACAGTCAGAAGGCCCAAGAAGATCGATTTTTCGAGAATTTTTCTTGAAAAGACCTCTAAAACTATTAACGTAAAAATTTGTACTCATATTATGGTAACTTTGAACTGTATTTTAACATTTTTTATTTGTGAAAATAATTATTTTGAAAGCTGCTATAGCTGACCTCCGGAAGCACCTCTAAAAAAAGGCGTCTCGCGGCGAGCACGATATCTCTGGACTGGATCATCTAAAATAATAAAACCAAAAATATTTCGTTAATATAATGGATTATCTTGTAATTGATGGAAGGAATAAGCAAAACAGCGGCTTCTAAAAAAAAACGATTTTCGACTAAAATTTAGGGCTTAAATTGTTTATAAAATGGAAAATATTTATCAGCGAGAAAAAACCTTCGATTAAATACTAAAAAATATACTTGAAAAGATTTTGTTAAAATTCGAGACTGATCCGTTCAGCCGTTTCTGAGAAATCTAGCTCACCGACTTTAAAAACACAGTTTTGAGAGAAACGCATTAAAAGTTTTAAAAAACCCTTTACATATAGTAAAAAAACAATTACAAATGTGCGTGTAACTTCGAGAATATTCGCCGGATTGACACGAAATTGTCTGTGCGTGTACTCAAATATATGTACATTGCGAAAAAAAATATTTTAAAAACCGCTTTTTCGGAAATTTTAACTGTATATAACCCCTTAAAGATTTCTAACAGGGGGATGGTGACCCTAGGAAAAGTAGCCTACATTTTTATTTCTCAAAAGTGACAACTGCGTAGTGATTGTTGTGAAACTTTCCAAAAGTTCCTTTCACTCATAAATCATTCGCAAAAATCTACACCATTCTTTATAATTTAAATCATAAGTTTGAATAATGAATGTAAATAATAATTTCAAATAATCTTTTCAATAAGGAATAATAAATGTAAACAATAATTTTATATAATCTTGTAAATAATGAATAATAAATGTAAACCATAATTTTAAATAATCTTGTAGATAATGAATAGTAAATGTGAATACTAATTTCAAATAATCTTGTAAATAATTAATAAGAATGATAATTTTAATAATCATAAAATAGAGGTGTTATAATTCTTTTACAAGTCAGTGGATCAACCCCAATGTTCGCCTACCCTGGCCTACCTACAGACTCTTGTTAACATGTCTCCAAAACTGCTATGAATCCTCGAGCCGCCGGACACTTTTTTACCAATTCAGAAGAGGCTAACTGGAGACCCCCTCAAGGATCGGTCATTGTACCGGAAGTCGATGCTAACGAGTAGCCGATAAAATGAAGTTACTCCGCGACGAGCGGCTGTCCGGCGATAGACTGATATCAGCTGATCGAACTCGACGGCCAAACGCGATCGAAACGTCAAAATATATTTTTTTTTTCAATTAGCAAACATTGAAGGTGGAAGCGTCTCGGTTACTTTTACCCCGGTATACACTGTAAGCGCTATCCGCGAAATCTTGACCCGTCGAAAGCATTTCCGATCCGGATCAGGTGAGAGAACAAGAGAGGGACGTTTCTCCGAGACCTTAATGGGGCCTTAAGCCCTCTCTCTCTCTCTCTTGGTCTTGCTCTCTGTTGCCACTTGAGAGAGCGCCCCTCCCGACGAGTACAATCTCTCACGGATATAAAAGCAATAGCTGCCGGGGAAACGAGAAAGAGGAAAAGGAAGAACGGAGCTCGAATGGCTCGGGATCTCCGCGTGGTTGTAGGTCGGGGTTGAGGGCAGCTCGAGGGAGCGTAGACCGATCGATGCCCTGGGTGGAACCCGTCCTACTCGCTTTTCAACGGCCACCACGACGACGACGAGTCCGAGTTTTTTTTTTCCTCATTTCATTATTAATCCATCATGACTCAGGTCGCATTCCGAACTCGCGAGTGCACTAACTCCCTTCAAGGCCATCGCGCCAGCCAATAGTTCGAACAACTGGCTTTTACATGCATACACATATATAGCTTATGTGTGTATATATTTCGAGTAGGTGGACTGGAATCAATCTGGAACTCGCCAGACCCAAAGTATGGCGAAATTCGAGTAATCTTCGAAATTCAAGCCCGTTTCATTGTCAGTGTGATCAATTGAAATGAGGTCTTGTTTGTCTAGTAGAAACCCTTATCATTTCGCCATGTCTGAATAGATGCGCTTCGCAGCTCGTAATTCGCCATCGATAGTATCGAAAATTGACAGATGGGGGTGTCAAATACAGACGCGATATGTGAGATAAATTTGCAACTAAATTTTTTGAATGTTTTTTTCTCTTAGTAGCAAATGACGATAAAAAATATTCGAGTAGTATTTTTTGTAAAAATTGCTCAAATATTTTTGTTTAGCTAAATATTTGAGTACTATTTTCGTACAAAATTAGGAAAAACGTACTCAGGGCTGTCGACAAAAAGTTCTACCATCTCTGTCGTGCATTGCGAGCCTCTATTATGTGTGTATATATACATATGTATATATATACACTACCGGTAAAAAATTTCGATCGCTCTGGATAATTGCCAAATTATATTAGAATAATATTATTTACTTTATAGAGCTATATAGTATCTTTGTAAAATACGAAATACAGTGAATTTCATTATTCTAATATAATTTCGCTATTATCCAAAGTGATCGAAAACTTTTGACCGGTAGTGTATGTGCGTTTATTCATATATATATATATATATATATATATATATATATATATATATATATATATATATATATATATATATATATATATATAATGCTCTAAAATAATTAATCGAAATAGCGTTTAAATTATGAACCCATATAATTTAAACGCTATTTCGATTAATTATTTTAGATTTTTACTAAATTCCTATTATTTTTATAAATTATGCAAATATTTTTGTACGAAAAATTATTTGAGTAATCCATTCCTAAAAACGTACTCAGGGCGGTTCAAAAAAAAGTTCCGACACCCCTGTCGTGGACTGCAAGCCTCTATTATATATATGTGTATGGGTGTGTGTGTGTGGAGGTTGGTGTGTGTGTGTGTGTATATATATATATATATATATCTATAGAAAGATGCATATCTAAATACGTATACACTAGTGGAATTCGTTCTGCGCACTTTCACACACCCACACACACACATATATATATATATATATATATATATGTATATATATACGTGCAGTGCACGACAGGGGTAGTGGAACTTTTCTGAATATCTCTGAGTACGTTTTTAGGAATAGATTACTCAAATATTTATTAATTCAAAATTTTTTCAGTAATTTATAAAAATTATAGTAATTCAGTAAACATCCAAAATAATTCATCGAAATAGCGTTAAAATTATACTGTTTTGTAATAAAAAATTTGGGTTTTTCTCATTTGAGCAGCTTTTATCGGTTGCATTTTCGATACAATTAAACAAAATATTCCACGTCAGATATTAATAATTACGGATGTTCGTAAAACACTCGATATAAACGTTCGTAAAACGCTCGATATAAACAACAAATGAAAATGAAAGCATTTCGAAAGTATAAAAAATTCGATAAAAAAATTAAATTATGCGTGCATTTGGCAAGTGACGAAAAGCGTCATCAATACGCGGTCTGACCCGCATTTGAAAGCTTTTTTGCAGTTTTTCACGTTTAAATGTTTTGCCATGGCTGACAGTGAATTCACCACTCTTTTGGATGAAAAAAAGACGGACAATCGCCTAGACTATTCCAATTCGCAGCAGAACGGACTTTCGAAAGCACGGGACCTCCTGTTCTCAAAAGGGAAAAATGTTTTGCTTGCAAAGTAAAAATAAAGAGCGAGAGAAAAGTATCCGACCCTTGTGGATTATGGTCGAGCGTTGCGAGATGAAAATGTTCGCGAGAATAGGTACTTTCATCGAGGTAATGCTCACGGGTGCCAAATGACCCGAAAAACCGCCCGGGAAAGCGAGGAGAAGGAAAAGCTGAAGGCTCATCCCGCCCTCTTATTTTCGCTCGGAGCGAAAAAGCGGCGCAGACGCGCCCACGCGAGCCACAATGGGGCTTCTCATTTAGAAAAATGTACACAGACGCGGAGGATTGTTGTCGGGGGCGACGAAACGGCAAGAAAAACGTTGCAATCTATGTGCATGTAGACGCGAGGGTACGCGTATAACTGCAGCGCGTACTCGGAGAAGCAAAAGAGACCGAGACTCGGGGCGTTTTTCGCCCACTCAAGGGTCGCAAATTTTCCGGCCTTCTTTTCGCGCCTGAATTTTCACGGCCTGCATATATGGACAGACGAAGATAGTCCAAGTAGTCGTCGAATTGTGCGAACCGGCAAAGCTAAATTTCTACGGAAAAATTCTGCTTTTACTCTTTGAAAATTCGAAAAACGAAAACAGATCGAATTCTCGCGTTACACATTGAATCAAAATTCATTATCGTCGGATTAAACCTTCCCATATTTTTTTAACCATTTCACTTTTGTCTCGGTAAAAACTGTATTTATAAAAAAATGTCGCATGACAGCAATGATCAAACGACTATAAACAATCTTAAAATGTTTTCACGAGTCGAAAAAAAAAATATTTCCCACATTTATTGTCCACTTCAAGGGTATCCAATTTTTAACTTCTCGATTTTATTCTCCAACCCTGTCCAAGTTGAGATTCGGAGCTCAAGAAGTCTCAGGGAAAAATCTTGAAAAGTGTCACGGTTGTGCGCTCCCAGATATTTCTCTCTCGAAGGATTCGCCATGGGAAAAACGAGGGAGTGAAATCCACGCTCCGAACAGGACATTCATTTTCGGCCCGAACAGTACAGCGTTTCAAAAATGTTTTATGATCGAATCAGTAATACAGAAAAAGCAAATTCGACCTACTCGAGAAATTTTCTATGAATATTTTGTCGGAAGAAAAATCTCGGATCATTTTACAGCTGCGCGAAAAGAAACCTCTAGCCGTTACATTTCTTTCGTCGACCACAAACATCAAATCCTGGCAGAGGTCCATTGAGCATCGAGTCTCAGAAGTTTTTCATTAAAAGACTATGCAAGTACGAATGTGTCGACAATTGGTACGAGATGCCTCGCAGGATTTTCTTCCCAAGCCTGTCTCCTTCCTTCTTCCCTTCGAGGTTCGAATCTACACTTGGACAGACTGAACTTAAAAAAGCCGATAGCCTGACACACGCATAGCTGTGCAATATGCATATATGTACGATCCAATGAACTAAACAACAACTCACGTCTGTGTACTACGAGCTGTCTTCACAGTGCCTATGCAATGTCACTCTGTCTATATTTCGTATCACTTCGTTCTAACTTTACATACATGACTGTACCTGCTATTTCTATTTCACGTGTCTACTTATTGCTACCACATACTCTATATACATTACAACATGTGGTATGGCGTGGTGATTGGTGACCTGTACTGCACTTGTGTTTGCAGGCTCGCAGCGCTAGTACAAATAGCTTTAGAAGCCTGAGCCAGGTACATACCAAGATCACAAAAATTCACCTAGCAAATTCACATTAGCTAGAATTTCATTCTCCAGCCCCGTCCAAGTCGATATTCGGAGCTCATGAAATCTCAGGGAAAAATCTCGAGACATGTCACGATTGCGCGTTCTCAGATATTCCTCCCTTTCAGGATTCACCACGGCCCGTGCGGAAAACTGATAGGGCATCCCTAATAAAAATAAGGGCCTTTCAGGGCTTTCCTAGTGCTTTCCCTAGTAGGGATTTCCACAATGGGCCCAGACTTGGCCATTATCGGGACAAACTTGTAGGGATTTCCACAATAAGCCCCGACTTGGCCATTATGGGGATAAACCTGTAGGGATTTCCACAAAAGGACCCGACTTGGCCATTATAGGGATAAACCTGTAGGGATTTCCACAATAGGCCCAGACTTGGCCAGTATAGGGATAAACAAGTAGGGACCTCCACAATAGGCCCAGATCTGACTATTATAGCGATAAACCAGTATAAATAGCTTAGGCTACATGGTTGATGGTATTTCAATTATTCAAATCGATTATATACATCGATCGAATAATATTATCGAACGCAAAGTGGGAAAAAGCGTAAGGGCATTAGCAAATAAAAATTCAACGATGAACACAAATATGCAGACAAATATCAGACAGTATTTATTTATCAAATTAAAGAAACCTTTTACATATATACAAACAATTACTCATGGTTTCACTCATACATGGAGTAATGCTAGCGCATAAGTGTGAACAGTCCCAACCGGTTTTCTCGACATTTTTATAGCAACTAATTTCCGCTCAATACTCATCATAGGGAAAATTATTTCTTCCAAAGACTTCGCTGATATTTCCCATTCATAAACTTTATCTGACTGTGTAGGATAAGTAAATGAATTGGTCTTTGTTTTCCAGATCTTTCCCTCAATGGAAATACATTCTAGTGATTCAGTAGACCCAGATATTTTTTTTATTTCTACTACACATCAATTCCTTAGAATGGATTATTTTTTGTATTCATTTTGTCATGGCAGTTCGTCATAAAGGCTCACATGCAAATACGTAATCACATTTCTACGCGCGCACACATACATACACATGTACTCACGCCCACACCTATGCACATGAACAATTACGTAAAAACTAAATACAGATATACCCTGACGCATTTAACATACACGTATATCCACTGATACGGATATTTTATGGCGCTGAAATGGTTATGATGAGGCGCCGTTGAGGCATTTTCAGGGCGCTAAAATGGTTTTGATGAGGCGCCATTGAGGCAACTTATAAGGCTCCGGTCGTTGCGCCTTTAATGGCCCTTGTTGGCAAAGTGTGACCGGCCTCTAACGGCCCTCATGTGGCTTCCAGATTAGGGCCCGAATAAAGTTAGGGGAATATTATTGGGGCCCGATCACAGCCCCAACTCAATTTCCGCACGGGGGGAAAAAGAGGGAGTGAAATCCACCCTCAAAACACGACAAACATATGGAAAAATCGCATTTTTCAAACCATCGTTGCAATTTTTACGATTGAGAAAACAAGGAGCTTCTTCGGTGAACTGCCAACCTATTTACCCCATCACCCACCCCTTTAACTCCCAAATCTTGCCCTCTCTGGCTCTCTTTCCCTATACCTCCACTTTTTGCCTCTGCCGCCCTTGCCTTGCCAGCACTCCCCATATCGTCGTAATTCCCACCGCGCGTAACTCAGACAGATCGGATATAATTCGAGAGCAGCTCTCGAACAGAGCGCCTTTTACGCCCGACCGAGAGTCTTCGGATTTTCGCGAAAATGCGATCGCCTCCATCATCGGTTAACTTTTGTATCTATCGAAGCGGAAATACCACCCCCGGGCGACCCATAATTCCTCGATTCCGTTGAAACCATCGTATATCGCGCGGATATCCGAGCTACGTGTGCGATCGCGATTGAGTTCGCGGTTAGAACGAGAGCGACGAGAGAGAGAGAGGGGGGGGGAAGAGGGAGAAAGATTTTCCATCGTATCTTGTCCATCGCGAAAAATATCAGATCACAAGGACGGTGAAAGTGAACAAAATAGGAGGACAGAGAGAGGGATAGAGGGCAAAGGGAAATGTTTCGCCCTATTCCAGCTAAGGAATTCCCTGCCAAGGGATGGCAGAAAGGAGGGTCCACTCTCACCCTATCTCGTGATATATCTCGCCGAAATTTCGGAACTCTCTCTCTCTCTCTTTCCGTCCCTCCTAGTTCCTCTCCGAAACTCCTTCGAATGCGGGGGAGCATAACTTTTCGACGCTGCTCATCCTCTCTTGCACCCGGGCTCCTCCTTATTGATCCCTTGGATGTGGCTTGAACACCGGAACGGGGGCCGAGTCGGGCCGCAAACACATTGATAAAACTCTCGAATGGATGGAAGCGGGCAAAGAAGGAAAAGCCATCGAGGAAAGAGAGAGCGGGAGAGAGAGAGAGAGGACCAGATTCGCATCTTCGCCTGGAGAAGTTGGGAAGAATGTTGCTGGAAATCCTGGAAATCTTGAAAATCTTCCATACACCTGCACATTCTTCTATATCCGTTCATATAATGATGTGCAAACGGCCCATTTTTCAACTACTCTCATACCTCCGAGGACCCAAACACACAAACGTATCGATCATTTATGCCCGCGCCTAAAACCAAATCGTTACTTCATCCTCTTCCTCTTCACCCCGCCCTCTTGTATACACGCGACCTTAATCTCGCTTCTCCTAAACTACATTGCACATATGTTTGTCACCGAAAGGGATTCTACCGTGAGACAGAAACGTTACCGAATTCTCGTGGCGCGCACGCAATCAACGTCGGAACTTGAAAGTTATCACGCGAAGAAACTTGCAGGGGAGTTGTTCCGAGTGCATCCACATTCCCATAAGTATTAAACTACGGAGGTCAACGATTCAACACATTCGTGGTGATCGTGATCCAGTGTATTTTAGTCACTGTATGCATGCACAGGGTGGCCCCAAAAGTAACGTCCAAAAGGCGAATCTGGATGGATATGAATCTAGATCCATATCCGAATCTTCCCCATGTGTGGTCTACGATTTTATTTTTTTTTTTAGAAAAAAAGGATTTTTTTCTTTTGTGTATGTATTTTCCTCGCGATTTTTTTACTCGTGTTATTGTTACGAAGAGCACTATTGAGCAATCTATAAACGGCTGGATGAACACTAACGTAAATTCCTTAGATGTTGATCAAAATGTAAAAAATAAGTTTGAGAGGATCAGTCACTCAGTTCAGATGATTAGAAAAAATTCTTACACTGGTCTAAATTACTCCCAATTGTTTCTAAAAACTTCTAAGAGGTTTTAGAAGTTTTTAGAAACTTCTAAAAACTTCTAAGTCTCTTCTCTTCTTGTAAATGTAATTACATTTACAAGAGCGGAGAAAATAACAACCCAAGCTACAGGAAAGCATGAAAAAAATTACCAATTGCTTTTTTCTCGGAAACTAAAAAAGGTCGTGAAACATACTTGGGAGTGATTCGGATAGGTATTGACACGAGGCATCTAGATTCTCCTTTTTGACGACACTTTTCGGGCCACCCTTTATATATAGATATATTATATATCTATATATACTGTATCTATATCTATATCTCTGTAAATATAGATATATTATATACCTAAATATACATATATTATATACCTATATATACATATATTATATATCTATATATACATATATTATATACCATCTTTGTAAATCTACTTTCGTATTCACCGAAAAGAAATTGTTTTATCGTATCGAAAATTCCGGTAATAATTCGAGTCGGAACGGAACTGAAATGAATGATTTATTCCCTATTCGTGATCGAATACGATAAAACAATTTCTTTTCGGTAAATATGAAAGTATATTTACGAACATTTTCTATACATATACAGGGTGGACCATTTAACGTGACCACGCAAAATATCTCGGTTGCCTTTTGTGATTGATGACCTTGAGAACGCAAAAACTATGACCTTGACAAAAATGAAC
Organism: Ophion ellenae; assembly: GCA_963210295.1. Taxonomy (NCBI): domain Eukaryota; kingdom Metazoa; phylum Arthropoda; class Insecta; order Hymenoptera; family Ichneumonidae; genus Ophion; species Ophion ellenae. The sequence continues at coordinate 40,467,391 of OY723391.1, read as the reverse complement.
TTTTCACCACTGTATCAATCAAATTTTCAATCAATCAAAAATCGCCCTTCGAAATCAATCAAATTACCTCCTGCCATGTTTTTCGTCGCTCTAAAGGCAACGGAGATATTTAGGGTGGTCACGTTATATGGTCCACCCTGTACATATAGAGGATGGCCCGAAAAGTGACGTCTAAAAGGAGAATCCCGATGCCTTGTATCCGAATCATCCCTCTGTATGTTCTACGATGTTTTTTAGTTGTCGGGGAAAAAAACATTAACCATTTTTTTTCGAGCTTAATCGTAGGTTTTTTTCTTTTGTGTATCTACTTTCTTCTTTAAAAGCAATTACGAGTCATCTATACTAGTATAAGTATTTTTATTTATCCTCTGAACTTTAGTGACGATTCTCTCAAACCTATTTTAAATGTTGATCAATATCTAATCCATTTTTGCTAGTGTTCAGTTGCTCATTTATTTATTCCTCAACATTGCTCTACATAACTATAGCACGGGTAAAAAAAATCGGGAGGAAAGTACATACACAAAAGAGAAAAATGAAAAAAAGCTTTTCTTCTTGTAAACTAAAAAAGTTCGTAGAACATACACGTGGGTAATTCGGATAGGCATTGATACGAGATATCTAGATTCTTCTTTTGGACGTAGCTTTCCGGGCCTTCCGGTATATAATTGTACATTTCGGGTACTCTGGATAAGATGAAAGGATTTTGTGCACCTGAGCAATTCATGTTGCGAAAAATCTACACCTGGCTGTGCAGATTCCCAGCAATTACAGCCTATTGCTATCAGTTGATGTTGATACGGGTAACTATATTCACATTTACACGTGCACATATACATATATAGGGTGTCCCAGAACTGAATGTGTTCCCTGGAATGGGGGGTTTGGGGGTGAAATTCTGAGTCGATTGATACAAGCATGTGTGGGTCTCAGATCAACCCCTGAATTATTATTATTTTTAAAAGGCGGGCCAATCTGGTGCGCCCGATATGCCGGCGTGCGTCGGTGAGCGTTGCGCACGTACTCGTGCCTCTAGGTGGGGTGCTTCCCTGCTCCCACCAGGCACCACGGCACGCGCGTATCGCTCACCGACGCACGCCGGTTCATCGGGCGCACCTGATTGGCCCACCTTTAAAAATTAATAATAATTCAGGGGTTGATCTGAGACCCACACATGCTTATATCAATCGACTTAGAATTTCACCCCCAACCCGCCATTCCGGGGAACGCATTCAGTTCTAGGACACCCTGCATATAAATAGGTATGTCTGCCTGTGCAAAGGTTAAGCTGATGTGACCATGTAAGCATCGATATCATTGGGCATCATTCCAAATCCGGACCTCGCGATTCATTCTTCGGTTTCTCTTCTGTATGAATGAATATAGTATCCTCATCTGATATATATATATATATATTCATTTTTTGTGTGTCGCAACATTTATTGGTGCACGTCGCATCGACAGAAGATTACCTTGGCCCAAATATTCAATGTGCTGTCACGACTCAGCAAAGATTGCAAGCACACCCTTCCGCTTCGATTCGAATAACGATAATTATAATAATCATTGGTACTATCAACGTGACGTGAAACTTCCATTCACGCGTTACCTTCACTCAAATCTCGGATCCAGCTCTTCTCGGAAGTAGGTGCTTTTTTCGGAACAACAGATTTTCTGAATCTGTCCAGTCGGAGGGCTTGTACTTTGGAAATAGTTCATCGCAGGCTTTGCTATTGTTACAACAGATGTTTGTTTTACAGTTTGACGTCATTAAGATTTTTACCACTGACCCTGATTTCAAATATTTCCGCCCGTCTTTGATTGACTATCTTGTTTTCAGAGCAACGATTGAAATCGCTCTTTTTGGGTGACGGAAATCAGCGCAATTAAGGCATTGTATATATTGATCAATTACCAATAAAGCGTGGTTGGATTGACGATCAACATATTCCGAAAGATTCAGAGTTCCTGGCTTTTGCGTAAAGTTGGAGAGTAGGCCGAGTCGTCGATGGCTTACCCCACAGCCTAGTAGAAACAGCCTGAAGGCACGCAAGAGCAAGAGAAGAGACTGTAAAACAGACGCACGTCTGTTTTAGGGTAGAAGAGAAGCACCATATATTGGATACTTTAGTTTGAAATTGAACAAAAAAGTAAAGAATTGCTAACGCCTTTAAATTTTACTATTCATCATCTACATGTTATATACAACGAGATGCTAATAATTATTTTACACATTACATTTGAATATTTTGAGTTATATTATGTTTTATAAAAAATGACAGAAATCATGGTTTTCAAAAAGATTGCCTATTTTCGGATATCCGATATCAGGGCCCAAACTCCATTTTTCTTATATCTGATATTAGGGGACTATTTTTATATAAAATAAAACAAAACGTTTATTGTTTTAACTTTGTAATTATCATCAAACAATCAGTCTCTATGAGCTAATCTTTGATTAGGTGGGAACATTTTGGCACAAACAGATATCCATTATTAAGCTCGATTAAATATCCGATATCAAGATTTGACATGGCGGAATATAAACAGTAATATTTTTGTACATATTGCTATTTTTTCGAATATTATATATGTATTAAGTAAATATATGAATACTATAAGTTCATTAAAAGTAACAAAAAGAAAAATTATTTGGACTTACCTCAATGAACCCCCACTTGCGATTTTGAAAAAATCGATTTTTTTTATTGCATTTTTTTGAAGTATAAGTGTCTGAGAATATGTCCTGAAAATTTCAAGTCGATCCGAACAAAATTGACTGAGATATGAGCGTTGAAAGAGAAACTTTAAACGCGTTTTTCTCAAAATTGCATTTCTGAAGTCGGTGACCAAGATTACTCGAACACTAATGAACCGATCTTCTTGAAATTTTGCAGGCTTATTTAATACATAAAAATGTAGTCTTTGATCGTTCGATTTTTTTTTTTCGAAAAAAATGGCCGTTTTATAGCCAAAAAACGGCCGTTTTTTTCGTTAAAATCGAACCATTAACTTTGACTGTCCGCCATTTTGTGACAAAATGAATATTTTTTAAAATCCTTCGATTAAAGACTAGTTTATACTTATATTTGACTAAATCCATCCGCATTTTTTTCTTCAGATGATCCACTTCGCCGCAATGTTGGTCACCGCAAACCGTGTATATAAAAACATTATTTCATTGACGGCCATTTGCCACTAAACAATGTAATATTTTTCAATAAAAAAATTACTGAAAGTTCTTCAAGATGTGTTCTTTAAGATGGTATATTGATCGATTAAAAAAGTTTTGTAGTTTTCTTTAAAAAAATTCATGAAAAGGGCCGTATTTTTACTTGATTATAGATAAAAATCGTTTAATTGATGAATATTTTGATTCGCGAAAGAAATACCTTAAAATCGTCGACCGAGTAAAATGCTACGAGGCTGCAGCTGCCGTTGTGTATTCTCGTCATACCCAAGAATACATAATTATGTCGCACTCCCCACATCTTTCGGCCCCATCCCTACGACCCTTTCTCTCCTCCCTTGAGCCGCTTTTCAATCCACCAACTTGACGCAACAATGAACATTTAGACGAAAACGTTGCCAATTACGAATGAGAGCATTTCGGCCTCTCTTTTTTCCTAATGCGCTTTACCAGAGGACGAAGGATCTGCTGGACTGTCTGTCCAGCTGCGTCACGTTTTTACACTTTTGTTGCATATAGATATACGTGCCTGTAATCTCTCTTATTCGCTTTCAATGCCTTTTTGCAGAGAGCCCTTAATCTCCGTACTCTCGGTCTCGGGGACTTATCCGCTGGATTTCCCGAGGCATACGCGACGCCTTTTGATCAAATGAACAGCGTAATTAAATTCTTCCACTCGCGGCTTTTTTCTTTTTCCCTTTATCCTCGAGCTTCACCATCGCACAACCGCCATTATCGCAATCTTTCTCGCTCGTTAAATATTCGGGCTCAATTAAAATTCAACGGTACTGGAATACTGATTGCGAGTACGTGCGTGTCTCTACGTTTATGTGTGTATTTATTTATTTTTCTCCACGTGTTCTATTTACATAAGGGTAAGATGATTTGTTGCCAACGAGAAAACACTTCTGCTCGGCATTCGGGAAGTGAAGAAACGGCTGGACTCTGGTGCGGATGTACCATTGATTGATAAAGGTGATCAACCATATCGCGATGACGAATTCCCATGATCGAGGTGTTCAGGATATTTCTCGTTCGGCGCTTTTTGCTTTTAGTCTCCAGTCATCATTTCCATAAATTCTGAAAAGAAAAGAAAACTCGACGTGTCAATCGATGAGGCTGAAATGATTTTTTTTTTAGTGAATATAAAAAAAAATTGGTTTAAAAAAGAGCTTGCTCGATTTTCTAGTGAAATTATTTTTTTTCAATGATTTAAAATGATTTTTTATAGTGAATAATAATTTTAAAACAAACTGGTTAAAAAAAGAGCTTGCAGGACTCGTACGAGGCGGACGTATTTTTTGGCAAGGAAAAATTGCATATGCATGGAGTAAATCGTTTTGACCTCGAAGACTTTGTCAGGCCGGCGATAAAACGAAGAGGCATACGAGATTGCGTTGTACATTGTGAAATGTTCGTTGTCGAGAAGTTGTACGCGTTTCACGGGTCGGCGATAAACTCTCGTCAGAGTAAACGATATTGTTCGTGACGACGCCCTGTCACGCGAGAAAACGACTTTGGCCTGTCTCTCTCAAGTAGTGAGAGCATGGACCTAGCCTTGTCATCTGCACCATGGCTTCTCCCCTATCCATAATTGTATACTCATGTTTATGTATAACACGTGTCTGTTTCGCTCGAAAGTGCTTGAGCAAAACTTCGCCAAGAGTAGACTGACCGAAGCTCTGAACGAGGTCAGGAAAAAGTTCACTCCCGTTTATTAAGCCCCGAACATTTTCAGCTCTTTATGGGGATTTTTCATTTACTCTCGTTACTATGAGAGTAAAAAAAAATCCTCCTTCATTTGCGAGAACGTGGCGAGGTTTTTTTTTTGTCACGGTTGCAGCACACGTTGCAGAGTCAGATGGTAGACTATTCATTCTGGATTTTTATAATTGTCTCGATTTTGTAATTCGTGGTTAGTTGTGGAATGGCTCGATTATATTGATACAAAAATGATAAAAATTTGAAAAAAATATATAAATAATGTCCAAGGATATGAAAATAATAAAAATAAGAAGATATAAAAATAATAAGAATAACGAGGTTCGATAATATTGATATCGAGAAGAGCGGGTATGAACAGAAATGTATTTGTATTAAAAATGTATGAATATAAACACATACATTTATATTGTAAATATTATTTATATATATAAATAATGTCCAAGGATACATATAAGTCAAATCCAAGGATATGAAAATAATAAAAATAATAAGAATAGAGAGGTTCAATAATATTGATAAGAAAAACAGCGGGTATGAACAAAAATTTATTTCAAAGAAACGAATATAATTGAATTGTATTTTTTCAAAATTATTTGATATGGACTATTATCTGCAAAAACACAAAAAAATATATACGAAAATTATATTATTCTGATTATGTTCTGTAAAGATACATTAAAAAAAAAAGTATAGTCGATGTGGTAAACCTTTCGTTTTCCCATGGCCTGGCGCTAGTTGGCTCTAATTTCCGAGCTGATAACGCACTTGCGGTAGGAAATCTAATAACTTTGAAGCCTGGGGTGGCCGCGCACACCCCGCTCGGTCCGCTCTGTTGCATGATGCATTACGACCGCGCTTATATCCTTCCTTCCTGAATTATAAATTTCCCGCAAAACTAGGGGTGCAAAAAATTCGAGGGAATACGAAACGAACAGTGGAATAAAAACACAGGACAATGAACTATGAGGAAAAGCGTTGGAGGAGTTTATTGAATCTCGATGAAGGAGTGGTCACTTGTCATTGGGGACGTTCGCGATGAGAAATGGTTTCGTTTGAAGAGGACATTTAGAAGCGACGGCAGAAAATCTCTTGTGATAAGATACTTCAAGATAGATGTTCGATAAGTTTGAGCGATTACCTGGAGAGCCTCTCGTGAGATCGTTTGACCTAACGGACAGTGGGAGAGCGAAGGAACGAGATAAAGACGACAGAAAAATTGGAAAAGAAAGGATTAAGAAAGAGTTGAAGAGAGGAAAAGGACAGAAAAAGTGGATGTGAAAAGACAAAGAGACAGAGGGGAAGAGGAGAAGAGGGAGAGAGAGAGCGAGAGAGAGGGAGAGAGACAGAGAGAGAGAGAGAGAGAGAGAGAGAGAGAGAGAGAAGAACAAGAGAGTAAGAGGCTGGACGTCATTAGGGTAAGATGCACCCCAAGCACCCCATTGGGATAACTAAGAGGAAAAGCGCGATTGAATTTTAATTGTCTCTCGTATTAAACTTCTATGTACGGGTTGTTTCGAGCAAGGCGCTGTGCTTGAATTTTTGCTTTGAAGTACCTCCTGCCTACTTGGACAAAACAAGTTGTCTATTAAAATAACTTAACATGACAATCGTAACATTGCCAAAAAAAATCGACCCCCATAATTTCTGATGATATAGAAGGCTGCGTCGTTAAAGTGCGAACGAAAATGTATTTTTTGAATCACCGAAAAGTTTTTTAGGAACCCCACCGAACTGCAGCCTAATTATAAAAATGTTGTGGTGTTGAACCTTGCATCGTTGGAATGCAACGAAAATTCTTCTTTATTTTTTCCTTCTTCCTTTTTATTGCTATATAAATCCTTTTTTTCAACTTTAGGTTATGGAACCCTGAAAAGGAACTTCGAAAATGTTTCGATGATTTTTGGATCCGGATGTGCCGAAAATTGGCAATACGAAAGAAATATATTTTTATTGCATTTCAACCATGCAAACTTCAATACCGTAAAATGTATTGAATAATGAGAAATAATGAATAAATGTGAAAAACAATTTTGTTGCGTTCCAATGACGCGAACTTCAGCATCTCTAATCGTCGATAAATCTATATGAATTTTGGTGAAAATTATAGTTATCCCGAATTTCTGGAAAGAACGGCAATTTTTTTCGTCACACGAGGTATGTCATGCCCAGTTATTGTGTCATAGAAATTGGTGAGTATATGGAATAAATTTTGAAATCGATGGAGGGGTAGAAGTCAGAAGACTATTTGCCCAATGGTTGTGTCCCATCGATCAATACCACTGTTCAAATATTGTATCTATGCTACGTGGAGACACCCCCCCCCCCCCCCACCCCCCCGGAAAAATGCAAAGTACTATGTCGATAAGATTTATCAGGGAAGAAAGCAAGCCTGGTACCTTCAAGGTTGCCCATAATGCCACGAAAACGAAGTTTCTTGATATTACTATGCTAAAGAAAAAATGCATTCGTCCATTGTTCAGGACGATAGCGAGACAGGGCTAGAAGAGAAAGGGCTGAAGAGGAAATAAAGAGGAAATCACGTCCGCGTTTCGAGCATGGAGCCTCATCACTCGCGTATATCAACGTGTCCGATATACCTCGAGTGGTTAAAAGCAAAAGAAGTCAACTGGCATGGCTTTACGTGATAAATGGTACAGTTTACGACTTTTTACTTGTTACCAGTTGATATATAATGTGTTGTATAAACATCAATAGGAGAAACGAGGAGTGGAGGAGGGAGGGCAAAAAATTCAGGGATGCGCAAGTGGGTCGTCCCGTGGTTTTGTATACCGTGTATATGTGCACCAGACCCAATGGTGCCAGTCACTCCTCCCCAACTTAAAACCGACGTACGAGTTGGAACGATCTATCTGCGTTATTGCAACACGAACAAAAATTGTGAATAATAACGAATAATATATACTTTTTTAATAAAAATAACAATGAATAATAATAAATAAATATTCCAGTTCTGTTCGTACATTGATATATAATTGTCGCGCATCAATTATGTTTGACGAACAAAAAGGTTAAAAGTTTGAAAACCAGAGGAGCGAATAAAATAAAAAATGAACAAAAAAAAGATAAATTGAGATGTAAAAATTCGTTATAAACTTGTGGCAATTTCGATAAATGATTATCCTCTTGAAGATTTTTCCTGTCATATAATTTAACAAAATAATATAAACTAAATACGATGTTGAACTTTGATCTTAGATTATATTATGAGATATACATTTGCGAGTTTATCGAAATTTATTTGAACTTTTCATGAATAAAATGCACGTAACGTTTAACATTATTTAGGGTCTAAAAATATTAATGCAAATCAAATTCGAAGTTTAATTTTGATCTTCATTTAAATTATGAAATATAATTTTCAAAGTTAATAGAAATTTGTTTGAACTTTTTATTGATAAATTACACGTAACGTTAAAGATTATTTCGAATTAAAAAATATGAATACCAATAAAATTTAAAGTTTAATTTCAATCCTTGATTATATTATGAAGCACGAAGTTCAAAGTTAATCCTCAAAATTTGAAGATTTTATTGATATAAATGACATATAACATCAAACGTAATTCGAAGTTTGAAAAATATTAATACGAATTGAACATAAAGTTTACTTTTAATCTTCGATTATATGATGAAATCTAAAGTTTGAAGTTAATCCGCCAAATTTGTACGTCAAACATAATTTAAAATTCCAAAAACATTAATGATAATCAAATATAAAGTTAATTTCAATCCTCGATATATGAGATTTTTGCATAACTGTTTTATTCTTGATGGTCAAGGATAAGCTCTGATTTATCCCATCAAGGATGAGAAGAGAGAGAGAGAGAGAGAGAGAGAGAGAGAGAGAGAGAGAGAGAGAAATTGCAAAATATGTTTGCCAGCAAATGTTCCTTTGTGCATCTTAAAGCACAGCGGCGAAGCGCCGAGCATCTAGACGAAAACAGTTGCACAAAGGCCGGAGAACATAATTAAATTTCCGTCATACGCGGTCCTTTCGTATGTATCGCGAAGAAAAAAGAGAGCCGACTCGACCACCGTGAGAGAGCATGTGAAAGAGGCGAGAACGGAGGAGTCGGATGCAAGGCCGCAGGGCGCCTGGAGCTTTGGTTGTTTGCAATTAAAATCTCGGTCCCTCGGAACTTTAGTCTGAGCGACTTTTCTCTACGTAATGCTTACGTGGCCTCGTTTCGCGTGGCTGATTGTGCAAAACTTTCTCTTTCTTCTTCCTAACTATCGCCTTAATCGAAATAATGCTTTTTTAAAAGAATCTCACGGTTTCCTCGGGGACTCGGACTAGTGAAAAGGAACGTAAAAACCCGCAAGGAAATACGAAACACTATTTTTAAGAACAAAAAAAACCGATAAAAACCCGTCTCTATGAAATACGTGCCTGTGAACTTCCTGTTTGGGAATGAATTTCCATGATCATTGCAAAGTAGACGTGAATAGGAAATAAAATAAAAATGGTAGCTCACCGTCGATTGAGCACATATGGGGATGTCGAGAATTTAAGAAAATGATAAGGAAATAACTAGAGGAGGAAGTAGAAGAAATAATTCGAACATGGGAGAATACTGGAAAGCGATGGCTTCAAGTTTTCGGAGGAGAGATCATACCGGCCCTATGCGAATACCACAGGGCATTCCAGAACGAGGCAAGAATTAAGGAGAGAAAAAGGGATCAAGATGAGCGAAAGAAGAGGAAAGCAAACGGATAAACATAATGCGTTTTCAAGCAGAGGCGTTAAGGGGCTGTACCAGTGTGGCACTTTCAAAAATTCGATCTTTTTTGCCTTTTTCGACAGTTTATACTTTCAGAATATGAGATGAGATTTTTATACTTTCAAGATTTATATTTTCAAGATTTTTATACTTTCAAGAATATGAAATGAGATTTCTTTAAATTTGCTGACATTGTAACTCGAAGGGCAATTACCCGATTGACGTGAAATTTGAACTGAGTACTCTTGAATATATTTACTCTACAATGACGTAGGATATTTTTGATTGGATCAAAATTGACGATTTGGCATTGAAAAAAATGACCATTTTATAGGCAAGAAAACAGACTTTTTTCCATAATTACGCCATTTTGTTAGATTTTGATATTTTTCGAAAATCCTACGTCATTGTACAGAAAATACCTTCCAGTTTAACGACATTTTTCCTTTTTCGGTTTCGGCTACTCAATCGGCCGGAATCATGTCAGCAGTAGAGGAACATTTTTTTGGCGCCTCTGGAGGGAGCGCATAAGTCGCTTGAATCTCAATATTTTTCAATGAAAAAATTATGTGATATAGGTCGAATGTAGCGAAATATATTCTTAATTTTTCGAAACATTTAATTCAGTACTTTTTCCACCCAAATTTTCAGCGTATACACTGGTATAGCCCCTTAAGAATATATACAGGGTGTCCCTCTTATCTCTGCCACCCGAAATAACTCGGTAATTATCGACGTCACAAAAAAAATCAAATGCGACCAATTTTTTGTTACTTCGGTGGAGGCGCTGGCGCACAGTGAAGATCACCTCCGCTTTTTAAAATGAAATGGTACATTTTTTTCAACCATCTTGTGGAGCACCTCAAGCCGCTGAGAAACATTCGGGGGTCAAAGTCGTTCAAGGTCATTCAAGGTCAGTGTCGATGATACAAATCTAAATATCTCGAATCACTACCAAATATTTGGTAGTGATCCGAGATATTTAGGTTTGTTTTTCATTTTAATTTATGTGTAAATATAAAATATACCAAAGCCCAGCAGTGCAAGACTGGCAAAAAAAAAATTAAAATATTAGCTCACCGTCAAAGTCGACGGTGCCGGAGCCGTCAGTGTCGATTTCCGCGATCATACCGTCCATCTGATCCGGCGTTATTTGATCGTCGAGTGCAGCAAGTATTTCGCGTAACGAGCTCGTCGGAATGTAACCGTTGCCCTCCTTGTCGTAAAGACGGAAAGCTTCCTTGAGCTCCTTCTGCAACGCCTCGTCGTCTTCCTCCTGGAAGTGAGTGGCAACCCGATAGAACGAGTCGAAAGTCAGCACGCCGCTACCTGTAATGACGGAGTACTCCAATTAACGGAAAACCCTACATTCCCGACGAGCTTTCATCACCAAGCGATAATTGAGCAATCCATTTATTCGGTGGCATTTTCTGAAGTGGTTATTGGACGCTTTTTGTATGACATGAACAGTGAATCGACACTCGTGGATGGGCGATGGGTGTTTGGCTCCGGTGGTCCTTATTAAATTGTTATTTAATAATTAATAATAATAATTTTATAATTTTAATTAACTTAATTTTATAATTTTATAAAAAAATAATCATTTTTAACTATTATTGTGGATGGCCGATACTTGGTGCGGTGACCGCTTAGCCGTGCGACGACTGGCGCATCAACCAGTCAATGGAAGGCAAATACTTCTGAGACCTTAGTGTAGATGAGTGAAACGTCAGTGCACCAGAGAATCAGAAGAACATGAGTCGTCTCTGCTGGTACGGGAGGTCGACACTTTCCCCGTACCCTCGGCAGATGCGGTATAGTGTTAAGGCCTTAGGCCACAGGAACGGGTATAAAATCATGTGCGAATTTAACAATTTTTTCGTACGAAAAACTGATTCACTCATAAAATTAATTACACATCTATTTTGTATAAATATCAAGCGGTTAGAAAATATATATATTTTTTTTCGATGTACAAAATGGCCGACTACTCGAAACTTCTCGAAACAGCTTTTTTCCAATTGGCGTGACAAATAGCTTGAACATTTTTCACTCGATTTACTTCAAATTTAAAAGTTATGTTCCTAATTGCATTTCGCAGAGAAGTACGTACGGAATTTCTGATTAATCGAAAACTTTTCATTTTATGAGCAGTTTATGGGCAGTTATAACGAAATTTGTCACTGTAAATTCATTTCTTAAGTTCAAATACCAACAACTTTAGAATAAAACAATATTTTTTAATTTCCTTACGTACTTCTCGAGGTATTCTAATGTAGATTGACGAGAATTTTTGTTTTTTGTTCTAGGTCAAAAATTGTGAATGCTAAATGTCACGCCACGGGGCGCCTAAAAAAAGATAACAAAAGATAATATTAGTAGTCAGCCATTTTGTACATCGAAAAAAAATATATATTTTCTAACAGCTTGATATTCATACTAAATAGATGTGTAATTAATTTTATGAGTGAATCACTTTTTCATACGAAAAAAAATTGTTTAATTCGCACATGATTTTATACCCGTTACTGTGGCCTAAGTTCTTGAAGGGGGAAATACATATATATGGTCGAAAATGACGAAAAATTTCGGGATTTTTTCCAACGCAACTACTGGACCAATCGTTTTGAAATCTGTAGGGTATTTTATTGTACATTAAAAGACATAAAAACATTTTTTTTATCGGCAATAAGTGCTCATCAGCAGCCTGCAGCCAATTGTTTCTGAACGAATTTTCCCCGCGATGTCGTACTGAGGCAGCTGTAGTTTTTTTTTGTATTTGAAACAAAAAATTCAAAAACCATTACATTCTATATGAAAGTACGCTGTCGATAAACCAAGAAAAAGTTACAAAAGTTGAATATTGTAAACCAAAGGCGGCACTTCGGAAAAAAAGATCAAATTTTCAGCGAAAATTATCGTGTTTTTTATGCAAAAAATTGTTGTTTAATTAAATTTTTTATTGAATATGGAGGTTTATCGACAAGGGTTCGCATTTATGTGGCTAATCACCGTTGGTTGAAATGAATCGGATAAATAGTTTTTTTTATCGCTGCCGCAAATTTCGAAAATTTGTTCTGCAACTATTGGCTGCAGGCTGCTGATGAACAGTTCTTGTCGATAAAAAAAAAATTTCGTGTCTTCTAATGTACAGTAAAATACCCTACAAATTGCAAAACGATTGGTCCAGTAGTTGCGTTGGAAAAAAATCCCGAAATTTTTCATCATTTTCGACCATTTATATGTATTTCCCCCCTTGAGTATATATTGCCCGTACATTCCTTACCAAATGTCAGTTTCGGTAAGAACTTTGAGTACTTAGCGATACCATTAAAATCTGAAAAAAAATCAACCGTATTGAACATGCTGAGAACATGGGTTTTGAATAATAAGAATGCCAAAAATTTATAAATAAATTATTCAAACAAAAATTTATTCAGACAAAAAATCTCCGGTAAACTTGATTTTTGTGATATTCAATGAATTATGATATTTTTTTTAATACATATGATTTTTTAAAGAATTTTCTCGCTATGTCGAAAGTTCCGTTTTTGAATTTTTTCTGAGGCTGTACATATTACACTGTTCGTTCAATACCTCGGACACTTCTTGGATTTAATATGGAACATTGCTCCGAAAACATATTGAAAATTTGAGACTCTTCATCCATTTTTTTTATAAAAAAAATGAAATTTCAAATAGAAGGAAAATTCCAAAAAAATGCATACCTATTCTGAAAAATCTACGAATTCATTTTATAATATAAAAAAGTAGTTCACCGGACATTTGTTGAACAATTTTTATTTTCAACAATTTACTTATAACTAATTGCATTATGATTATCGGAAATTAATGTTCTTAGCATCTTCAATGTGGTTGATCTTAAAAAAATGTTAATTTCATCGCAAAGTACTCAAAATTCTCGCCGAAACTCATTTTTGGTAGGGAAATACGAGCAATACACCCTTAAGACGGCGGTGGACGCACCGGAAGTTCGGTTAGATTGGCGAAGTGCGGTTAGGGAGTGAAGGGAAAGGGTCCGGAAAAAAAAACCCGCAAAGGTGTACGTTTGAAATCAGGAAAGATTATATATGACTAACTGATAAGGAGACGGCATGTATTCGGGCTATGTATACGTACGTCTAATTAAACTTTGATTATAATTTGACAATATGCATCCACATGGATATGTACATCTTTTGCACAATAATGGTTGAGTTAGACATCGGTAATTGCATTTGACATTTGATCTCTGATCGGATAGCTTATGCCTACATACACACCTACGCACGCATACCCAGAAACATATGTACTATACTATCTTTTGCACAACAATGGACGAGCTCGACACCAATAATTGCATTTGACATTTGATCTCTGATCGCATAGATTATGCATTTACACACACACCTACACACGTACACCTACAAATATGTATGTAACCACCAACTGAACAAGAACCCGCACACTACCCCCCTTGGTCACTCGTGAAACTGATACGCTAGGGGATGAAATCCGAATCAACTGGCCAAGGCCATTGATCGAACGAAACTCCTTCCGGCACTTGTGAAAGCAACGTGTTTAGAATAACAATGCGAGCTTTGCGAGCTTTACTCGGCGTACTTAGATTTTCACGTAATGAGTTATCGATCTTTGCATTCGAAGTGTTTATGAGCGAACGAAGAACAAAGAGACTAGCGAGGAAAACGCGGTGCAGTCATCCATGGTGAATTCTTGATCCCAGCTCTCTTTCTCTTCCCTTCTCCCACCTTCAATTGAAATAATATGGGGAAACTCCCACGACTCTAAATCCCAGTATTCGTGTCGTAAACTTCTTGCAAATTGTCACTGAATCCCGGATCAGGCGAGATGAACACAAACATTGAATTCTGCGAAAAGAATGAAATTACCTGTACGGAATAACTATCACATTAAGGCGTTACCCCCACTTGTAGCGCAAAAAAAGGCCGTTTTCATGAATTTTTTAAAAGAAAACTATAAAACTTTTTTAATCGATCAATATACCATCTTAAAGAACACATCTTAAAGAACTTTCAGTAATTTTTTTATTGAAAAATATTACATTGTTTAGTGGCAAATGGCCGTCAATGAAATAATGTTTTTATATACACGGTTTGCGGTGACCAACATTCCGGCGAAGTGGATCATCTGAAGAAAAAAATGCGGATGGATGTAGTCAAATATAAGTATAAACTAGTCTTTAATCGAAGGATTTTAAAAAATATTCATTTTTCACAAAATGGCGGACAGTCAAAGTTAATGGTTCGATTTTAACGAAAAAAAAAAACGGCCGTTTTTTGGCTATAAAACGGCCATTTTTTTCGAAAAAAAAAATCGAACGATTAAAGACTACATTTTTATGTATAAAATAAGCCTGCAAAATTTCAAGAAGATCGGTTCATTAGTGTTCGAGTAATCTTGGTCACCGACTTCAGAAATGCCATTTTGAGAAAAAAACGCGTTTAAAGTTTCTCTTTCAACGCGGATTCTTCTCTTTCAACGCTCATATCTCAGTCAATTTTGTTCGGATCGACTTGAAATTTTCAGGACATATTCTCAGATAGTTATACTTCAAAAAAATGCAATAAAAAAATCGATTGTTTCAAAATCGCAAGTGGGGGTAACCCCTTAAGGCTTTAGGCCACTGCAGAGGCCGAAAAATCACCTTTTTGGGGATTTTTTTTCAGAAACACTATACAATAAATCGAGATTACAAAAAAGGGTGTTTATCATACATACCAGTGACTGTATACAATCATTTTTTTGAAGCGATTAATTCCAAAGTAGCGGCTGTGCAGTGTTTATATAAAAACTCCATTTTTTAAGTTGGCCGGAAACATGTCTCAGACAATTTTCAACCGATTCACTTGAAATGTTGAATATATCTTGAAAAATACATTGTCTATGGAATGTTTCCGGCCAACTTAAAAAATGCACTTTTCAGATAAACGCTGCACAGCCGCCATTTTCAAATTAGTCGCTTCAAAAAAATTATTGTATACAATCACTGATATGTATGATAAACACTTTTTTGTAATCTCGATTTATTTTCTAGTTTTTCTGAAGAAAAAAATCTTCAGTGGCCTAGCCCCTTAAAGGAAGCCTGCAAAGTATGATAATAACATATAACAATATCAAAGTAATAAATAACCTTCCAATTACCCAATCCATCAATGTCGCTTTGATCCGACACTGAATCGATGTTCAAATAAAGAAGCCTCGATTGCAATGGGTGGAAGTCCATCAACTGCCCGGCATACCAAAAATACCTAAAGCTTCCATTTCCAACGCGTTGCTGAAGTATTTCGCGGCGTACATTCAAGTGAAATGGGAAACCGATTTGATTGAATTATGGCCGTCAGTTCGAGGAAAGAAGATATCGTGATTCGACAGATGGCAAACTTCATTGGGGTTGTTCCATTTTCTTTTTGCTCTGCTGTATGATATTCGGAGGCTCTGCTTTGCCCGCCATCAGGGCCATCATCCACCAAAGCGGAGATGTGCGGAGCTAGGAAAAGCCTACCAATCAACCGCTGAATTCATGTCCATCTGAGGCCATTCTATTGGTTGTTTTTTTCCTAGCTCCGCTCATCTCCGCTTTGACGGATGATCGCCCTTATCCGCGGCTTTGTCTTGCTTCTCGACCAAACGGGGAGAGGGTCTATATCGAAGAGCCGGAACTCTACTAATTTAGCAGCTAGCTCACAAGTTACCCGATTACAAGAGAATCAAACAGGGCTGCATAGAGTTTGATGAGGCTGCTTACTGAGCCACGTTATTGCAGCTGAGACTCTGTGTGTACATGTGCATATGTATAAAGAGGAAGCTGATGCTGGAGCTTCAAGGACGGTCCTCGCAGCAGACCATTGACCCTGTACTCAATATCATATAAACTCCAATGTCTTCAAAATCCCCTTTGGATAAACGTTTACGCAAAGGTCCTTTCAACGATGATGTTGTCCCCAATGTGTTCAGATATACAGGCATATCAAAATAGTCCGAGGCTATTTGTCCCTCATCGGTGCATCAGCTTGCAGTCTACCTACGCGTTCGCTTTCACCCTACGTGCGAAGCAATACACATCCCGTATAGTTACGGATAATACAGTGCTTTGTCGATGCACAGAAGGGCCTAACTCGCACCAATTTAATACTCTAGTTCGATATGCGTTGGGTCTTTTTGAATGGTAATACCCGATGTATGTATATAGAGCAGCTCGTTATACCGGCTAACGAGAATCTCCGCAGAACGCCAAGAGCCTCCCTCGCTTGCTAGTGCAATGTGTTACCTCTGAAACCTCGGCGTTTGTCTCACGCCTTACTCACTTCCTCTCTCTCTCTCTCTCTCTCTCTCTCTCTCTCTCTCTCTCTCTCTCTCTCTCTCTCTCTCTCTCTCTCTCTCTCTCTCTCTTCCTCAATCCCTCTATCTAGCTCCCAGTCTATCCATCCTTGTCTCCAATAATATTGGTCTCGTTACGCGCGACTTGGCTCATTCGTTCGAGCACATCTGCGAAATTGGTTGGAGAGGTGAGGCCTGACGCGTATGTAGTTGTAAAACCCTCGTGTTCTTACCCGTGTAATACACTGAGTACGACACTCATTGGGGGCTGGCGAATGTACCGATCGTGGAATACTGAATGTCGTTAATCAGAGTTCTTCTTTCGATAAGCCTCATTTTTTTGACATCAAGGGAAGGTTCTGCCTTGTTGGGCCAAAAAATGTTCGATATTTCACCATTTTTTAATGCGAAAAGTATTGAATATAGAATGTTGATATTTGGTATGTTGACTAAGCGGTCTTTATTGAACATCAAAATATTTTTTAAAGTTCGACAAAACATGGTGGTGGGAGTGGGAGGAGCCACGTATGTCGGTGCGCGGGCGATGACATTCTTCGCTTGCGGAAGTGCCAAGTCCCGGACAGTGGATCTGAAGCAACAAAATCAAACGTATTTTTACTTTGTACAATATTGTGTATAAGTTGACCTAGAATCAAGAAGAAAAATTGAAAAATAAAAAAATGGTGAGCGATCGGAAGGAAGTTTATTTTGTTCCCAAAAATTTTCGCAGTTTTTTGCTCACAATTTTTTTATTTTTCAATTTTTCTTCTTGATTCTAGGTCGACTTATACACAATATTGTACAAAGTGAAAATATTTTTGCTTTTTTGGCTTCAGATCACCTGTCTGGGACTTAGGACTTCCGCAAGCGAAGAATGTCATCGCCCGCGCATCGACATACTCCTCTCACTCCCACCGCCATGTTTTGTCAAACTTGAAAAAATATTTTGATGTTCACTAAAGACCGCTTAGTCAACGTACCAAATATCAACATTCTATATTTAATACTTTTCGCATAAAAAATTGGTGAATTGGTTCATGTGAGCAGTAGGTTTAGGTAAGGTTAACCAATTTCTGCGACGTCCTCGAGGATATTCAAAAAGCAAATTTGTTATCAATTTTGTTTGATGATTTATTTTGAAGGTTTTTTGTTTTGGTAAAGACTGATATGGATATGCAAATCAGTCCTCCGTTGGATAAGCCTCAATTTTTGTTGCTACATAGAAAAACCTACTATTCATGTGAATGGTAGGTTTCTCTATGCTACTATTTCTCTTAACCAACTATTGATGTGAATAGTAGGTTTCTCTACATAGCAACAAAAATGGAGGCTTATCCAAAGGAGGACTGACTTGCATATCCATATAATTATTCACCTACTATTCATGTGAATAGTAGGTTTAGGTAAGACGAACCAATTGCTCAGCTAATTTGTCCTGGAGGTTTATATGCAGAACTCAAATTTGTAATCAATATTCTTGATGATTCATTCATTGGGTTTTTTTTGTTACGATAGTTATGAAGATATCACTTGATTTGTGCGGTTTCAATAATACTATCAATGAGTATCTTATTCGTATGGTAATTTTGTTGGGAACTTTATTCCATTGCTAAAACTTCAATTTAGTTCAGTGAAATCGAATGAATCTGTTCTCTTGAAAGAAACATCTCCTTGTTGATCTTCTTTGATCGAAACGAAATAATTTCGGGAAAGTATAGCAGTGATTCTCGAAGTGCTTTAATCCCACTGGAATGTATTGCTCAAATCATTATAATTTCCGATTATAATTGTTCCAACGAATCTTTATTTCTGAGCCCAATTATTCCATTGTATTCATTGATTATAATAATTATAGGAATTATAATTATCATTATAATTACAATGATTGTACCATATTATACTGAAATTATTACAATTATATTATTATTATAATTATCGAAGATTGCAATATTATAATCACCCTTATAATATAATATGTAATTATTATCGGATATCATAATTATTACGATATACATTATAATTACCATATTTATATGGAATGATGAATCAAATCAATAAGATTTCACAATGCTAACGCGATTGACATCTGTAACGATTGCAAGAATTCTCCAGCTGCACGAAAAATAATTTTGTATGAATATCGTTAAATAATTGATTTGTGTGTGGCTTTACGAAAGCGAATTCCAACGTGTTCGATGCATTAAGTCGTTTTTAATGTGACCCATATATTCTTTTACATTTATTCAAAGTTGTGTGATCTACGAGGACCGAGCTTTCTATTTGCATTTAATAGTTATACACATGTGTGTCCAAAGCCATACATGAGTGTATATGGCCGTTCGAGCGCGATCGTAGCGCACCGAATTTATGCACGTGCGCGTGCATGAATCGAGAGACGTTCGCTGATTAAATGGCAAATATTTATGCATACTTGCATTAACGTATGGATGACCAGCTGCACCCAGCCAATGTTCATTCTCTTCTCTCTCTCTCTCTCTCTCCCCTCCCTCTCTCTCTCTCTAGTTTGTCTCCCAAGCTTTTGAATTTACGTATCCAACGCATGGAGCACATCTCTCGTATTTGTCGCTACAGATGCACCGATGTAAATGTCAGTTGACATTACATTAACGAGTTCGCTAGCTTTCAATAGAGAGAGAGAAAGAGAGGGACCAGCGTTTTGGTATATGCCTCGATAGTTTGGCGCTCCATCAGCTGTTTCAATCGTGCCAGAATATGTTTGACATTTACAAAATGTTTTGCGTTGATTTTAATCAAAAAGTCAGTACACGCGGCAAAATCGTTGCAAATGGCAAACGGCATTGAGTGCAAAATTTCGTGAGATCGAAAAACTGTACTTCCAATTACGTTCGTACGAGTATGGTGAAATAAAAACTTTCATTGGAAAACCATGACTTGAGGAAAATTAATATCGGCCAGGAGAACCGGCCGGAGAAAAAGTTTAGGACTTTCGGAACAATATTTTGAAGTGGTCGGAGAGCAAAAAAGGTCGATGCTATCGGGAAATCGCGAGAGCAGAATTACAATTATCTTTCTCGGATCCCAAAGTTGATTTATCCAATCGCACGTTAATACCAGCAGTTACGATAAAAGTAAAGTAAAAGTGGTAATACCTTAATAATCAAAACGGGAATGGCAATAACTGTAGTAATATCTGTAAACTTAATAATAATAAATCATCAAAATAACTGTCATACTAACTGTAAACTTGATAATAATAACTGTGAACTTTATCATAATAACTAATAACAATAACCTCAATAATAACTGTAAACGTAATAATTATAACTAATAATAATAAGCTCAATATAATAATATCGTAACTGCTAGTAATAAGATAATAACACTTTAATACCAGCATTTAATTAAAGTAATAATACTTTAATACCAGCGGTTAATTAAAGTAATAACACTTTAATACCAGCAGTTACGATAAAAGTAAAATGAAAGCTCGTTGATTTCTCAACTGCATTCCTCTTGAAGAAGCCGATACGATTCTATTGCCTCGCCATTTTACTCATATCGGAATGGCAAAACTTGGTGAGCTGCAAAAGTTCCCAATCGACTGTATCGGGCTTACTGGATCGTTGAAGATTCGACTCACCATTACGTTCCCCACTGAGAGACTCTCGCACATCCATGCTATCAAATCAATGATATTGTCGGTGAATTGAAATTTGACCAACAGCGGAAGAAAAAAAGTGACACCGTTTGAACGTTCGTAAAGAAGGCTTCATTCTTGCCCATTCGGGGCGAGCGACGATAGGATGGATTCGACGTTATATTTAACTGGAGTTTCCTACGCAAGGTTTGAGCTTGCTTATGCGCGGTTTCTTGTACGGCGCTACTCAAGACGTACGTTTCATGATTTATTCGGCCCACCTGCGCACGTGGAATCGATAAAATCGAAGGAATTCGAGCGTACCTCGCGAAGCGAAACTACATTGTCCCAACTTCGTGCCGGAGCAACGACGGGAATATACGAATTTGTGCATCACCTTGAAGCCAATAGTACATGAGAATCTCGCAGCAATTCAAAGGATGAACGCGTGCGTCACGGGTAATTTCGTTTGTCCCTGATACAATCCACGATAAAAAAAATCTAGACTTTCAGGCTGAGTGCATAATTCCCGGGGCTAGGAATAAGTAACTCTTGCAAGAATACGTAACTCGTAATTTTATAATCGTAAGTGGTAATTAATTGATTTAGTGAATGAAAATTAATAATATCATCATACGAATAATTGTATGAACAATTAATAATATCAAAATACGAATAATAAATGAAGACGAAGCGAAGAATTTTTATAACTGTATTTTATTACAAATTTTAGTTATTCGTATTTTTGTATTATTAATTATTCATATAATTATTCAGCCTATTATTCATATAATTATTGTGTTATAAGAATAATTAATAATACAATAATACGGATAATTATCAAAAATACACAAAACTGTGTATTTTTTTACAACACTTAATAATGCGTATTATGGTATTATTAATTATTCACATAATTATTTAATTATACGAATGATTAATAATGCAATAATACGAATAATTGATCCAAACGATGAGAAAAAATGTCAAAACTGTGTATTTTATTACAAAACTTAATTATTCGTATTATTATATTATTAATTATTCATGTAATTATTTAATTATACGAATAATTCATTAAGACGAAGCGAAGAAATTTCACAACTGTGTATTTTATTACAAATTTTCATTATTCGTATTATTATAACATTAATTATTCAATTATCCGAATAATTAATAATATAATCACACGAATGATTTAAATAAGCAATAAAATATGCAGTCATGAAATTGCCTTCGTTTTGTCTAATCGCACGCAGCAAAGTTAAAAAATTCGACCTACCATCCTCGTCCTCTTTCTGGAGCAGAACCTCGAGTTCCTGATCGTCGAAGGTGTGCCCGAGGGTGTTCAGGATCGTTCGCACCTTTTCCTTTTCTATTCTACCAGCCTTGGTCGAGTCGAACATGGAGAAAGCTCTCCTGAGCACTGAAACATCGACGATCAAAATAAAACTTGCCAAAATGCACCCACATCCATTCGCAATGATGCTTTCGTAATTAGTAGAAATTCAAACGTCACCTCGTGAGAAGCCATCTCATGCCGTTTTTATCACAACTCCACTGACTTACCCGCCACACCAATTCGCAAGCTCGAAATACACGCACGATCATCGACAGAGTATGAAATACGTAAATCGAAGTGTGCGCCAGGTCGGAAGCAGTGCATCGATAAATAAATACACAACGCCCATTCGTATACGCACTCGATCTTTATTTATCCCGACAGAAAATTCAAGCCAAGAAAATCGCCGCAGTGAAATTACTATAAAAAAAAACCTTTCGCAACTATTATCCTGCAAATTCGAAGTACTGGTTCTACGGTGGCACAAATTTGAGCTCTATTTTTTCCCTTTTTCTCACCGTACAATTTTCTTTAAAAAAAAATTGTTGCTAAAGCTGCGAGCGTTAAAAAAATATTTAGAGGTCGCTTAAGCTTCCCAAAAATTGAAATTTTTATTAGAAAATCGATTTTTTTCTTCCTCTTCTCACCGATGAAATTTAAGCTTTATAATTTTTAAATTAACCTCGCGAAAGCTCTAGCCAGCCAATGAATATTTAGTGGTCGCTCAAGGTTTCCGAAATTTACTGTTTCCGCCAAAAAAAAAATCTCGCATGCACTATCATTCCTTGTAGCATAAAAACAAAATAAACAGCGAAGTGTTACATTTTCTGAATAATTTATTATAATAATTTGTAACAAATACCGATTAAACGATATGTGTTATTATGTATTATTGTATTATGGCGTCGCTCGTCACAGAGTACGGCTACGATTGGTCTGCAGTCTGACTAGCGAGACCAACCGTGGGACGCATTACGATGCGCGTAAAACGGCTGCTATTTCAGTTTTACGAATAAAACGACCTATAATTTTGTTTACGGACAAGAGCTTTAAATAATTATTTTATTAGAACAAAGATTACAATTCTTGGGTTAGAATTATGAGGTGAATTTGAAAATTCTGTTTCTTAAGAAAAAAGGATTAATTGTTTTGAAAATTTTACAAAGCATCAAATTTATGAGTGAGAAGAGTAGAAAAAAATTGGCGAAAACTGGAATTTTAGAAGCTCTTAAGCGACCACTAAATAATCATTAGCCGGCTAGAGCTTTCGCGAGGTTCATTTAAAAATAATAACGCGTAAAATTCTTGGGTGAGAAGTGGACGAAAAAAAATCGATTTTTTTTTTAATTAAAATTTTTGGGAGGCTTGAGTGACCTGTAAATATTTTTTGACCGCTCGTAGCCTTCGTGACAATTTTTTGTTCTTTAAAGAAGATAATTGGATAGTGAGAAAAAGGAAAAAAAATAGGGCCCAAATTTGTGCCATCCTACTGGTCATAGATGTTTCGATGACATTTTACAATCAGTCGAAACTGTGTCAACTCTTTTTTTCGTCTTCTCATCCTCCCCTTTTATTTCTTTCCACGCTGCGGCTACAAATATTGCTCCCCATCGAGTCGTAGAAGCCTTAAAAGACGGAAAAGCAAACACGAGAGGGACGTCTGAGCAAACGTGCAATTTCTCCTCTTCCAGCTTCATGCTATGCGGAAATATCCGTACAGCGTTCGACTTCACGGTCCATCCTCAGTGGCCAAAACCCAATGTTCCGAAAATCACTTTTGGATAAACGAAGGCGTTTTTAATATAAAAGTCATTAAAAAATTTAAGGCATGTCCTTAAGGAGTTATGCCTAGTTGTAAAAGTCGAAAAATCACTTTTGTCCAAAACCAATATATTTCGACAGTGTATCATCGTATAGACGTTCTCTTAAAAATTCAAGGTGATCGGACACAAAATGACAGATTTATAGGCTGCGATGTTAAAGCCCACCGGAACGCTCGCAACATCGTTCGAAGCTAAAAACGCTTTTTTCTCGAAAGTACGTTTTCAATGTTGGTGAGAAAAATATGTAAAACAATACTGCATCGATCTTTCTGAAATTTTCAGGGTTTTTTCTATAAGTATTTGATCGAAGGCTTTTTTTTCGATGTACACTTTTGATTTGATGAGCGAAAAATTCCCATTTTTTCTCAAAAATTCAACACATTTACTTTGAAAACGCGCCATTTTCTAAAATTTTGATCTTTCGGAAATGCCTTCGACAAATCATTGATAAACTGATATACCAACGAAATCTGTTGATATTAGATATCCTAGTTCAGTAGGGAAAGCTCACCACAAAAAACGTTTTCGAGAGGTATTTCCTGGACACCGGCTCTAAATCGATTATAATTAAATATGTTTTTTATAGAAATAATTACAGAGTGTGCTTCAGATGATACTTTCTCAAAAACCTAATTTTTATAGAAATTTACAATTACGATTTTCTATTTTAAAAACCCCACAAATGAGCTGTTTTCGACCGTTACAAGTAGGCATAACCCGTTAAAGCAGCAGAATGCCCTGATATTGCATATATATATGATGGCTAAAAAAAACTTTTTTTTCGCGTTTCTCAACGGAAAATGTTACTACGTTATAAAAAAGTAATACATACAAAATTTGAGAGTGCTAAACATTTTTTTAGGTACTGCTCAAACGACTTTTAATTTTTTTTCTTCGTTTTTTCGTCAATTTTTTTGTTCCCGCCAATAGACATGTTAATAATGTAATTAAAATAATTCATCCAACTTATGTTGAAAGAGATTTTCGTTGAACGATTGAGTTTGATTTTTCCGTAAATAATTTTTTTTCAATGCTGCCCACTCCAATTGTAATTTTTGTAACCTTTTGAAATTGATGCAAGGTTGAGAAATTCCTATTCAGATTTCGCTCCAAATATTAGTTATTTTGTCAACAACGTTTTGTGTCCTCTCTCGAAGCGAAAATTTAAGAGTATTATGATGGTGAAACAATAGACTTCATGCTTCTCTATTCGTGGGTATCGCTCCACACATTCTTCGATTTCCGACCCAATCAGATAAATTTCGGCACTTTCACTATCGTCCAAACCCGCGATCATTTTTTACATTTTTATTTCTACATGTACTGTGACGTACCTCAATACAGCAACTACTGGAAACAGTCAAATGAATCGCGAAGAGAACTCACGGACAGTCAGAGAAACAAAGGTGCAGTAGCGTCAACAGCGCCGCGATTTGTAACTCTCGAATCCGTATGACTTTGATTTCTTACTTCAATACAACATATTACTCCAAAAAAACACGCATACTTGTTAGACGTTCAGTGATGTAAACACCGTGTTCTCGTTCATCAAGTGGTTGATATAATGTTTACAACCGAATTACATATATTGATTCTTAATCTGCAAATACTTAATGGTAAAAAAATATTTAAACAAAAATTGTATATTGTTACAGAAAAAATTAAATCAAGTCTTACATTGGATCACGCATTCACATTTTCTGCATCGAGATAAAAAAAATAATACTCCGATAATCATGAAAAAAAAACATGAAAAAGGCGTTTGAGCACTAACTAAAAAATTGTTTAGAACCCTCAAGTTTTGCAAAACTTTGTTTTTCTTAACATACTTCAATTTCCCATTGACAAAAAAAATTCGATTTTTTTACCACCCTATTATTAAGTGTAGTAAAAAGAAATCCATTATTTTTGCATGAAATT
Organism: Ophion ellenae; assembly: GCA_963210295.1. Taxonomy (NCBI): domain Eukaryota; kingdom Metazoa; phylum Arthropoda; class Insecta; order Hymenoptera; family Ichneumonidae; genus Ophion; species Ophion ellenae. The sequence continues at coordinate 40,441,671 of OY723391.1, read as the reverse complement.
GAAGGCAAAAATGATGGATTCCTTTTTACTACACCTAATATATATACACACACACAGTCGAACCTCGATATAACGAAGATTTGTTTATTCCCTTCCGATAGACACCCGAAACTTTGATACAATGCCAAATTAATATGCATTATCCTCTTATTACTAATTGCTTGTAAAAATTGCTCTATTGGGACCTTCCTTTCTGTAAAAAAATATCCCCATATTTGCAGTACTAATATATTTTTTTTCAATGACCATTTTAAGGAACATGATCTCGATACACCGAAAACTCGATAAAAGGAAAGCTCAATATAACGAACTTTCTTAGAGATTCGTTATATCGAGGTTCTACTGTATTTATCTACACGTAACGCAGTGGAGCCGATCTCCTCGTTTATTCAAGTAGTCACAGTCTCGAGTAGGTCAGACACGCTACGTTATAAACCTTTTCCAATTCCAATCGTTTCGCTTCTCGTCGAATGAGCTAGTAATAAATATGATGTCCTTGTTCCCTTTCCATCTCTCACTCGGGTCTCGCTACCTACTGACGGGACGTTATCGCTACTGCTGGACGATACTGGCGCAACCGTCACCGCGGCGTCGAAACGACGAAGTCGTTGTCTCCGAGATGACATAAAACGCATAGAGCACGGGAACGTTCACTAGCCAACGATCCTCCGATCGGTCCCGTAACGACCGGCTCTCCATAAAATGCACACTGTTCCATAAGTCCCTCCTGCCCTCCTGCGCTCTTCCTTCGATGGTCGCCTCCCACATTCGACGAAATTAAGGGGTCTTCTCACTTTAGGCGCTAAAAATGGGCTATTTTCATGATTTTTTTATAGGTTTATATTATAGATATTGATATAAAAGTTGCTATACTTGATAAATACACCTTCGAAATACATTTTAAAAAATATATTAATTTAATATATTATTATATAATAATAATAAATTAAAAAATATATTTATAATTTATTTAATTTATTTATTTAAGGGGTTAGACCGAAAAAATTCGGCCCCTACAAGCCGAAAAAATTGGCTTTTTGGAGATTTTTTTCAGAAAAACTACAAAATAAATCGAGGTTACAACAAAAGCGTGTTTATCATACATATCAGTGACTGTATACAATAATTTTTTTAAGCGATTAATTTCAAAATGGCGGCTGTGCAGCGTTTATCTCAAAAGTGCATTTTTTAAGTTGGCCGGAAACACAACTCAGACAATTTTCAACCGATTCACTTGAAATGTTGAATATATCTTGAAAAATACATTGTCTATGGAAATGCGTAGAATTTTTTTTATATTGCATAGTTCAGTTGTTATTAACAATTATCTGACGATTTTTTAGGCAAATTTTTCGCTTTCCAAAAATTTGCCTAAAAAATCGTTAATAACAAATGAACTATGCAATATAAAAAAAATCCTACGCACTTCCATAGTCAATGTATTTTTCAAGATATATTCAACTTTTCAAGTGAATCGGTTGAAAATTGTCTGAGTTATGTTTCCGGCCAACTTAAAAAATGCAGTATTGAGATAAAAGCTGCACAGCTGCAATCTTGAAATTAATCGCTTCAAAAAAATTATTGTATACAGCCACTGATATGTATGATGTGTATGATAAACTAACTAAATCTATAGACTAAAATGGTACTTAAAAAAATTTCCTAAAAAAATTGTAGGTCTGCGCTGTTGATAAAATCTCGGAGATGGATCATCCGAAACGAAAAAATCAAACGCTTTGAGATTTAGTATGTCAATGTGCGATAGTATGACACTTTTCGAAAAAGCAAAAAAAACCTATTTCTTCACCGTTTTTGGCAAAAAATAGTAAACAATTTAAAAAAATTAAATCCTTGATATGCGATATAGGTATAGCTGTAAAGAACATGTAGTTAACATTTCATAAGGATCGGTTCAGTAGTTTCGAAGAAGTTATCAACAAGCCGTCGAAAAAAGTTGATTCGAGAAAAACGCATTTAAAGTTTTGTTTGGGTTACATAAATACATAATAAACATTTTTTAATGTATTTCGAAAGTGTATTTATCAAGTGTGACAACTTTTATATCAATATCTATAATGTAAACTTTTTAAAAAATTCATGAAAATCGCTTTTTTTAGCGTCTAAAGTGAGAAGACCCCTTAACGCGCGAAAGAAAATCGACGGTCGTTTGGAAGATGAAAAATTTCACTATATTGCACGAGACCGGTAAATTTAATTATTGCGAATAAAAGAGGAAGATAGAGGGGGGGGGGGGGCAGGATACGAGCTTGACCGAGAAAATTTCACGAGATTTCGTGCCACGTATCATCAACAATTTTTCCACGATCTCGAAACGAAATGGGCCTCTTCCGCAGGCGGGAAAAAAAACGTCGAGGCTCGATTAGCCCATTTATGGCTAGCTTCCACTATGGACATACGTACGATAACGTACTAAAATCGAGGATGTATTTTATATTGCTCTATGAATCGCCACTTATCGTCGACAAATGGAGTCTCCTCCGTTCAAGTATCACCAAGGACATCCACGATACATCACGGATATTTCCCCCATTGACCCAGTTACGCGAGACTATGCACACGTTAATTTTAAAACTTTAGTGCGGCGACGGATCCCTGGAGCGTTTCACGCGCGCAAAAAAGAACCGCGGTGGCTGACGAGACGACGATAGTGAGGGTAAAAAGAGCACAGGATCAGCGGGATTGGAGGACCCGAAATTTCCATTCGGTGCAAATTGTCAACGATGCACGTTGCGACTGAACTCGACGCGGAGATTTTTGGAGTTGATTGCCATTTGCTAATCCCAAGCTCTAATTACAAGCGCGCTCAAAACTTTTCGAATCTATATGGGCTCTCGCTGTGCAACAAGAAATACAGGGTGACTATCGCGAGGTGGTCATGCAGAGTTTAGCGCGGAAACTCTGCGACCGAGAAAAATATGATTTTCAATTATTTTTCAAGTCCTTTTGGAGAAAAAAAAATAAAGCATATTTTTGCGATGAGTCTGCTGCAAAAAATTGAGCAGTTCGGGAAAAAACAACATTTAATTTTCAGCACAGTGAAATGAAGATAATTAAGGGGTTAGGCCACACTAGAGGCTGAAAAAATATGCTTTTGGGGTATTTTTTTTTTTTTCAGAAAAAATACAAAATAAATCGGGATTACAAAAAAGGGTGTTTATCATACATATCAGTGACTGTATACCACAATTTTTTTAAGCGATTAATTTCAAAATGGCGGCTGTGCAGCGTTTATCTAAAAACTGCATTTCTAAAGTTGGCCGGAAACATAACTCAAACAATTTTCAACCGATTCACTTGAGATGTTGAATATATCTTGAAAAATACATTGTCTATGGAAATACGTAGGATTTTTTATATTGCATAGTTCATTCGTTATTAAAAATGGTCTGACGATTTTTAGGCAAATTTTTCACTTTCCAAAAATTTGCCCAAAACATCGTTAATAACAAATAAACTATGCAAAATAAAAAAAAATCCTACCTACTTCCATAGACAATGTATTTTTCAAGATATATTCAACATTTCAAGTGAATCGGTTGAAAAATGTCTGAGTTGTGTTTCCGGCCAACTTAAAAAATGCAGTTTTGAGATAAACGCTGCACAGGCGCCATTTTGAAATTAATCGATTAAAAAAATCATTGTGTACAGCTGATATGTATGATAAACACCCTTTTTTGTAATCTCGATTTGTTTTGTAGTTTTTCTGGAAAAAATCTTCAAAAAGCCAATTTTTTGGCCTTTAGAGTGGCCTAAGGACTTAAATTCGGAATACGAAACACTTCGGAGAAACGTTTTTATGTATCCCGTTATCGAGAAAAAAATTAACAAAGATACATTTTAACCGTTCATAACTCAACAACGTAAAAATTAAACATAGTTGACTTTGTAGTAGGATTTAATAAATAAAAAACCACGTATTATTTAGTTCCAGAAAAATGTCATCACGGGACTAGTTATAAAGCAATAAAGTGAGTGTGACAGTAACATGTCTGTACATTGTGTCGTAACATTCCTTTATGATGTATGGATGGAATACTTTGAAGCAGTTGTTTTGCTTGTTGTTGCACCACATTTTTCACACTCCGTGTGTCGTTTTGATGGTATTTCGATTTTCGAAAACTTTACGCACACTCGACTCTTGCAATCTAGTGATAAGTGAACTTTGAACAAATGTTGATCCGTGTAACGCCATCTACTTTGCATGAATTGCACTAAAAAAAACCATGGAATTTTTCGTAGCGATTGTGTGACATTGATTTAAAAAAAAGACTAAATGTCAATATGAGATTTTGCAAGGACTTGGATGGTTAAATGAAATTTAATTCCATTTAATTCCATTCAACAAAAGTTTTTCTGGGAGTATTTCGTATTCTGAATTTAATCATCTCCAGTCCGCTGAACTGAGAATGTAATTACTATTCTTTTCCCGAGTGCTCTATTTTTTCTGGCAAATTCTACTCCCCACAAAAATCCGCTATCGCCTTTCCCAAGAGGACTCAAAAAACCATTGAATATGATATTTTCCTCGATCCCAAAATTTCCGCGCCCTTAGGAAGCATATGGCCACCTTATGACCGTCACCCTGTATGCGTACATTATTTTGTACGCGTAAAGAGAGGCAATCAAACGACAAAATCGATCGACTCGTACTCCACTGGGATCTCACGTGACTCGGCATCGACGTGTCAATCAATATCGCACAACGAACGCGTCCCACAGTCATCGACACACTAAAGCCCAGCCAAAAACGTAAAAAATTCCAAAAACGAAACAAATAAAAAACCAACGATCCAAAATTTCCCAAAGCATTTGTCAGGCAGTCTGTTATCCGGCAACTATCGCTTAAAGATAATCATTTTCTCGAAGTTTAAATATAACTCGTCGAAAAAAAAAAACGGCTACATCCATGCAACACTTCACCGTCACCAAGTATCCTTTTCTACTTACTCTGAACTTGCTCGTCATCCTGAAACAAGAAAACGCGAACGATTAGTGCACTGGACCTTTTTCCCAGGCATGAGAGGCTCAACAGAAGGATAAAAAAACATTCCAAAAGCTTTTCGAACCGATTCGAAGCACGTAAGGTCGAAGAAAAACGCGTGAGCACAGCGACGAAAAATTCGAAAAAACTTTTCTATCCTCGATGCAAGCGACAAAAGCTATTTCCGAATAAATCCGTGCACGTTCGAAATTCGAAATTATTCATTTTTCTTCTCCTTCGTCGATCACTTTGCTCCTGGTGTGGCCAATTTATCGAGTAAACGTCAAATCGGCAATAATTTCGCCGTTTACATGAGTGCAATCGGTGAAATGGGATTCAATTTTATAGAAAAAAACTAACCATTTTGTCGGGAGGGGTGGTTTGTTAGAGCGCTACCGGACTCTGGAGTGTATCTCACTAACGGGCTCTTCAGCTTGGCATAACTTTTATAACCGACCCCAAACGTCCTCCTCCACCTCCGCTCTCTCGCGTTTCCCGTGAAAATATCCACACGGACTAATCCCCGCGTCTCTCTCTCTTTCTCTCTCTCTCTCCTCTCTCTCTCTCTCTCTCTCTCTCTCTCTCTCTCTCTCTCTCTCTCTCTCTCTCTCTCTCTCTCTCTCTCTCTCTCTCTCTCTCTCTCTCTCTCTCCCTCTCCCTCTCCCTCTCCCTCTCCCTCTCCCTCTCCCACTCTCTCCCCCCCCCCCCTGCCTCTCTCTCGCACGCGTGATTTCGTCACGCGTGTGTATTGTTCGTAAGCGTGGCTAAAGTATAATTGGGCCACGTAGCGCCTCCAGAGCTATAATGCTGCAGGCTCGCGTGAAAACGTGCAGCCAATGAGAAATACGGAAATTTCCAAGCTGTGCGTGTGCGAGGCAGCAAAAGTTATAGAGAAACGAGAGCCGGGAGAGAGAAACTGCGACTCGACGAGCCGCAGAGTCCGCAGACCGAGAGATATTATGAGAGAAAATACCATCCACACTCACACATTTCGACGAGGGCGGCGACGTCGCCACGTGCCGCTTTCAGACGAAAAGCGTCGCCGCATACATCGCCACTTGTTACGTCCGTGATGACCGGACGTTTTGCGTCCAAATGACGCGAATCTTCCGGCCGAAAAATACCGAAAACTCGTTTATAATCGATTGAGAAGAAACAAAAACAACAACAAGTTTTATATAATCGAAGGCCGTCGTGCGAAAGGCGTTATCAAGGATTGTCAGAAAAAATTAATCTGAAATAAGGCTGAATTGCGCTGATCGTCTGGAGGAAGCAGAGCAGTTGGAAAAAGCCGCAATAAAAACATGCAAATAAAAACAAACTGCAAGCTCCTTCTGACGAATAAAAAATAACGTAGGTCGTAATACTGTGCCTGAATGAAGAATAAAAAACGAAAAAAAAAGCGACGAAAATGATAAATTATGAAGCAGCTTGTGAGATTCCGACTGGTCGGACGTTACGAGCCATTTGCTTTTGTTGCTCGTGGCCGAGTAGCATCCCACCGGAAGTCTTGCGCGGAGTGGAATGAACGACGCGAGAAAAGCGAATATATATCCGGCGGTGGGATTTGCTCGGCATCAGCTCGAAGCAACCTCGGGGATGCCTTCACCGTGGGAGAGAAAAAAGGGAAGATCGCGAAGCCGGAGAAAACAGATGGGGCAAGAGGCTAGGGGTGAGAGAAGGAATAACGTTCCTCGCAACGGTCGTGAACGCGAAAGTATGAACACACCTACCAAGGCTATCGTTAGTCGTAAAAATAAGATTGCGAAAATTTTCATCGTCATTTCCGGAAGTTGTGCTTGCGTAAGGAGTACACGCTCGACCGATTTATCGTGTAGTTGAAAGAGCTTGTGCTCTGCCATGGAGAACTCGACGAGTCTCTTACAATGTGGACCTATCAGACTCCATTGATGTTACAATCCCTCCAACGCACTTCCGAAAGTATCAGCTCATGGTAACCCGAGGGTTCCATTTTTAGGTCCAAGAGCTCGGTCGATGGGATCTTCCGGAAGGGTTCCCTCGCTGACAGGGTAATCACGACGGCGAAGTGCCTCCAATGGGAGGGAATAGCTTGCCAGATGGATCAATCAACGGTCCGACGATCGTTCGTCACGATAATCATCACTTAGCCCTCACCTTGGAAAACGTTGTCAACAATGCCGTTCAATGGTTGCAGCAACGAGCTACATCAAGTTAAAATTATCCATATCGTTATACTGCCAGGAGATTTATAAACGGTATCGAAGATACATCGAACAATCCGGCTCCAATGAAAACATTTTCGTTGGAGACTATGTCGTCGAGTTCCCCATGGACAATAACTGCACCGTGAATCGTGGGTGTGCGTAAGTTGATCCGTTGCTCACACATTCGCGACGGCCTCCCACGAGGGAGCTCGAAAGATCGAAAGTAGCGGGCTGTCGAATCGTTGGTGGGAGCCTGCGAGGGAGAGGTCCACCGTAGACGAGCAAAGAGCGAGAGCGGCGGATAGTTATTTGAAAATATTCCAGAGACTATGATACTGCTGCTTTCCATGCGCGACTACGCCTTCGCAGGCTCTGCTCGGATATTCCTGATTCTTTTTTATCGGAGCGAGAGAAAGAGGGGAGAGGGAGAGAGGCGGAGGGAGAGGCTTCTAGCAGTGTGGAAGAGGACAGCTGGAAGGCAAACAAGATACCCCACCAGCGGCAGAGGGTAGCTTAGAGGGCGCACAACCTTCAGACCGTCTACCTGAGCGAAGATGGGAAAACTTAATATCGCGAAAATTCCAACGTGTTCGAGCTAAAAAGGCACCGTCTCGCGCTTGCACGGTAGCCAAGGTAACTCTCCCTATAGGAGATTTTGCAGAAAACGATGTTGCTCGCCAACGGTATCATCAGGCACAGCATCGGCCACGTTGATGCTTTGTTAACGCGTTACCCCCACTTGTAGCGCAAAAAAAAGGCCTTTTTCATGAATTTTTCAAAAGAAAACTACAAAACTTTTTTAATCGATCAATATACCGTCTTAAAGAAGACATCTTGAGGAACTTTCAGTAATTTTTTTATTGAAAAATATTACATTGTTTAGTGGCAAATGGCCGTCAATGAAATAATGTTTTTATATACACGGTTTGCGGTGACCAACATTGCGGCGAAGTGGATCATCTGAAGAAAAAAATTCGGATGGATTTAGTCAAATATAAGTATAAACTAGTCTTTAATGGAAGGATTTTAAAAAATATTCATTTTTCACAAAATGGCGGACAGTCAATGTTAATGGTTCGATTTTAACGAAAAAAACGGCCGTTTTTTGGCTACAAAACGGCCATTTTTTTTTCGAAAAAGAAAAATCGAACGATTAAAGACTACATTTTTATGTATTAAATAAGCCTGCAAAATTTCAAGAAGATCGGTTCATTAGTGTTCGAGTAATCTTGGTCACCGACTTCAGAAATGCCATTTTGAGAAAAACGCGTTTAAAGTTTCTCTTTCAACGCTCTTTCAACGCGGATTCTTCTCTTTCAACGCTCATATCTCAGTCAATTTTGTTCGGATCGACTTGAAATTTTCAGGACATATTCTCAGATACTTATACTTCAAAAAAATGCAATAAAAAAAATCGATTTTTTCAAAATCGCAAGTGGGGGTAACCCCTTAAAGACACTCGTGCAAGCACGATAATCGTTTCAGGCCTCCGTAATTCAAGCTGCCAACGACGAGGCAATTTGGACCGAGGTATCGTTTTAACAATGAGATGGCGACAGCTGCTACGGGCTTCCTTAGTCTTCTCCCCGTTCCTACATCATCATTGATCTACTTGGAGATAGACATTTTCGGCGAGCAGAAAAAGAATTATGGATCGTGTTTACGAATTACGTTACGTGGGATTCACGAAGGGATTACAATTTTGGGTAGTACTTGGGCAGCGGCTAGCCAAGGTCTATGGTCCAATTTATGCATGTGCATGTGTACAATAAAATCGTCAGAGTTGTCTCTCAATGTGGATTTCTTTTGACGGGCTGCATCTACCTGGAAGCCCGAAAAATTGCCAAATTCCGAATTTTTTCCCGAGCAACGGTTTGTGACAAAGAAATCCATTTTTTCAAACACAAAGGTACATATATCGAGAGCCATTACAAAAATGACCAAGAAATACAGGAAAACAACAAAAACGTGGCTGCCGGCAGATGATGAATTTTTTCGCGACGTTTGACAGTGGACACTCTTCAGCTTAAACGGTCCAGCTGAAATCCTAAAAACCAAACAGGTTATTCTAGTGTATGAAAAGTAGGATTCGTTGACGACCGTCGATTTTTAAAATCATTTTTTTAACAACGTGGTGACGAATTCAAACTCGAGCATACAAACTCTATGGAAAAAGTCATCATTTTTACGTAACTGTTAAAAAATGAAGATTGATTTGAAAAAAGTGAGATCGTCAACGACCTTTAAATGTTTCTCATCGTATCTCCTGTAAATTTGGAAGCAATCCATCGAGTGGTTCTCGAGAAATCATGTCCACCGACTTTGAAAACAGTGTTTCGAGAAAAACGCGTTTGAAGTTTGAAGTAGGGTAGGCTGCGGTCGATAGAAACACGGGTCAAATGAAACAAGTTGAATAACTCGAAGATGGTTAGAGCAGCGCGCCTTCGAGGGAGGAGAGACTGCTTTGTATATCGGAACCTGTCGCTCATTGCACGTCGTCATTTTTATGTGGATGCATCGCTTTTTCGAAATAAAAAGTAAGTTTTTTTACTATCAGTATCTTGCGTACTGCTCCAAAACAATTGTTCTTTCTTCAGCGTTGTTCACAATCATCATTACTATGAACATCCTAGTTAAGTTTATTGTGGTCAGTACCAACCTAACACATTTAGGTTTTTTTGCTGTTTGATAAATTATTTGAAGCGAGGGTGTGGGGGCAGTTGAAACAAATGGTTCGGGGTCAATTGAAACGTGTTTCTATTGATACCGAACAAACATTTCACACGAAAGCAAGATTTTCAAATCTTGTTTTATTCTTTAGATGCCAAGCAATCGTCCGGAAAGTAAAATAATATTAAAGAACCTTAATATACCCTCAGTGATACTCAAACTGGAATGAAAAGCAATAAAACTGATTATTTTAATTAAAAGTATATTTTATTCACAACAAACATACTTTATCGCTTCATACACATCATTAAGACTACCTGGATTTAGTAGAATATTAGTTTAATCAGCTCAAAACACCTTTTTCAACTAACCCCAGACACTGTTTCGTTTGACCTCGACACAGGGTCAAATGAAACATTTTACGAGGGTTTTTAAATAGCGTCTACCTGACTTAAGGGCGTATAAGAAGCAAAATCAATAATGCTATCATATAGCCAGATAATCTAGCTATAATTAAAGCCCATTAGGAAACAGATAGGGTATAAAATGAAGTCACACTAACCGATTTTCTCAAAAACGTTCCAATTGACCGCAGCCTACCCCATGGTGCTGTAGAAGCATGGCCGACTGTTAGAAGCTGCAGCTCATTCAATTCTAGGAGTATTGAAATACAATTTTTAGGGGACATAGCTAAAAGGTGATACTATCGAATAAAAATATTTTTGGAAAATAAAATTTTTCGACCCACCTATATAGCAATGGTTGTGTTTGTAACCACACAGAGGTCAAAACAGCGATTTTTTCTTCTTCTGTCTGTCGCGCTTTCTGTTTATACGTGCACGCATCATGCAAAATCTACTCGACGGATTTGATTAAAACTTGGCATAGATATACCTTATAGCTGGACTAACGTATAGGATACTTTTTATCCCAATCCGTTACGGAATTTCAACTCAATGTGATATTTTCTACGTTTAAGAGAGGCATTTCCGCACCCATGCGGAAAACTGATAGGACATCCCTAATAAAAATAAGGGCCCTTTAGGGCTTTCCTAGTGCTTTCCCTAGTAGGGATTTCCACAATGGGCCCAGACTTGGCCATTATGGGGATAAACCTGTAGGGATTTCCACAAAAGGACCCGACTTGGCCATTATAGGGATAAACCTGTAGGGATTTCCATAATAGGCCCAGACTTGGCCAGTATAGGGATAAACAAGTAGGGATCTCCACAATAGGCCCAGATCTGACTATTATAGCGATAAACCAGTATAAATAGCTTAGGCTACATGGTTGATGGTATTTCAATTATTCTAATCGATTATATGCATCGATCGAATAATATTATCGAACGCAAATTGGGGAAAAGCGTAAGGGCGTTAGCAAATAAAAAATCAACGATGAACACAAATATGTAGACAAACATCAGACAGTATTTATTTATCAAATTAAAGAAACCTTTTACATAGATACAAACAATTACTCATGGTTGCACTCATACATGGAGTAATGCTAGCGCATAAGTGTGAACAGTCCCAACCGGTTTTCTCGACATTTTTATAGCAACTAATTTCCGCTCAATACTCATCATAGGGAAAATTATTTCTTCCGAAGACTTCGCTGATATTTCCCATTCATAAACTTTATCTGACTGTGTAGGATAAGTAAATGAATTGGTCTTTGTTTTCCAGATCTTTCCCTCAATGGAAATAAATTCTAGTGATTCAGTAGACCCATATATTTTTTTTATTTCTACTACACATCAATTCCTTAGAATGGATTATTTTTTGTATTAATTTTGTCATGGCAGTTTGTCATAAAGGCTCACATGCAAATACGCAATCACATTTCTCCGCGCGCACACATACATACACATGTACTCACGCCCATACCTATGCACATGAACAATTAGATAAAAACAAATACAGATATACCCTGACGCATTTAACATACACGTATATCCACTGATACGGATATTTTATGGCGCTGAAATGGTTATGATGAGGCGCCGTTGAGGCATTTTCAGGGCGCTAAAATGGTTTTGATGAGGCGGCATTGAGGCAACTTATAAGGCCCCGGTCGTTGCCCCTTTAATGGCCCTAGTTGACAAAGTGTGACCGGCCGCTAAGGGCCCTCATGTGGCTTCCAGATTAGGGGCCGAATAAAGTTAGGGGAATATTATTGGGGCCCGATCACAGCCCCAACTCAATTTCCGCACGGGTTTTTGAGGTTCAATGAAAAAACAATCATAAACCGTCATTTTACTCAACCGGATCGCTTCAACCTCCTTGAGCTACACGCTCTACCGCATTTGCCGTGGGTACGGGGAAACAGTTGAAAATTGAAAATGAAATTCTGGGAAACGTATTGACCGAAAATGAAGAGATTCGAGTTTGGCGCTGTGGACAAAAATGTAGCTGAGGGTTCAAGCTACAAATTGTTCCACGGCGACGAAATCGTGCGGCCAATAGTGTTTCCAGAATTTCATTTCGAATTTTCAACCCCCGAGAGGGGTTGGAAAATAAAAATTCAAGGGTAGTCCTTAAAAACGAAAGTATAGAAAAAATTATTCTCTACATTTTGTACATTTAAACCATACCCGAAAAATCGTTTGTTTTTGAGTTATTCAATAAACAATTTTTTTTGGTATTTCAACCATTTTTATGGGGACGAAGATTTTATCGGAGAGTGATGATAAAATACTCGATCGACGCATCTTGTCAAGAGCTACAACGTTCCCATTTGAACAAAAAGTGTACGAATTTTTCCTACAGAGTTATCGAATTAAAACTGATTATTAAAAATTTCACCCCCAAAATGAACTTCCACGACTTCGGCGCTGTGGGCAAAACTAAAGCCCGGATTTTTTTGAACATTTTTTTTCACGGCGCCAACCTCGTAAGGGTTGTTGTTTGCCATCAATCCAGCCCCACTCCCCTTCGTCCCCTAAAAAAAACCTGCCCTCCAAATTTTTAGGCAAACTTGGATCTTGCGACCGCGGCACCTTACAGAATCACCTGTCAAAAAACTGGCCTTCTACTATTTTTTTTCCGATTACGGGGTTTTTCAGCGACAGCAAGACTATAACCTCACCTAATTATGAAGTCTGTGCGGACAAATTCACATGGCCTAATGTCCGTAACAGTTCTACTCCAAAATTGTTCCAACACTCCATTTCAACAGCGAAAGAAAAATACAATCTATTGTACCCGAAGGATAGAGCCCGCTACCTAAATGCTTCAAAATTTCCATCTCAATTACTTAGCGCTGTCGCGTTTCTCAATTCCTCGCTACTCCAGCGACATCACCAACAGCGGTTGTCCATTAATTTCCCTTTGTTCCGCTAATCATTCGAAGCGTCCCATCGCGATTGTTGTAAATGAACCGACGAGGCATTCGCGGGGCGGGACGTTGCGCGGAATTGTGGAAACTGAATAATTTGGCAAGCGAGCCAAGGAATCGCGATCCTGACGTCGCGAGCCTGGTCCTTCGACCCTTCTCTCCCGCTAACGGTGCTTGTTCATCGCCGACAGTAATCATCGGTAGGCTCGCGTGTACAACAAAATGCAAGAGACAATTACACGTGTATGTGTAAGCGTACAGCAAGGTACTGGATCGGACAGGGCGAGGAGAAATCGCTGAATTAAACTTCGTTTAATTAAGGCCTTAGGCCACAGTAACGGGTATAAAGTCATGTGCGAAATTAACAAATTTTTTTCGTATGAAAAAGTGATTTACTCATAAAATTAATTACACATCTATTTAGTATGAATATCAAGCTGTTAGAAAATATATATTTTTTTTATCGATGTACAAAATGACCGACTACTAATATTTTCTTTTGTTATCTTTTTTTTGGCGCTCCGCGGCGTGACATTTAGCATCCACAATTTTTTACCTAGAACAAAAAAACAAAAATTCTCGTCAATCTACATTGGAATACCTAGAGAAGTACGTATGGAATTTGAAAAATATTGTTTTATTCAAAAGTTGTAGGTATTTGAACTTAAGAAATGAATTTTCAGTGAAAAATTTCATTATAACTGCTCATAAACTGCTCATAAAGTGAAAAGTTTCCGATTAATCAGAAATTCCGTACGTACTTCTCTGCGAAATGCAATTAGGAACATGACTTTTAAATTTAAAGTACATCGAGTGAAAATTGTTGAAGCTATTTGTCACGCCAATAGGAAAAAAGCTGTTTCGAGAAGTTTCGAATAGTCGGCCATTTGGTACATCGAAAAAAAAATATATTTTTCCTAACAGCTTGGTATTCATACTAAATAGATGTGTAATTCATTTGACGAGTGAATCACTTTTTCATACGAAAAAAAATTGTTAAATTCGCACATGATTTTATACCCGTTACTGTGGCCTAAGGTCTTGAGGGAAGATATACACCTAGATGGTCGAGGTCGAGGATTTAGAAGCTATGAACATTCCTGGGCCTGGTATCGATGATTCCATGTAAGTTGACAAATTTCATGATTTATTCATTCCCAAATTTTCAAACGCGTTTTTTTCAAAACCACGTTTTTCAAATCGGTACCCGAAATTTCTCGAAAACCAATTAACCGATTGCCTTGAGGTTTTTTGTGGTTATTCTATACACCATTATCTAGTACTTGACATAGAATTTTTTTTTCCGTTACTTACTTTTTGTTTTATAGTCAAAATAATAACTAATTCTTGGCCCAAAAATCACTATTTGTGTTCAAACGTCCGCCATTTTGTCATAAATCGATATTTTCAAAATCGGCTATGACAAGTACTAGATTATAGTATCTAATTTAATAATCTTTTTGGTTTTTTTTTCAGATGATTTTTGAAGAAACGCCAGTGGGTACCGTATACGCAGATTTTTTTACGACGCTCCAAGGATCATACAATATCCTTGTATATTTTTGATATTTTTAAATAAAGAAAATTAAACATATTTTTGAATGTATATACTTTTAGATCATTAAAACCCCAATCCGAAATTTCAAATAGTTTTCCTTGAAAAAATTCACAAAAATGACCTTTTTTCCGGCTCCTAGGTATATCTCCCCTTAACTCGAGGACACGGAAGTTTATTATAACGAGGTGGAAGCTACGTTTGAGGTTCCACGGTAACGTTGTCTAGCGGTGAATCCGGCCGATTTCAACCGATCCGATCGTTATTTCCCAGGAGACTCGACGTAACTATTTTCAACCCTAACGACCCCCATGCTGGTCTTCGTCAGCGGCCCACGAAACATGCATATTATAGGCGTTTTCCCGTGTCCTGGAGAAGAAAGGAGGGAGGTTAATTCTCAGGTGGCCCCCGCGAGCTCGACAGACGCGAGGTACACTCTTCGCTTGCATCAAATTAGCATGAGAACTCGACTGATTAATGGCTCATCGGTGATTCATAGTGCAGACATGTACTCCACCGAGTACCGAAGGCTTAGGGAAAACATGCCCGTATATTTTCAACATGGCAAACTTCCGGGCGTAAATCATACTCTGGAATGGCAATCCCTCACCCTCCAAGCCTCGACGGCTCTACACAGACTCCGGCGGTTTTATCAGAAAAATCAATCGCGTAGAGACTTGTACCAATGTCCCTGGGAGCTTCGTCATATGGTCAGGTTTTTTTCTCTTGCCCACTCTCGTTGTCTTTTTTAAGCAGTTGCAACAGAACAAACACGATATACCCATTTTTTTAACCGAGTTCTAAAAAAGGAGCTTCTCTGCTTTTGGTTTTTCGCATGCCATTTCTACAGATGATAACTTTTTTTTACTTGGTTTTTTGAAAAATACTCTTGGTTATTTGTTTTATCTAGAAAAGTCTTCATTTTTACCTTAAATGTTAAGGAAACTCAATGAAAAAAGATTTTATGCAGAATTTCCATACACACCAATTCGAACATCAGTCAGATGACTTTGATAGCCTGCGGTGTAAAAAAATGTACCACGCATGTCGTGCCAATTACTTTAAAAAGTTACTTAGTTATTCTCGATTTGTATCATTTGTAGAAATGGCATGCGAAAGGCCAAAAGCAGATGATTAAAAAAAAATAACATAAAGCCCAAAATCTTGAAAACCGTGGGACTTTTATGAAACTGAAATTCCAGCACATAATAGGGCATGATGTGACCTATCGACAGCTGCAGGATTACCCAATCATAACAGGACACCCTGTTTATAAATATACAGTCACAGTACATACACATATATATACACTATCGGCGAAAAGTTTCCGGATAAAAATTCAAAAAAGATCTAGATCGATTTTTTATGCCATTTCGCCGATAGTTGACATAAATGAATTTAATAAACGGCATTTTGAAGGGAAGGAATTCACCCTCATTCGGTTTTTTTTTAATCTTGCACTATTTTTTTTACGTTTAGTGCCCTTTTTCAAAAACGACCATTTTTCGCCTTTTTTGTTGCTTTTCTGGTAGACCTCGTTTACAGACAACATTTTTTATGCACTTCTTTGTCCGGAATCATGAAGGGGAAAATTCAATCTTCAATTTTGTTTATTTTTTAAAGCTTTGTACGATTTTTATTCTAAAGATATTTTTTTAAAGTTAAATGTATGTATATATATATATATATATATATATATATATATACATTCAAAATGAAAAAATCAAATAAATTAAACCACCGACTCTAAAAAAAGTGCACTGAAAGGTAAAAAATAATTAAATAGACTACTACAATTACTTAATAATTACGTATTTTCCTTACTTTACTTAATGATTAATATCATTCGTTTTTTAAGTCGGTGCCAAGCCAAATCAAACGTATTTAGTCAGCACCAGTGGTCCGATCGAGTGTTTGGACTTGTTTGGGTTTGTTTGATTGGTTAATGATTAAAATTATGAACTAATAATCCAATTAATTAATTATTAAGTGAAGTAAATAAAATAATGAATTATTAAGTAATTGTGGTAGTCTATGTCATTATTATTCACCTTTTAGTGTACTTTTTTTAGAAATCGGTTTTTATCAAATGTTTTTTGGTAGAAAACGTTTTGCGATGGTTTTCTTCTTCCCTATTCGGATGGGGAAGAAATGCATCCAGCTAGGACCAACCGCGATAATCGGCAAACCGGAAGGCTCGTCTTTTGTCCAGCCACAACGAACGGCATGATATCTTCGTTACTGGCCCATTCACAGCCACCATCCACGTCGAGCCCATTTTTATTCGCGTCGCAACGGAAAGTAAAACATTTGGATAGCTGCGATCATGCCCGTCTGGAGCAAGCTGAATAACGACGCCTGCTGAAACTCCGCCGTTCAGGGACTCGCGAAAAAGAAATAAAAAAATGGTCCCGGAATAAAATATTTGCTCAATGTTCCCGGTGGACGGGTTCCATTATGCACCGATCCTACCGAATGGTAGAATAGGAGCAGCGAGACAAAACCTCCCTGTCCATTGTTGAGTGGTACTCTATCCCTCGTCTTTTCTCACTCGTCCGATCTCTTCGGAGTAGCAATCTATCTTGGCGTAATTGTCGGTGGAAAAAACGCACTTGCGGTGAAGCTTCTTCGATAATACGACGCTGGAAAAGTAATATCCAGGCTGCTCGACGAGGGTAACGGGAGACTGGAGCATCGAGAAACGTGAATATGAATATTCAGGAGTGACGAAAGCTCTCAAGGATGGGAATTCGGTCACTTTTACGAAGCCCATTTCAATTTGCATAAAAGCTCGTATGTACTGCATTTGATCGAATGTGTGAGGAGCATGGTGGGGTGAACGTCACAATATACAGGGTGTCCCTCTTATCTCTGCCGCCCGAAATAACGCGGTAATTATCGACATCACAAAAAAATGTTCCAGACAAAAGATGTACGGTGCGAAGGGTGCCATCAAATGCGAGCAATTTTTTTTTGTTTCGGTGGAGGCGCTGACGCACAGTGAAGGTCACCGCCACTTTTTTTTTTAATGGGATGGTACATTTTTTTTCAACCATCTTGTGGACCACCTCATGTCGCATAAAAAACGTTAGGGAGTCAAAGTCGTTCAAGGTCATCAAGGTCAGTATCGATGATACAAATCTAAATATCTCGGATCACTACCAAAAATTTGGTAGTGATCTGAGATATTTAGATTTGTATTTAAGGGGACATATGCACGTAGGAGCCGGAAAAAAGTCATTTTTGTGCATTTTTTCAAGGAAAACTATTTGAAATTTCGGATTGGGGTTTTAATTATCTAAAAGTATATACATTCAAAAATATGTTTAATTTTCTTTAATTAAAAATATCAAAAATATACAAGGATATTGTATGATCCTTGGAGCTTCGTAACAAAAGCTGCGCATACGGTATAATGACGTTTCTGCAAAAATCATCTGAAAAAAAAAACCAAAAAGATTATTAAATTAGATACTATAATCTAGTACTTGTCATAGCCGATTTTGAAAATATCGATTTATGACAAAATGACGTTTAGCATAAATAGTGATTTTTGGACCAAAAATTACTTATTATTCTGCCTATAAAACAAAAACTAAGTAACGGAAAAAAAATTCTATGACAAGTACGAGATAATAGTGTATAGAATAACCACAAAAACCTCAAGGCAATCGGTTTATTGGTTTTCGAGAAATTTTGGATACCGATTTGAAAAACGTGGTTTTGAGAAAAACGCGTTTGAAAATTTGGGAATGAATAAATAATGAAATTTGTCAACTTACATGGAATCATCGATACCAGGCCCATAGTGTAGGTCTTCTACGGTCGACGGAATGTTCATAGCTTCTAAATCCTCGACCTCGACCATCTAGGTGTATATCTCCCGTTGAGGTCTCAGGCCACAGTAACGGGTATAAAATCATGTGCCAATTTAACCATTTTTTTCGTATGAAAAAGTGATTTACTCATAAAATTAATTACACATCTATTTAGTATGAATATCAAGTTGTTAAATTTTATTTTTTCGATCTACAAAATGGCCGACTACTAATATTTTCTTTTGTTATATTTTTTTTTAACGCGCGGCGTGACATTTAGCTAGAGAAGTACGTACGGAATTTAAAAAATATTGTTTTCTTCAAAAGTTGTAGGTATTTGAACTTAAGAAATTAATTTTCGGTGAAAAATTTCGTTATAACTGCTAATAAACTGCTCATAAAATGAAAAGTTTTCGATTAATCAGAAATTCCGTACATACTTCTCTGCGAAATGCAATTAGGAACATAACTTTTGAATTTAACGTAAATCGAGTGAAAATTGTTGAAGTTATTTGTCACGTCAATTGGAAAAAAGCTTTTTCGAGAAGTTTCGAATAGTCGGCCATTTTGTACATCGAAAAAAATATATATATATATATTTTTTCTATCAGCTTGATATTCATACTAAATAGATGTGTAATTAATGTTATAAGTGAATCACTTTTTCATACGAAAAAAAATGTTAAATTCGCACATGATTTTCTACCCGTTACTGTGGCCGAAGGCCTTAATTGTAATAGGTGACCTTGAATGACCTTGAATGGATTTGACTCCCTAATGTTTTTTTTTCTGCGGCTGGAGATGCTCCACAAGATGGTTGAAAAAAAATGAACCATTCCTTAAAAAAAAGCGGAGGTGACCTTCACTGTGCATCAGTGCCTTCACCGAAATAAAAAAATAATTGGTCACATTTGATAGCCCCCTTCACACCGTGCAACTTTTGTCGGGTACTTTTTTTTGACGTCGATAATAACCGAGTTATTTCGGGTGGCAGAGATAAGAGGGACACCCTGTATATCATCTGAAAGTTGAAGCACGATGGTTTGAGGTTACTTTCCAATGGCCATACACAGAAGGACTTCATCAACATCATAAGAATATTTGTGGCTTGAGAATTTTTTTTCGCAAAAGAAAATGCAAATTGGTCGAACAATTTTCGCACGTAATGGGCTGCAAGACGAATTCTCTCTTGCGAGCTTCGAGCATGGAAAAAAAGGCGAGTCGTGGCAATTATGTTGTGGTTTTGCGAGGAGCAGACCAAGACAGTTCTATTTTCGTGCGCACGGTATTGGCCTCGCGAGACGCAATTTTTTTTCTTCAAAAATTCTCCGCGAGCTTCTCGTGGCCGTTGGGCCTATGAACACTTCCGTTATTTCGTGTTGTGGTGACTCACGAGCGCCACCATGATCCCCTTATTTTCGTGAAATGTTCCAGTAACGTTGACTCGCTTAAATTCATTTCTTCTACCTCAAAAGAGGAGACACCTTTGGGCGAGAAAAAAGTGCTGATTTTCATGATTTTTTTTCAAAGGTAAGATTCATTCACCATTTTTGGGACTTAGACCGTCTAAGTTTTATAACTACTTTTGGCTGTTACATGGTATTTTATTTATTTAGTAATAGTAAAAAATAGCGGAGGTATGTCTTCTAAACGGTCACAGTCTTCTAAACGGGTTGCTGAGGGACGGCGTGGCACGTTGCGTCGGCGGAATTAATCTGAAAAAAAAACCAACGAAGATTTTTCTTCACTTAACACTCATACGTAGAATGTGAACCAAGAAAAAGTGAGAAATGTTGAAAATCTGATTTTTATTGCGAAATGTAGCCATTTCGCAATTTAAAAAAAACACTTTTTTAATGAAATATTCAAAAAAAATAGAGGCTCGTGTTTAAGAAAATAAGGTTAGAAAGATTCATACCAAATTTCATGAGAATCGGTCGATTCGTTTTTTAGCTATACGTCACGCCACTTTTGCAAATGCAGTTTAGAAGACCCACGAAATGCCTCCGCCATTTTTAAAGAACAGTAATAAAAATTTAAAACAATGTAACAGCCGAAAATAGTAATAAAACATACTCTAAGTCTCAAAAATGTAAAGAAATCGTGCTTAAAAAACAATCATGAAAATCAGCAAATGTTTTCCTTGCCTAAAGGTATGCCTTGCCTAAAGCCCCCCCCCCCCCTTCTCGTTCTGGCGGAAAAAATACGAACATTTTCTGGTCGACTCTCACAGTTTTTCGAGCCTCGATTGTTGCAAAATATTTTTTATTACAGTGACAGATCTCTGCTGCGATATGCATACATGTCAAGTGGGTAATCCATTCTCACATGTAGATTCCTAACCTAAGCTATTCAGTATCGATACTGAGTAGGCGGATATACAGGCTGACAATTATAAGGTAGCCATGTGTTTTTAAGGTGTTTTGCGACTGATGAAAATATGGTCTTCAATGGTTTTTCAAGTCCTTTTCGAAAAAGAATGGGGACCCTGTCATTTTGGTCAACCGGTTGTACAAGACAGTTGAGTCAACGTAAAAGTTGAACGGTTGAATTTGGACAGCTTCTCAACTGTTCATCTTTGAAAGTCGACCATCCTGCGTTTTCTGTGGATGGTTGACGCGATGGTTGACTCGGCGGTTGATTGGATGGTTGACTTGACGGTTGATTGGATGGTTGACTCGACGCAATATATTTAATGATTAATCAAATTATACTGTCTTGATAATTAAATTGATGATTTGCGGAGAATTGAGTCATCAAAAACTGGGGGGGGGGAATATCCGCAGCAGATTATGCGATGGAGTGAGACAACCATCCAGCGAAAACAAAATGCCCGCGGTTAAACAACCGTTGAATCAATCATTAGGATTTTTTTTACGGTCGACTTTATAGTTGTAAAGCTGTCCAAATTCAACCGTTGATTTTTTCGGTTGACTTTGCAGTTGCCAAAATTGCTAGGGGAGTATTTCAGTGACGAATAGTATTTGCCAGAAAAAATTGGGCATTCTGGAAAAAGATCGGAATTCGATTTCGAGTACAGCGGGATAAAGATAATAAAGTTCCCAATACAAGACACTCATGAAAACCTTTCTTGCGTATCCCAACATAGAGAAAAAAATGAGCCAAGATGCATTTTTGAGCGAATGAAATTTAATTCCATTAACCTTCTATGGACACACTTGATTATTTTAACCCGGACGAATTTAAAATAAAAAGCTCATTTTTCCAAAGTTCAAAATTTCCAATAATTTTTTACAACGGCCTAATTTTATATTTTTCAAATTTCAATTATACGGACACATAAAGAAGCGTTAAAAGTATACTCCTGTTGGAAAATAAATTAAAATAAGACCGAAGGGTTGTTAAAGGGAAATGGATGAAGTACCATTCTGGCCGAGTTGACCAGGTGTGGCAATTCGGGGCCAGAGATAAGTGTATCGATTAAAGGTAAAAAAAAAATTACGAGTTTTCCGTATTCAGAATTCAATTATCTTCATTCTGCTCTACACAAAATAATACATTGATATTTTTCCAGAATCCTCATTTTTTTCCGCCAAATACTACTCATCCCCAAAATACGCTATATTTTTTTTACGAGGACTTGGTATTTAGAAGGAGAAACCCTCTAAATACCATATTTTTCTCAATCACGAAATCTCCGCCCCAGACCGCTAAAAACACATAGCTACACAAAAATTGTCACCCTGTACATTCACGAAAAATAATAGTTGAATTTAACCAAAAAAAAACAGCACATTCCGATTATCCACATCAAACCAAAAAAATCCAACAAATGCCATACGACTCGAAAAATTACAGAAGCATTCAGTAGTATCGATCACGAAAACGTACCGCAAATCCCTCGAAATTTGTTGCGCTGATTCAGCAAGCTCGAATTCCACCGAAAGCCTGGCCTTAATTTGCTTGCACACGTTTACCAGTGATTGTGCGCGCATTTTCGTTGATGTGACAGAAGTGTGCGGGTATATATATATATATATATATACGCGATGAGGACGCGGCTCTGCCGAGTCAGACGTGCTCGAAAAATCCTCGAAACCCGAGGGAGAGCCGAAATACATCAGCTCTTTGGATCATTTGGGCGCGAATTCAACGAGCGTGACTCTCGTCGATTCGCGCTCACACGCGCACCTCGCCGTGTTACCTCAAATCTGAGGTTGCAACGCGAGAGATTAACGAACCGTGCATCGACGGTGGAAATTCATCGGAGACCGGAAAAAAATCTTCTCTTATAACGCTGGTGCACAATAATGTTTCTCAGCACGTGGCGAATTCCGAAATAAATAAATAAAATATATAAATACCTATTCATTCGATTCCGAAATAAATATATAAATATTCACTCGAAACGATATTTCGAATGTGGCGCAAGATGCAACTGCCCAAGAAGGAAATATTAATAATCATAGGAGATAGAAATATAGGTATATTAAAAATATAATAAAATAAGGGGAAAAAATATATAAGGAAATAAAAAAAATGTATATATCCATATAATAATAATATAATACATAATAAATAATACATAATATAATATATAATATATAATATAATATATAATATATAATAAATAACATACAATAAACGTACAAGAATAAAACAAGGGCTGAAGGTCCTCGGTTGAGAGATTATTAAGGCCTTAGGCCGCTCTCGGATTTTCCAAAAATCGCTTTTCTTTTGTTAAAAAGGTACCTTAGTACCTATGAAATTACATTTCAAAAGATTATGGGTGTGAAAAATCTCTAAGTGATCAATTTTCGAATTAATCTTCAGGCATCGCAGATTAAAGGTATTGAAACATTATTCATGTCGTGAATTTCTACTAACTTTAAACGCGTTTAACTCAAAACTACATTTTTCAAGTTGGCCGCACTCATAACTCAAACGAATTTCAAACAATTCACTTGAAATTTCAACTTTACATTGAGCATTACATTTTCTAAGGCACCACGTAGGATTTTTTTATTATATTGCATAGTTCCTTTTTTATAAACAATTTTCTGACGATTTTCTCATGGCATTTTATACTTTTTGTTGTAGAAATGCGCCATTTTGACAAAAAACAATATATCAAAAAAATCCTACGTACTTCTATAACTATTTTTATATAATCGAAAAAACATTAGTGTCTCATCAACTCAAAAATTATAGGAGCTGTTGGTCCGGCCGTTGACCTTCCAAAAATGAAGGCGTCATCGGAAAAATACTGCACAGTCGGCATTTTGTCATGTATCGCTGTGAAAAAATAATTTCGTATAGTCAATTACGTGTGTAAAAAAAACCCCTATTTTATAATTTCGATTCATTTTATGGTTTTGCTGAAAAAAAAATCACAAAATATACCCTTTTTGGTCTATAGAGTGGCCTAAGGCCTTAACTGGAATAAAATAATTCCCTTCCGCACTATTGTAAGTACAGGGTGATTTGGTGACAGTTTTCAATCCACGGACCTTAAAAAAATTAATATTCATTGCAAATGCTAATTTGATTTTGAAAGAAAAATCGAATAAATTTATAAAACTTTTTAAGAGACTCAGCTCTAGAATTTCGCAGAAAATGAATGTATTGAAATTAACAATACTTTTCGTACGTGGATACATAGCCACATACTGCTGGCTTGGGGCAAAAAAAAAACATTTCACCCAGGGCTCGACGTTTTCAAAGTAATGCTCGTCGTATTTTCCGATATCGAATTATTTTTTTAATCCATAGCTTGAGCCCCACGTGGTTACACGTTCTTTATCGTTCATTTCAATTTTTCTGCTCGTTTTATTTCACGCTACTGGCAAAATCTTGACATTAATATAATTAAATTTGTAAAATATCTTCCCGTCCGATATCAATTCACGACCACCATATACATTAGGGTGGTTAAAAAAAAAATTTCTCGCGGTACTCAATGGAAAAAGTAGCTACGTTATGAAAAAGTAAATCATACAAAATTTGAGAGGTCTAAACATTTTTTTCGGTAGTGCTCAAACAACTTTTCATTTTTTTTCTCGATTTTTCATCATTTTTTTTCCCCGTCAATAGACATCGTAATAATATAATTTTTTCAAAACTTTTTATGCTCCGTAGCATTTTCTAAGTCAACATAAACAGGTCGTTTTCATTTCAAGTGGTTTTAATGAAAATAATAATTCCAAACGATGTTTAAATACATATGTATTCTGCATCACAGTATGTGATTGTTGAAAAACTTACGTAATTACTCCGAAAATCGAGCCGAATAATAATTTCCCTTCTCGCAAAAAGGGATGGGTTTTTCTGTGCTCGCTCATAACTTGCAACAGATGTTGTTTTCGGTCATCGTTTTGCAAAGGAACATATTACTCCAAAAATCACGCGTACTTGTTAGACTTTCAGTGATGTGAACACCGTGTTCTTGTTCATCAAGTGGTTCCTATAGTTTTCCTACCCGAATTACATATATTTATTTTTAATCTCCAAATACAAATTGTTTATGGTAAAAAAAATATTTAAATAAAAATGGTGTATTGTTACAGAAAAAATTAAGTCAAGACTTACATTGGATCACGCACTGACATTTTTTGCTTCGAGATAAAAAAAAATTAATACTCCGATAATCATAAAAACAAAAAACATGAAAAAGGCGTTTGAGCACTAACTAAACAGAAACTATGCATGCATTATTATAAATATTCTTTTATGCATGAAAGAACATAAATATTCTTTCATGCATGCGTAGCTACAAAAGAGAAATACTCAACTAAAAAATTGTTTAAAACCCTCGAATTTTGCAAAATTTTCTTTTTTTTTTTAACATACTTCAATTTTCCGTTGAAAGAAAAACCGATTTTTTATAACCACCCTGATATACATACATATACATGAGAACGCGATAAATTTGATTTATTCCTCGATTCAGTCAAAAGTTGCGTCACGCTCGACAGATTTTTGCCAGCAGATATTATCGGTATTCAGTTTGTGTATCGGGGAATGCATCACGGGCGTGCATGTACGAGGATGCTCCATAAACTGCAGTGCACGGAAAAATGTTCCATTCGCGACGGAAAAGTTGCTCGCGAGAGCGGGAAGGAGATGTGCAGGCTGAGGAGTGAAGAAAAGGGCCAAGCCCGGCTCAACGTTCACAAGTTTGCAATCGCTGGTGTCCCAGTTTCTCTTCCAGGCATTTGCCATATTTGGGATGCACGCCTTCCATATCTTGTGAGACGAAACGACGAGTCGAAGTTTTCGTGGGCGTTCGCACGAGGGCTCGGGGAAACTGAGAAAAACGCTAAAATCCCACGTATATGCACGAATTCGTTTGACGTTCGAGAAAAACGATTTTTCTTATACTTTCGTGATGATTTGTCACCACATGGCGTGCAGCCTCGTTCGGAATGTCCACAGCCGTCTATCAGGAATCGAAACACCTGACAGACGAGTGCCCATATAGGGTCGCCTGTCGTAACAAAAATGCCAGCATTCAGCCATTAAACGGTTTGCTGATAATCGGCCAATAATTCGTCGACCAGAATTGGGGTACTGTAGGCGGATGAACGGCTTGCCGGATCTATGCCAACCATTCGTGGGCCAATACTATCGCACCGATAATATGGCGATCAGCATTGGGGTATCGTAGGCGGATGAACGGCTTGCCAGATCTATGCCAGCCATTGCTGGGCCAATACCATCGCACCGATAATATGGCGATCAGCATTGGGGTATCGTAGGCGGATGAACGACTTGCCAGATCTATTCCAGCCATTGATGGTTTGTTTTTGGGTGTTTTGCAAATGCAGGTCGTTAAACTGTAACACGTAAAAACAAGGGATAAGGTTTCGAAAAGCATATCCCACTGATGAAGCTGAAATTTTACACCGACCTTCTTTTCAATATTTTAAGAGAACCTTTAAAAGGATATTGGCGACTAGCAATAGTTTTCGATATATCGTATATTGAAAGTTATTTATTGTACTGCGCTTCTACTATATTAAATAAACCCGAACAAACCCATCCCGCATGGCAAGTGATATGCACATACGGGCGAGCACTGTTTGCCAGGAAGCAGCGCGGCCGGAGGAGTGGGGGGTATCTATCGGATATATAGATATACTCGTATGGCGTGAAATTATAAACTTTACAATGCGATATATCGAAAACTATTGCTAGTCGTCAAAAATCCGTTAACGGTTTCTCTTAGGATAATGAGAGGAGATTCGGTGCAAAATTTCAGCTCGATCAGAGGAGTATGCTTTTCGGAACTTCACCCAAAACGAGCGAGTTATTTTTACAGCCTAAATGGACCGAAAAAATTGTCGGTTAACTTTAATGTCACGAATAAAATTATCGGCATAAAAGTAAGGAACGAACAAACGATGAATTCTGTAAGTGTTGGAATGGCTAAGTGGGTAGGGCGCTTGACACTAGAACAAAGGCGCAGGTTCGATCCCGATGAAAGGCAAAAACTTGAACAATGCAGAAAGCGTTTTTAATGCAATTATTCTATGTACATGGACATAAGTAAAGCATGAGAAAACAAAAAAGATACTACTAGAATTTTTATATTCATAATTTGTCAACTTTTTGTTTTTCATTTCCGGCAGAAGATCCGGCAGCCGTTGCTGGGCCAATATGGGCGTATGATAGTTGGCCAAGTCTCAGCAGCCATTCATGGTTTACCATTACCAACCATGCATGGTGCGGATCTGGCCCGTTTGTATAGCCATTACCGCGCCATCGTTTGTTCTGTGGCAACCAGTCGTGGGCCATTACTGTGCTGATTGTAAAACCCTATTTGGGTGATTGGAGCATCTGCGGTGCTGTGAAGAAAAGTATAATTGGTTTTATTCTTGCCACCGAAGAAAACGAATGGAAAGCGATGCCACTGAAATGATCCATAAATAATCAATTAGGAAGAAAGTCGATGAAAAATTCGTGTGTTGTGTCATTGAAGAAGGATAGCATATCTATCCTCGTGGATAGCAAAGCAGGACGGCATACATTTTTGTCAATTTTTCAAGACTTCGAGCACGACTGTTGCGATGATATCTGGCTGGCGCGTATAGTGCACGAAGGAGCAGCAACGTAGTCTTGCATTTATGTAACGATGCGAGGGTGAATGCGATTCGAATTTTTTTTTGTCGGCTGCCAAGAGACTCCGAAGGTTGTCGATTTTTGTTTCTATCGCAGCGTCTACGGTCTTATCAGTGTGCACCAAGGAGCTCAAAAATTCGACTTGCTCCCTTGATGTACCTAAACATGCGCATTGTCATTACGAAACATCCGGCTTTAAGAGGTCGTCTCACTTTAGACGCTAAAAAAGGGTATTTTCATGAATTTTCATTACATTTAAAAAAAATGTATTTATTTAAGTCACTATTTATAGACGAAAATAGTAGTTGAAAAATGTCCTAAAAAATTGTAGGTCTGCGCTGTTGATGAAATCTCGGAGATGGATCATCCGAAACGAAAACATCAAACGGTTTTAGATTCAGTATGTTAAGGGCTATATCGCAAATCATACGATTTTTGACATATGTAAAAATAACAAAATGGCGGACATTTATCGAAAAAACAAAAAAACGTACCCTTTTCACCGTTTTTGGCAAAAAAAGTAAATATCAAAAAAAAATGTATCCTTGATATGCGCTATAGCTATAGTTGTAAGAAATATGTGGTTAAGATTTCATAAGGATCCGTTCAGTAGTTTCGAAGATTTTATGAACAAGCCGTCGAAAAACGTTGTTTCGAGAAAAACGCGTTTAAGGGGAGGTACCTGAGTGAACGGCGAGAAAAACAGGTAAACTTCGGGAATTTTTATCTCAAAAACTGATGTTTCGATTAGATCCGGGATTTTTTTCTTATTGGAAAATATGTACATTGAGGTATGTTTAGGAATTTTTTAAAATAAATTCATCGACTGAAAGCGATTCAAACGCGATTATCTCGAAACATAGTTTTCAAAGTCGGTGCCAGATGTATCTCGAAAACGGGTTGTCCGATTTTGTCCAAATTTGGATATAATATTCTTCGATAGTTTTTCTCGTTCGCCACGTAGGGGTTTTTCATTTGATTAAACCATTGCTTTTTTATGCAATGTGTATGCAATCCAAAATCGTCGGACATTGCGAACGAAAAACGAATGTTAAATTAAAACGGTCGCAATTCCGTCAAAAATGGAAATTTCAAAAAAATCCTACGCGGCAAACGAGAAAAACTATCGAAGAATATTCTATCCAAATGTGGACAAAATCGGACAAGCCGTTTTCGAGATACTTCTGCCACCGACTTTGAAAACTTTGTTTCGAGATAATCGCGTTTGAATCGCTTCCAGTCAAAGAATTCATTTAAAAAAATTCCTAAACATACCTCAATGTACATATTTTCCAATTTAAAAAAACCGGATCCAATCTAAACATTAGTTTTTGAGATAAAAATTCCCGAAGTTTACCTGTTATTCTGGCCGTTTACTCAGGTACCTCCCCTTAAAGATTGTTTGGGTTAAATAAATACATACATTTTTTTAAATGTATTTCGAAAGCGTGTTTATTAAGTGTGCCAACTTTTATATCAATATCTATAATATAAACCTATCAAAAAAATCACGAAAATATTCTTTTTTACCGTCTAAAGTGAGAAGACCCCTTAAGGATGCGTAGATTGATCGAGCTTAAGTAATCAGCTGACGCTTCGTACCCAAATTGCGATGAACAAACTTCTAATGTGTTTTTTTTCTGTCCTCTCTCTTTTCCCTCATTCCCTGTCTCGACGTAGGCTCGCGGCAAACCGGCGGATGGTGTTGGTCACGTAAATCAGAAGGGTGCCAGCGGCCAAAAAGCTCCGGTCGGAGGGCAGAAAGGTGCGCCGGGTGCCAAAGGAGCTGCCAAACCGGCGCAGAAACCGTCCGCCCAGAAGGGTCAGGTCAAGGTAACGCCGAAGGCAGCCTCCGTCAAGACTGGCAAGAACAAGAAGAAGGGACAGAGACAACAGTACGATCTTATCGTTACCATCAATTTGGTGAGTTTGGCAAACTAATATCCAACTTTCTACATTAGATATTCCTCTCTCTCTCCCTTTGTGGGTATATATACAGCGTGTCCTGTTATATATGGATAATCCTGCAACTCTCCATAGGTCAGATCATGTCCCACTGTATGCTGGAATTTCAGTTTAGCAAAAGATCCACGATTTTCGAGATAAAAATTATCTGCTTTTGCTTTTTCTCATCCCATTTCTACAAATGACAGCTTTTTGTTGACCCGGTTTAAAAAAAATTGATTCATTAAAAAAAATTCTCTTGGTTATTTGTTTTATCTAGAAAAGTCTTCTGTTTAACCTTAAATGTTAAGGAAACTTTATGAAAGAAAATTTTATGAAGAATTTTCATACAAACCAATTCGAACATCTGACTTTAATAGCCTGCCGTGTAAAAAAAAATGTACTACGCATATCGTGCCAATTACTTTAAAACGGTGCTTAGTTATTGGCGATTCGTATCATTTGTAGAAATGGCATGCGAAAAACCAAAAACAGATTATTTTTTTTAAATAACACAAAGCCCAAAATCTCAAAAACCGTGGGACTTTCACTAAACTGAAATTCCAGCAAATAGTACATCATGATTTGACCTATCGACAGTTGCAGGGTTATCCATTTAAAACAGGACACCCTATATATATGTATGCGTGTGCATTTGTGTGTGTGTGTGTGTGTGTGTGTGTGTGTGTGTGTGTGTGTGTGTGTGTGTGTGCGCGTGTGCGTGTGTGTGTGTGTGTGTGTTTGTGTGTGTGTGTGTGTGTGTGTGTGTGTGTGTGTGTGTGTGTGTGTGTGTGTGTGTGTGTGTGTGTGTGTGTGTGTGTGTGTGTGTGTGTGTGTGTGTGTGTGTGTGTGTGTGTGTGTATGGAGAGAGAGAGAAATCCCTTTTATCATTAAATATTTCAAACCGTGGACTCCCAACCGTGATTTTCGCTCCAGAATAATTCTCCGTTTGCCGAAATATAAGGAATCTTATCTTCGTATCTGGTCCCTTCGCGACAATAAGTCCTTGCCTTTAAGGGAGGACTTATTTTCGCTGTTTTTCTCGCCCTTTAGGCGAGGGAAAAATGGCTGATTTTCATGATTTTTTTTCAAAAGTAAAGATTTATTCACCATTTTTGAGACTTACAAGGAATATCACTTAAGTGTCCGCCTTCGATTGTGTTAAAACTTATAAATGATGACATTTATAAGCATTGAAAACTATTAGATACGTATTTTTTTTTATCGGCGTAAAAACGGTTTCAAGGGGAGAAACGATCCTTCAAAGGAAGGAGTGTCACCCCTTAATTTAATTTGTATTGAATACTTCTATAGTGGATTTTTCATCGCTTTACATTAGAAGAATTTTGGTTTTTGTTTCATTCAGATCGGTGGGTTGCTTGTGGGTGCAACTGCAAAACCACTCCTCGCCGCACCTTTCTTTAAGGGGTGGTTCACCCCTTAAACCCGTTTTTTCGTAGATAACAAAAAATACGTGTCTAATAGTTTTCAATGCTTTATCACATATGTGAGATTCAACAAAATCAAAGGCGGACACTTAAGTGATGTTCCTTGTCTAAACGAGTTCCAAATTTGTGTACCCGCACTGTATATATTTAACAATATGCTTCGTCGAGAGTTTCTTCGCTCGCTACCTGAGACGCAGGCTCTCAGGTAACGCTCTGCCGCGCTCACTTCGATTTGCTGTAACTAATACAAAACGTAGTAACTGAAAATATCGGATATTCTTAGGCCCACTATAATAGATTCGTTAAATTCCGCGCGCTTTTAGGCGGGAGTCTGAATTTGAACGTAAAAAAAAAACGTTTTTTGGGGATTTTTTTTAAAGGGAAAAAAGCCCAGTAAATATTGAGATATCTTTTCATGTATACTTGAAATGTATAAAAAAAAAGTTCAACATGAAACAATAAATTAGTGCAGATTTATCAGCCTATTCTATATTTATGCAGCTTGTAATTCTTGACGAAAACAAAAAAACCAATAAAATTTTCAATTATCATATATTTATCTTCTGGGTGAATTATCTTCTGGGGTGGAAGAAAAAGCTGAAAAAATCGCGAAATTATAACTTTTCTTAGGTTTGAAATAAAAATGTGTTTAAAAAAACACTGTAAGGTGCTATAAAAATGATTTAAAAAGACTTTTTCAACGACTTTTTTAATTCACTTAGAAGAGATTTTCATACTGAATAAAATAAACTTTGGTTTATTCAATAGGGCGTTTAGTTTTTTGCTATTGCGCCCGCTAATTTGGAAAAATCGTGAAAATGAAAACTGGAGAAAATGCGATTCAAAGTTTTCAGTAGGAAGAAATATCAATATCAAATATCAATAGCTTCTCTGCTTTTGGCCTTGTATCTTCGAAAATATTTGCAATTGGCCTCTGTAACTTTGTATATGTATTCTTGGATAGTTTATCTATCGATTTAAGCAATAAAAAAAACGATTTTTTGGACCTTCTAATTCAGGCTCCGGCCTCAAGCAACTGACCACCGTCTTGAATACGGGGCGAAGCGATCAACACTCGCGATTACCGCTCTGCTCCAGACACAAAACCAGCAAGTGACTAACAAAAAAGGAACGGAAGAAAAACGTACATTTTTCTCAACCACCGAAATACTTGTCAAAACTACTCTGAGCTGTACCCCATTCTTTTTTATGAGTTTGTACCCGGCTAAATAGGTGCAACAATAGGTGCTATAGCCTTAATACTTTTTTAATTGAAAAAAATGTAATAAGAAAATTGCTATAATTCCGGTAATAATTGGATTTTTGACATGTTTGAATTTGAATTTGATTTTTGGAGCGCTTAAAATATTTAGTAAAGTATATAATAATAATAAAGTATATAATAAATAATAAAAGTAGCCAAAAAAATTGATGTTTTGAAAATTTCAAGGTGATGTAATGCCTTAATCGCATTGATAGGACATACCATTATCCCGCAAGACATCTCTTTCTTCTCTAACGATTGTCGCGGGCTATTCTGTTGCTCGTGTAACGTCTTGGCAATCGTCACTGTTAGGAAATTTCGTAACGCACTCGCGAGCACGTGAAGCGATCTATGAGGCGCTCCACGTGGAGCGAGTCGCCTCTTTTGATTCCTCATTATCAAAACTGATGCATCAATCTTTCCAAATAGTTCTAAATGTTTAAAACGTTGGGCAATTCCTCTCGTTGTCAAGTATTAAAAAATTACAAACTTATTTTCTCGATATTGCTCTTCTCGAAAATGTGAATAGAAAATGTAGGAATAGGAAATTCCTGTTCTGCAATTGAAACATTCAATTTGCCAGAAATAAAAATTTGAGCACTCAAGTTGCAATGAGGATGAAAAATGCACTAGCCATTTCCGGTAATGTGGAATAACGCAATTTACGAATTCAGGTGGAACGTCTTATAGTGGTAAATATATAAATTGTATCATTCTCTCGTTTGGTCGTGAACCAAACAAGTTCGTACTTAACAAGTAAATCCTAGCTTAAACAGTCGAAAACAGCTCATTTTTGGCATAGAAAAATATGAAATCGTAATAATAAATTTCGAAAAAAATTAGGTATTTGAAAAAGTTCGATCTGAAAAACATTAATTAATTTTTTCATTAATTAATTTTTCAACATTAAAGTAATTTTTTTGTATAAAAAAAATTAATCATAATCGATTACGGCCGAAGTCCGGTGAGCACCTCTCGCAAACGTCTTTCGCGCTTTTGCAAGAATCAAACAGATTTCGTTAGTATATTAGTTCATCCAATCATTAATCGAAGGACTTTCCGAAATATAAAGTTAAAAAAACCGGCGCGCGTTCAAAGTGAGTCTTGATTCTCGTGCAAAAATGTACATTTTTCATTCATCAAATCAAAAGTATGCATCGGAAAAAAAATCCCTCAATCAAATACTACATCTTTACATCTATAAATCCCCTAACATTTTCAAAAAATTCGATTTAGCAGTTTTCGAGACATTTCGCTCACCGACTTTCAAAACGTACCTTCGAGGAAAAAGCGTCTAAAGTTTCGAACGACGCTCCGAGCGTTCCGACGGGCGTCGACACGACATACTATAAATCCGTGAATTTTAATCCGATCACCTTGAAATTTTCAGTGAACATTTATAAGATGATATACCGTTTAAATATATTGGTTTTGAAAAATATGATTTTTCGACTTTTACAATTAGGCATAACCCCTTAATTTACTTGCCAATGATTGAAATATTGCGGCTGTAACGAATAGTTTCAAATTGTGGATCTCGCACAACCGATCGAACAAAAATTCTAGTCATTGGTTAAAATTGGCGATAAAAAATGTATGTATTTGTAGCAATAAAAAAAATGACTTATGGCAAGGCCATGCATTCCTGTGGCACAACCGTGACCATTATATTCAAGGCCATTGAGCCACGATCGGTTCCCTCCTCTCTTACGAGCTACGATACACATGTTTCTACGTATGCGTGTGTGTGGTGTGTGTGTGTGTGTGTGTGTGTGTGTGTGTGTGTGTGTGTGTGTGTGTGTGTGTGTGTGTGTGTGTGTGTGTGTGTGTGTGCGTGTGTGTGTGTGTGTACGGAATCTTCGAGTATATAGTCGTTCCAAACGGCGACGGCACTTTTGCGTCGCGACGCACTTCTAGAAATAGATGCCGCACGCTTTCCTGGATTGTGGGTGGTATATGTACCGCGTCGTTTCCTCTGCTCGGCGACACACATATCTTTTCCCGGGATCCGGGTTTTCGGTTCAAACATCGACTCGAGCCTATTATATATATATATGTGTGTATATATATATATATATATATATATATATATATATATATATATATATATATATATATCATGAAAAAAGAATTAAACCCCAGAGAGGATAAAAAAAGTTTTACAGATCCGGAAAGCTCCCCTGCCTCCCAATTGAATTCCACCAGTAGATCGAGTGTGTAACAGGTCAGACTTGTAAAATGCAAACCACCGAGTCAGATTTTTCCTTGAGTATAAGTTTTTTCGAGCGGCAATGCGATGTCTGCAAATCCCCTTTGAGGATGGCTGCCATAAAGTAAGTTTATTTCAGGCAGTAAATTCCTTCGAGCTTTTCGAAAAAGTTATACGTAACGATTGCTATTTATTGAATTTCAACGAAATACTGTAATTTGTCACGTCGTGACTAAAAATAATTATGGATCTCCGGTGAAGTTTGACGAGGCGAAGAATACATTGCATTTATTTTAATTAAGGCCTTAAGCCACAGTAACGGGTATAAAATCATGTGCGAATTTAACAATTTTTTTCGCATGAAAAAGTGATTCACTCATAAAATTCATTACACATCTATTTAGTATGAATATCAAGCTGTTAGAAAATGTATATTTTTTTTTTCGATGTACAAAATGGCCGACTACTAATATTTTCTTGTGTTATCTTTTTTTTTCAGGCGTTCCGCGGCGTGACATTTAGCATCCACAATTTTTTCCCTAGAACAAAAAACGAAAATCCTCGTCAATCTACATTAGAATACCTAGAGAAGTACGTGCGGAATTAAAAAAATATTGTTTTATTCAAAAGTTGTAGGTATTTGAACTTAAGGAATGAATTTTCAGTGAAAAATTTCGTTATAACTGCGCATAAAATGACGAGTTTTCGATTAATCAGAAATTCCGTACGTACTTCTCTGCGAAATGCAATTAGGAACATAACTTTTAAATTTGAAGTAAATCGAGTGAAAATTGTTGAAGTTATTTGTCACGCTAATTGGAAAAAAGCTGTTTCGAGAAGTTTCGAGTAGTCGGCCATTTTGTACTTCGAAAAAAATATATATTTATGTTTTCTAACAGCTTGATATTCATAGTAAATAGGTAATTAATTTTATGAGTGAATCACTTTTTCATACGAAAAAAAAATTGTTAAATTCGCCCATGATTTTCTACCCGTTACTGTGGCTTAAGGCCGTAATTAATCAATGATGGTTAATTAATAGTAGTTACTGAGTTCATTTGGGTTTGCAACTTTGTTGTTTTCCCCTGGTTTATTTGAGAGTCGGATCACGTAGAGGGGAGGAAAAGAAGTGGCAGCGACGAAAAGACCGACGCGCACAAGCTGCGAGGCTCATTCGCTTAAAATGTGACCCACTTAGATAGACTGCAGCCATGATCAATCGATGGGTCCTTAGCACCCTCGACTGGGTGCTGTTCACCAATGTGTATACCCCTGACACACCATCCAGTTGATTGTGTTTTCTGACTCGTGATATTCCCGGGTGTGAATAAGAGCCCGAGGATTCATATATCGACAGTATTTATGGAGTGTGGCCGGAGTATTGGCGGATCCCGGAAATGATTTCCCGTGTCACACGTGGGTTCGCGAGAACCGCGCTGTTTCGCATCGATTTCACGCCCGAGTCCTTCCGTTCGTATCCTCGTCGCTCTAACGAGGCGAATGAAGAGGCTAAACCATTGACGATAATTTCACCCCCGCAGAGCGAGTTAGTAACGTTTTGATCGGCGACTAAAAAAAAGGCAGCCGTGTCACGGCGACGAGGATACTTGGCATCGGATGAAAAATCGCTCCGAACTGACTCATCCGAGAGACCCGCGCCACGAGGGGAACACGCACGAATCGCGTATCGTTCAAGGGACAACGATAAAAGCTCGTCTTTTTTTAATCTCGACTCGTCTCACTCGCGCGAGCGCGAGCGGCCTAGAACCAATCACATCGAATAACTGGCGAGAGTTAAAAACGGTCGAAGGTCGATACTTCAAACGACTCTCGTCGTCTCTTCGCCACAGTGACAACTATTTTCTCGCTTTCGACGCGCCGGATGTTCAAACTCAAAGAGTTTGGCCTTTCATTTTTCAGAAAAGTGTACATAACGGTTCGAAGGTAGCTTGGTATGGTCGAGCGAAATTTATCGACTGTATGCATTGATTTGTCTCGTTTTATTCAACGAGTTACGACTCGTGGCCGGAAAAAGGGATTTTCGCAATTTTTTTTTTTTTGATAATGTGTGCAGGTTTTTAAATGTTTTTTTTTACATTGAAGAGTAGGGTTTCGAGTATCTTTTACAATTTTTTATTGAAAAATATTTATAAAACCTTTAAATAGAATAATTTGTGCAGAGGAGACTGCTGCTCGGAAACAAATCATCCGAAATAAAAAAATCAAATGCATTTAGTTTTTGCGTGAAATTATCCGGTGCTTGGTAGGAAAATTTAGAGAAATATTGATTTTTGAAAAAATGGCCGCTGTCCAAAGTGAAAGTATCGATTTTTGGTGAAAAAGTGGGCTCTATTTTCGTTAATAAAAAAAAACTATGCGTCGAGGAAAAAAATTCCTTCGTTTAAGCATGGCTTTTTGATATGTAAAAGTGGCTTGTAAAATTTGAAGTTGATCGATGCTGTGATATTTGAGATGTTGTGGTCACCGATTTAAAAAAAAGTCATTTTGAGAAAAACGCATTTAAAGTTCGCCGGTTCACAGAACCTACCTAAAGGGTGTTTCAAGATGACCGGACATTTAAAACTGCGCGTCATTTTTTCGCGGCGAACATAGAGTACTGATGTTTGACGACTGGCATCAGGAAGTATTGAGGTTGAGTCATGGAGAATTACACGATCGAGCAACGCATAGAAATTGTCAAAATTCATTGCAAAAATGAAGAAAATTTTGCATAGACGGTTGATCGTGCCATTTGACGCCATTGGACTTCTTTTTTTGGGATTTTCTGAAAAGAAAAGTGTATGCCAATGATCCACAGACCATTTCCGAACTTAAGGAAGTAATTTGACGCACCATTAAGGGGTCACTTTAGACGCTAAAAAAGGCTATTTTCAGGAATTTTTTGATAGTTTTATATTATAGATATTGATATAAATGTTGTTACACTTAATAAATATAATTTCGAAATACATATTTAAAAAATGTATTCATTTAAGTCACTATTTATAGACGAAAATGGTAGTTAAACAAAAGTGTAGATCTGCGCTGTTGATGAATTCTCGGAGATGGATCATCCGAAACAAAAAAATCAACCGGTTTTAAATTGAGTACGTTAATAGCTATATCGAATATCGTACGATTTTTTATATATGCAAAAATAACAAAATGGCGTACATTTTTCGAAAAAACAAAAGAAACGTTTTTTCACCGTTTTTAGCAAAAAAAATATGAGAATTTAAAAAAAATCCTTTATATGCGCTATAGCTACAGTTGTAAAGAATATGTGGTTAAAGTTTCATAAGGATCCGTTCAGTAGTTTCGAAGATTTGGTCAACAAGCCGACGAAAAACGTTGTTTCGAGAAAAACGCGTGTAAAGTTTGTTTTGGTTACATAAATACATAAAACAATTTTTTAAAATGTATTTCGAAAGTATTTATTAAGTGTAACAACTTTTATATGAATATCTATAATATAAACCTATCAAAAAATTGCATGAAAATAGCCTTTTTAGCGTCTAAAGTGATAAGAGCCCTTAATAAAATTAGTCGGCGATTATGCCAAAATGTTATTGAAAATTTCGTCAAAAGAGCGAACGTTTGCAAACAGGAATGAGGCGGCCATTTATTGGATATTGTGTTTCACACATAACCTCCATGTTTGTACCTCATATTAAAATTAAAATATTCGTACTTTTCAAATAAATAATACGTTTTATTAATAAATAAAAATGTCGAGTCATTTTGAGACACCCTATATAAACGCCCATAACTGTCTCAATTTTGAACGGAGATTTTATTTTTATTTTTTGAACGGAGATTTTTATTTTGAGAATCCGTGGAAAACCAAGAATCGTTATTTTCAAAAATTACAACTAGGTGTAGCCCCTAAATGAGGATTTAGTTTACATCACTGTTATCCGTCGGAATAAAATTGCTTCGGCGGAGCGAATTTCTTTTGCGTAAAGTACAGAGTGAACTATTTACAATTTTTTAAATTAATTTTCGTTATAAGTGTTTGTTTTATTAAAACGCGCCGAGTAAATTTTGGAAACCCTTAAAGAGTCTTTAACCAAAAATCCTCTATCATTTTATAAAAAAAAATGTTATAAAATCATTTTATGGGAAACCAATTGATCGGATTTTTAATTACTTGACGAATACATGGCCATGTACAGTTCGTGGTTGAAGAAATCCCCTTCGCCGTGAGTCCACCGTTCTCAAAATAGTCCCCCTTGTATTTTGGGATATCGGATTACTTTTTGAAAAATCGGTAGGCCGTCTATGCGGATCACGTTGAGTCTCGAGCCGACAATCAAGTTGGACTCGACATTCGTTCGTAATCACAAGGCAGCTGTTCTGCTTGAGCCATGCATAAACACGTCGTCTCTATCGTTCAGATTCAGCTGGTTGTTATCATTTCAAACTATTGGCAAAATCTTGATACCCAACGCCAACATCAAAGATCGCGTTTTCGTGCTCGAGACCAGCAGGTCGAAAAGTTCGCTTTTAAGGCGGGAGCCTGAATTAAAAGGTCCAAAAAAAACGTTTTTCGGGATTTTTTGAGAAGGGAAAAAACAACTGAGCCCAGTAAACATTGAGGTATCGTTTCATGTATATTTGAAATGTATTTAAAAAAATTTCAACATAAAACAATACATGACTGCAGATTTATCAGCCTATTCCATGTGCTTCTTGCCACTGCAGCCCCTAATCGGCGGGAAAGATGCAGCTCGTAATTCTTGACTGATATTAAAAAAACCAATAAAATTTTCAATCGTCATATATTTTGATTCTGGGCGATTAAGAAAAAGCTGAAAAAATCGTCAAATTATAACTTTTCTCAGGTTTGAAATAAAAATGTGTTTAAAAAAACACTTTAACGTGCCATAGAAATTATTTAAAAAGACTTTTCCAACGACTTTTTAAATTCACATAGAAGATATTTTCATACTGAAGAAAATAAACTTTGATTTGATTGAATAGGTCGTTTAGTTTTTTTGCTATTGCGCCCGCCAATTTGGAAAAATCGTGAAAATGAAAACTAGAGTAAGCGCTTAATGATAATTATAGGGTATAAAATCATGTGCGAATTTAACAAATTTTTTTCGTATGAAAAAGTGATTCACTCATAAAATTAATTACACATCTATTTAGTATGAATATCAAGTTGTTAGAATTTTTTTTTGATTTACAAAATGGCCGACTACTAATATTTGCTTTTGTTATCTTTTTTTAGGCGCTCCGCGGCGTGACATTTGACATCCACAATTTTTTACCGAGAACAAAAAACAAAAATTCTCGTCAATCTACATTAGAATACCTAGAGAAGTACGTACGGAATTTGAAAAATGTTGTTTTATTCAAAAGTTGTAGGTAATTGAACTTAAGAAATTAATTTTCAGTGAAAAATTTCGTTACAACTGCTCATAAAATAAAAAGTTTTCGATTAATCAGAAATTTCGTACGTACTTCTCCGCGAAATGCAATTAGAAACATACATTTTTAATTTGAAGTAAATCGAGTGAAAATCGGAAAAAAACTGTTTCGAGAAGTTTCGAGTAGTCGGCCATTTTGTACATCGAAAAAAAATAAACTTATTTTTTAATAGTTATTTCTTGATTTTCATACTAAATAGATGTGTAATTAATTTTATGAGTGAAACACTCTTTCATACGAAGGAAAATCGTTGAATTCGCACATGATTTTATAGCCGTTACTGTGGCCTAAGGCCTTAAGTAAACCTATCGCTGTCGGTATGATAAACCAATAGTTTATTTTTTACGAGGGAAAATTTCTGCCAAAGTCTACGTGATTCCCGAGTTAATTCCAGAATTTCAGTGCGCGGAACGAAATTGAGAACAAAGTATGTTAAGCCCGCTCCACGTTCGTTCCCTCGATGAGACTCTGATCCGCTTAGAATCGGTTATTCGACTATCCACATCCCATACTTCTCTCTCATGAATATTCCGCCGATCTCGAATCCGCTTAATTCTCCAAATTTCTCGCGTGAAGATGAGGGATAATTTTTTTTACCCCCCGAGTAACTTCCTTTCTTTTCGTGTTGCGTTCGAATGTAGTTTACCGCAAAGTGAACCAATTTTTGGCGAAGCAAGTTATTGGCAGTCGTTTGAAAAGCGACTGGTGTTCCTGCTGAAGTCTCGTCACATTTTTTTCGGGAAGACTGCTCCATCTCTTGTTTTTCCGAGACACCGTAGGGGAGTTGTGCTCAAGGTAGAACGAGCGCGCGCTCTTGATTTCTATAGATTTTATTCAAATTTTACCCAGATATTATTCTTATCATTATGCATGTTTGAGTGAAATTTCAGAACAGTCGACTATTTGGATTGGGAGATAATGGGTCTTAGCATTGCAAAATTTAACACTGCAGGGTCCGCATTGACCGAAAGTCAGGTCCCATAATTCGTCGTACCATTCTATTGTGTTTATAAATTTTGGAAAAAAATTATGTTTAGATAGCAAACTAGGTAGGGAAAAAGTGAAAAAATGTTTGGATTGCCTTTACTATTTAGTATTGCTAAAAACGTTCAGAAGAGACAGAATAATTCTCCGTAAAAAATTGTTGTCCCCTATAATAAGAAGACATATGGCAAGACCGCAGAACAGTATTGTTCAATATTTCGAGAAAAAGAAATTATCGTGTTCCTACAGTGAAAAACTTTTATCATAAAAAAAATATTTGCCTTACAAATATAAATATTTTATATTGTTTATGTTATCTTCATTAACAAATAAAAGTGTTGGTTAATTCATAACTAATTAAAAACTTTGTTCGATTAAAAATTACTTCCAAATGAAAATTTGTGTTACAGTATTATTTTAAATATGCCGCGCAAACTTACGTCATTGGATACGTGGAACGATGCGGTCTTCTTATTATAGGGGACATATTTTTTACGGAAAATTATTCTGTCTAAATTTCAATGCAGACTCTGCAGTGTTAAAAGTTGGAATCTTAAAATCCATTATCTCCCAATCTAAATAGTCGACTGTTCTGAAACTTCACTCAAACATGCAATTTTTGTCCGCAGAGTAATTTAGTTTTTTCTTGAAAAAAAAACCGCTGGTTTCTGAAAAATCGACATCGTGCGGCGAGACTTTAAAACTATGAGATTTTGAATTTTTAGTCTAAGGAGTAAAAAGTTGTATTTTATTATTTTAAAGTTACTAATTTTTTTTCGATTTTTCTTCTAAAATTTCTTCGTATCGCTAGTTTCAGTTGATAGTCGACAATTTTTACATTAATTTAATGCCGTTACTTTAAAACAAAGATGTTTTAATGAAAATATCAAGAGGAGAAACGGTACATACACCCTTTGCCGCAAGTATAAGCCACCCCTATAAAATATTGA
Source organism: Ophion ellenae (assembly GCA_963210295.1). Classification (NCBI taxonomy): domain Eukaryota; kingdom Metazoa; phylum Arthropoda; class Insecta; order Hymenoptera; family Ichneumonidae; genus Ophion; species Ophion ellenae. The sequence continues at coordinate 40,399,784 of OY723391.1, read as the reverse complement.
TATTTTAAAAAGTACATAAAGCTATTACAATTGCGTTGAACTAAAACTAAGATAGCAACATTAAATATAAAATTAAACAATAGATAGCCTCTTTTGGTGAATTGCAAAACATCTGGATCGTAAAAACGCTAATCATGTGCGTTTTTGATATTTCGACAAAAAGTTTGACCAGTCTCCATTTGCTAACCTCAGAGTGGAGCAGCCCTTTTCTCCGATTTCATTAGTAATATTCGATTCTGCCGAAGAGTGGTTACTTTATTTTCCCCATCTTCGATTTAACTGACTGTCAGTTTTCATTTTTTTAACTCCATATAAGCTCAGAGCGTCATTTGATTCGTACGGCCTACAAATTAAACGATGTATCTTTTCTCCTCTTGATATTTTAATTAAAACTTCTTTGTTTCAAAGTAACGGCAATAAATTAATGAGACAAATCGTCGACTATCAATCAAAACTAGAAATACGAAGTAATTTTGGAAAAAAAAATTTAGTCACCCCAAAATAACAAAATACAACTTTTTACTCCTTAAACTAAATATTCCAAACCTCATGGTTCTCAAGTTTCGCCGCACGATGCCAACTTTTTGGAAACCTGCCGTTTCTTCAAGAAAAAAACTAAATTACTCTGCGAAAAAAAAATCGCAACTTTTTTTTAACGACTCCAAAGCTAACGGTTTCCTTTTCAAAGATGTTATCACTAAATTGTGAGATTACTAATTTTTCTAAGTCCAGCACGCGATTCTGCAAAGTGCGAAAATCGTGAAAAATCGGCATTTTCAAAATGACGTACCGGGTACAAGAAAAGTTGACAAAAATAAAAATAAAAAAGCAAAATGAAGCTGGTTTTATCGTCTTCAAAATGCCGTCTGGTAAATTGATTTACAATTTTTTTTCGCCGCGATATACAATTTTTCGTCCGGATAGAAAAATTACATGGTGCTTTATACTTTTGGCCAAGGGTGTACATAGGTATGATCGGAGACGTAGCAGATATAGATATAGTAGGCGCGCGTTAAAATAAATAACTTAAAAATTCTAAATCTCGAAAACATATTAAAAGGAAGGTTTGTGAAAAATTTCAACTCAACCGGAGATGGGGGCAGTTCGGGAACTTATCCGAAAAATCCCCTTGCAAAAAAGACCCCACCTGCGTGAAATAAATCGCGTTTATTTGTGCGAAAGCTCGTCGCCGAACCGGCAAAGACAAAACAACGTCGAGAATCGCGACTCGGAGGCTTTGTTGCAGAGCAATGAATATCATAGCGTTCCGTGTGTTGCCCGGGTAACACACTTGAGGAATTCTGGCTCGGGATTTTCTAGCTAGAGATCGCAGTGAGACCGGCCGAGACGAGCCAGTAATAAATGTAGAGAGCTCAGTGAAAAACGTTTTCAACGAAGACCCCACCGACGAGAGAACCACTGAGCGAGATTGTAGTTCAAGTTGCGAGGCAAAACGTGGCCCCGGTGTTGTTTTTTTTTTAACAACAGCTCGCTCGCGCGACACGAGACGCACGCGCGCACATTTTTCCACGCAACAAATTCGGCCAATCGAAGAATAAATAAATATTCACGCTCCGATGAAACACAATCGAGTGCGTTGCTCGTGATCCTCATCGTGACGCGAACGTTTCAAGCGGATTTATCGAATTGTCCGACACGAATGTGATACGATAAAAATAATACACAGTGAAAGAAAACAATTAGGCTGCGGAGAATATCTCGTGGTGAGTGACCCAAGTCCGGACTTAGTGAACGCCAATGGCGGATACGGAAAAAAAGTACTCTTACGAGTACGGGAGACTCAGGCGATTGACAAGTACGATCGACGGCCAAATCAGACAAATAAGCGTAAGTTTTATCAACCTGCAGTTTTTTTTAATTCGGGAAATTCACATTCGAAATAAAATTTACACGAAGATTCCTCAATACTAGTTATATTGAAACCGTGGAACTTTTTAATATGTAAATTCGTATCGTGGTGTATATGTGTGTGTGTCCGCGCGCGCGCGCGCGCGCGCGTGCGTGTGTGTGTGTGTGTGTGTGTGTGTGTGTGTGTGTGTGTGTGTGTGTGTGTGTGTGTGTGGTGTGTGTGTGTGTGCGTGTGCGTGTGTGTGCGTGCGTGCGTGCGCGCGTGTGTGTGTGTGTGTTTGGGTGTGATGGGCGTGATGGGTTTGAGCGAGCGTGTGTGTGTGTGTGTGTGTGCTCCATCCAATGCTATTTGATTAGGAAATTTCTTGAAAAGACCTTTAAATCTATTAACGTAAAATTTTTTACACATGTTGGTAATATTTAAATGATTAAACGAACTTACCTGTAAGTGAAGTTCTATCATAATTGTATGAAGCGCTTCTTCCGAAAGATCAATCGTAGTCCCTCTACTTTACACCGATGTCGCCACAATTTCAAAGCTAAAGTAAAAAAACTTTTGCTCGTTGCCTATGTCACTAGTTATTCTCATTCTTTTTAAAGCACCGCCGTAACCGATTGAGGGTCTAGCCTAGTTGAATAAAAGGGTATTCAGGGTGGGACTGATCTTTCGGAAGAGGCGCTTCATACAATTATGATAGAACTTCACTTACAGGTAAGTTCGTTTAATCATTTACTTGTATTGCGCGCCTCTTTCCTCAAGATCAATCGTAGATGTTTAAAGCTCGTTACGGCGGTTAATTCATGTATTGCACACTAAGTGGGGGAATCACATTCTTATTTATTCCTCAACAAGAAATTGTTTTACAATATCGTGACGAAATTCCTCAACAAGAAATTGTTTTACAATAGCGTGGAGAAAATGCAATCGAGATATCATTCTCCTATTCCGGTATTTAATATTGATCTTGCAAACTGACTTTTATCTTGCAAGATTGGACGGTCGTAAAATCTTGCGAAGATTGCAGAATCTTCCGTCCAACCTGCAGTTTTGCGAATTAAATCGACGTTTATGCCCTTTCGTTTAGCCGCCGATTTTGATGCATGTCGTGTGCTATGGGCTGAGAATTGCTCTGTATCTATGCCGCTATTGTGCAGTACCTTCTTTATCCATCGACTTAAGGTCTGGCTGGACACGGCCTTGTGAGGTTTTTTAAAAGAAATGAACAAAGTTTCGATGGCTGAACGCAAATCTTTGGTTCTTAAAATATACGATTCGAGTGTAGTTGCGGCTCAAATCGAAGTATCTTCATAATAATAAGGCAATAATAATATTGACTGATTTCTCCCCAGTGCTGTCGTGTTGATTCTATCGGGAATCTTTATCTCGATATCTGTACCCGTCTTACGTATGTTTGTAATGTTTATAAGACTTAACGTTTGTATTCTATGACCCGTAACAAGGGCTAACAACGTAACCAGCTTTTGGGAGATCTTTTCTAAAGATATCTCCTCATTTGGAACCCATTGAGATAGGAAATTTAGAACTAACTTCGGGTTCCACGTACAGTCGTATTTTGGTTGCGGAGGCCTTAATTTAACAACCGCCTTAAAGAATCTTTTAATTCGATCATCTTGGCCGATTTCCGGGCCGAGCAGCAGCGCTATTGCTGACCTCAGAGAATTTAGGGAACCGTGAGATGCTCCTTGCGAATATTCCTCCGTGAGAAGCTCAATAACCGATTTTGCCGACGCAGTCAAAGGGTCTGCACCCCTGGTAAGGCAAAATCTCCACCACTTCTTAAATGAACCTTCGTACTGTTTCTTTGAAGAATCGGTAATAGAAGAGATCATTATATCGACCGATTCTTTCGGGATGTCCCTTGATTCGAAAGCTCTCCGCATAACCTCGCGGCCACCAGGGTAGTCTTCCGCCACAAGGGGTGCGGGTCTCGGTCGCTGGATCGAATCAGATCAATGTGAGGTTTAAAATGAATAGGCCGAGCTTCAAACATCGATTCAAACAACGGGAACCATGCTTGCGATGGCCAGTGAGGAACAACCATTATTCCCCTAGAGCCTTCGGATCTGATTTTTTTAAAGATACGTAGAATAATCGCGAACGGTGGAAACGCATAATAAAAATATGATCTCCAATTGATCGTAAAAGCATCAATCGCGATCGATTCAGGATCGCGCTGCCAAGAAACGTATTTCTCACATTTTGCGTTTTTCCTGGTGGCAAAAAGATCAATTTCTGGACGTCCGAAGCACTGTACTATTTTTAAAAGCTTCATCTGCTAGCTCAAATTCCGTCTCCGATTCTAATTTTCGTGATTCTAAATCTGCATTAGTATTATCGGCTGACGAAATATATGATGCAAAAATCGATAAATTTATACTAGATTCGCACCACGACCACATTTGTTTAGCTAGCCTACTCAAATTTGCAAAGCGGATGCCACCCATCCGATTGATGTAAGCTATAGCTGTTGTGTTCTCGATTCTAAGAAGGATGTCACTGTTCCTAGCCCCTTCGCGAAGCATTTTAGCCCGAAAAAAGCAGCTTGCAGTTCGAAATAATTAATATGATATTCGTGCTCATCCTGTTTCCAATGACCATTAGCTGTCTTCCCTCTGCAACAGGCTCCCCAGCCTGAGCGCGATGCATCTGATGAAATGGTGAATTTAAATTGCTTTTCTTTAATGAACATCTTCGTTGAAGAAATGTTCCTTTTCCACCAATTAAAGTCACTCCCGAGACAGGCAGATACGTTCATCAAGGCGTCATAGTTGTCCCCATTTTGGGAGAGGGCTAGATATTTTTCTCTCTCAAAATCTTTTACATAGACCCAACCATACTTAATGGTCTGGCAACAAAAGCCTAATATTCCTATAAAGGCTGCGAAATCTCTTATTTTACACCTGGTCATTTTACTAAACCTGTCAATCTGAACCCTAACCTTCTGCATTTTTTCCTCGGGAAGCTCCATCGTCATTTTTTCGGAATCAAAAACATAACCTAGGAACGTACATCTCTTGGCAGGGATCATCTGACTCTTTGCTATGTTCACGATAAATCCCAATCTGCGTACAAGAACACACGTTTTGTTAACATTGCTCAAGCATTGGTCATATGAATTTCCGAACAATAGCAAGTCGTCAAGATATACGACTGAAAGATAGCCTGAAGCCCTCAAGTAAGTTACCACCGGTCGCATTATCTTAGTGAACACATATGGAGCTGAAGTAAGACCAAATGGCAAACAGTTAAACTTGAAAAGGCTACCGTTAAATAGAAATCTCAGAAAAATCTTATTCGACGTTGCCATAGGAATTGCATAATATGCATCTTTGAGATCAATTTTCGCCATAAAGCAATGTGGATTGAGCAAGCCTTTCGCTGTCTTGTAATCTTCTAACTTAAAGTGTTCTTGTTGGACATACTCATTCAATTGCTTGAGATTTAAAATCAACCTCTGAGACCCATCTGGCTTAGGTACGAGAAAAATCAAAGAAATAAACTGTTTCTTAGCCTCTTGACATTTCTGAATAACGCCCTTTTCTAATAGTTCGTTAATCTTCTCGAGAATCATTGCCTTCTCGCTAAACGACCACGAAGTCTCTTTCGGGGGTAATGATTGAGAAACGGGAGATTCGAAGGATATTTCGTACCCTCTAGTCCATTGCAAAATCACTCCATCTGAGGTTATCATCTTCCACTGACTTACGAAATGTTTAAGTCTCCCAGCCAGCTTACTTACAGGAGCTGAATCTACCTTCTCGTCTGTCTCTGATTCTGGTATCCTCGATTCTGTCCTCGTAGAGGTTTTCGATAGCCCCAGCCCTTCTGATTTTCCGAGTGTTGTTGTTGTTGTTGTTGTTGTCCGCCCTACATTGCTACTGTCTTCTTGTAAAACGTGCAACGATGCGGGCCTTTCCAGTTTTGTTAGATTAAACCTTGAGTTTTTGACTCTGTTCTAAGGTCCTTTGACGAACGTTCCAGCAACTTTGCTACTTTTAGTTTTTTCCTCGAGGTCCCTGCCAAACAACCATTCGTCAACGACAGTGGAGTTGAGTGTATCCTTGAGGGAAGTATTCAAGTTTGACAGAATCAAGCTTCTCCGGATCCACGAATCATCGTGTTGGATGTCAAGCAATAACCTCGCAGTATCACTCAGGTTCTCGAAAAGAACTAAGTTCTCTGTACGATTCTCCCTGAGAATGTGAGAAAGAGATTTTCCCAAGGATGCGAGACACGCCCCCACTCTTTCCTGTCTCGATACAACTCGGGCACTTTCTTTACGATAACTTCCTGTAAGGATGCCTTAACCTCAGCATTGAGCTTAGGTGGCTCAATAGCGGAGCAATTGGCTGGAGGAGGATATTTTTCGATTAATTGTTTTTTATCATCCGCTGGTAATCCTTTTACGAGAATGTCTTTCCATCGTATGGCCAAATCCTTATGGATATTTGGAGCGGGTATTTTCTCGTGTATGAGTCTTTTGCCCATTAATTCAAGGATTTTTTCGTCCAACTCGTCAACTTCTTGTGAACCCACAGGAATTTCTGGCCCTGTTCAATCGTTATGCTCAGTAGACTGCAGCGAAGCCTTTACAGATGAAGGTTCTTGTGAACCCGATGCTGGAAAGGACTCAGTGTGAGCTCTTGATTTAGAACCGCTGACTGGCGATGAATCATTCTGAGAGGCCATGACTAAGGATGGAATATTCTGAGCCTCAGTGGGACTCTTTCGTACGTCTACGATAGATATGAGCGACTTTTGAGAGGCTTCGGAGAATTGGTCTCCCTCCGAGTCATATGAGCTGCTTTCTCCTCGATTTTCTGTGATTGACAGATAAATAAGGAGAAACAAGGTACCTTAGTAAGCCATCTGCTCACCCACAAGGACCAGGTTACGTTGCGTAACCAAATCAAACGACTTTTCTTTTTGTTTGTTTGTTTTTTTTTGAGCAGCAGCAGGCCCGTGTTATTACACCAGTGCGGTATAAACACGGCTCATCAATTCAAGTATTTACTTGTGGCTCAATTTCGTTATTCAATTATAGCTCGCTGTTATCTGAGAGCGTTGATATCCGAACTTGAAAAAAAAATAATGTACTTACTGCGCCTTTGCGCTCGCCGCCAACGTCTTTCCTGCTTTCGAAATCTCTTCTCAGCTCGTTTAAAACGTTTGAAACAACGATTTTCCTTTTCTTCCTCCTCGAAATTCTTATTGTGTACGCGTTTCTTTTCCATTTTTTCGGTGACACATGTGGCTTATTCGGCACAAAACAGAAGAATGAGAATAACTAGTGACATAGGCAACGAGCAAGAGTTTTTTTTCTTTAGCTTTGAAATTGTGGCGACATCGGTGTAAAGTAGAGGGACTACGATTGATCTTGAGGAAAGAGGCGCGCAATACAATTAACTGTATTTTGACATTTTTTATTTGTAAAAATAATTATTTTGAAAGCTGCTATAGTTGATCTCCGGGAGCACCTCTAAAAAAGGCGTCTTTTGCGGTGAGCACGACATCTCTGGACTGGGTCATCTAAAATTTGAAAACCATTAATATTTCGTTAATATAATGGATTATCTTGTAATTGATCGAAGGAATAAGCAAAATGATAATTTTTGACAAAATGGCGGCTTCTCAAAAAATAAAAATCGGTTTTTGGCAAAAATTTAGGCCTTAAATTGTTTATAAAATGGAAAATATTTATCGGTGCGAAAAAACCTTCGATTAATTACTAAAAAATATAGGTGACAAGATTGTGTTGAAATTTGAGAGTGATCGGTTCAGCCGTTTTCGAGAAATCTTGCTCACCGATTTTGAAAACACAGTTTTGAGAGAAAACGCGTTTACAGTTTCAAAAGCACTTTCGAACGCTCTGACACGTCATTGAAAATGTGCGTGTAACTTCGAGAATATTCGCAAGAGATGGTCCGAGTGACAAGAAATGTTCTGTGTGTGGTACTTGAATATATGTACATTACGATAAGAAATTGATTTTCGAAAATTTCAACTGTATATAACCCCTTAACACGACAATGAAACTTCGTCTGCAATAACTGTGCATTAGCAAAGCAGCAAATAACAATTTCTATGCGTTGCTCGATCGTGTAATTCTCCATGACTAAACCTCAATACTTCCTGATCCCAGATGTCAAAGATTAGTGCTCTATGTTCGACACAAAAAAATTGGCGCGCTATGTCAAATGTCAAGTCATTCTGAGAGACCCTTTACAATACAGCGTAAGCTTATAATGGAATGAGTATTTTTTCCGCATTATTTATCACATCCTCAACGCCCTGTATTTTATGCCAGCCTTGTTTGGCAATCCGCGCAAATTTCCTTACCGGTGAAAATTCATGTTTGCCGTTCCGTTTTACCGTGCAACCTGTCGTGTGCAGCTCCAGTGGAAACGGCCCGATGTGATCAGACGCGTGTCCGCGTAGCCGTTCCCTCGACGACTTGCTGACACACGCCCATTCTCGAGATGAACTTTAAAGTTGCCTGCGAGTTTCCGAGATCCCGCACACTCGTGACGGGGATTTATCTGCACTGGAAAACTACCAGAGGTCCAAAAAACATACCGAAATTCCGAATTGTTTTTCTGGAAGTGCTCCATGAAATAGAAACCCATGTTTTTAAACACAAGGGTACATATATTGACAGCCTTTGAAAAAAAAAATCACAAAAAAATGCAGACAAACAACAAAAAAATGGCCGCCGGCAGAAGATGACATTTTTGTGCGTCTATCGGCGGTGGACACTCTCCAGCTTAAACGGTCGATCCGAAATCTAAAAACCAAACGGTTTATTCAAGTTAACAATAAATACGAGTCGTTGACGATCGTCGATTTTTTGAATGATTTTTTCAAACGACGTGGCGACGAATTGAAACTCGAGCATACAAAATCTATGATAAAAGTGGTCGTTTTAACGTAACTATTAAAAAATGAAGATTGACTTTTTTTTAATGAGATCGTCAACGACCTTTAAATGTTTCTTCTCGTATCTCCTGTAAATTTGGAAATAGTCCATCCAGTAGTTCTCGAGATATCATGTCCACCGACTATGAAAACAGTGTTTCGAGAAAAATACCTTTACAGTTTGAAGTATGGTACTGCTACCCCTCGCCTGGCCGACGGTTAGAAGCTGTAGCTCCTTCAATTTTAAGAAAATTTCGATGAAATTTTCAAAGAATATACCTAAAATATGATACTGTCAAGTAAAAATATTTTTGGTAAATGAAATTTTTCGACCCACTAGATGTAGCCTGTTAATCCCACCCAAAATCCGTTAACACTAAATTCGAAAAGTATACTCTATTAACATACACCTATGGACGAAATTGGACGTGAATGCTTAGAGTTTCTCTCAAGCCCAATGAGTCCTAAGAATTCTCTATCGAATGTATTTTGGACCCTTCCGGTAGTACCAAGCCTAATTCCAGAAAATAACAGAAATTACGATAACAGAAATAATAGACTTAATGAGATATGTTGAAAAAAAGAATTCCATTGCGGAAGAACTTTAGATGGCTTTTCCATGACAAGCGAAGGCCTGAAAAATGGCGAACGGAGCAATTTTCTTCTGGACCCTTCGCGCTTTCAATAATCTCTAAATACTAATGATCCCCCGGGGTAAATAAGACGTGGAGATTGCGTCTTCATTCCATTAGTCGCCATAGAAAGTTTATGGTCTGACAAACGAAGCGCGACGAAACAGTATAACGCAGCGAACAGGAAGAAACAAGGCTATTGGCTTAACGTCGAGAAAATGTCGTAAACTGATGGCGTGCAGTGTTTCTTCTATCGTGCAAGAAACCTGACACAGCGACAGTGCTCGCGACCTCACGGTTCAGCGGCTGCCTTATATATGAGGTATTCCACGTGAATCCGGTGGACTTTTTCCCTGACCTCCGCCAATTCGATTTATTTTTTTTATCTGATTCCAAAAGATTTATCTGACTCTAAAAGGTACCCTGATTTTTTATACATTTTTCAAAACAACCCTTAGTGAAAAAAAATTCTCCGAAAAAACGCCCCGATTTAAAAATCTGAAAAAATTCCCAAATATGCGTGATTATATGTAAAAATTTCCAAGCTTTTACCCGCAGTGGAAGTATGATTTTTTCTGTGCTTTTTGAGCGATTTACGTTTAAAAAAATCCGAAAAATTCAAGAACCGCTTACTTCGGGCGGATACTTAAATATTTTGATACCCACAATGAATTTTTTGTCGAACAAATGATTTTTATGACGATAATATTATACATTTATTTTCATAACATGAATTTTTCGGAGAATTTATTTTTTGACTAATGGTTGTTTCAAGAAATGTAAAAAAAATCAGGGTGTCTTTTAGAGTCAATGGAAACAGATGAAAAAAATATTTATGATAATATTATACATTTATTTTCATAACATGAATTTTTCGGAGAATTTTTTTTTGACTAAGTGTTGTTTCAAGAAATGTAAAAAACATTCAGGGTATCTTTTAGAGTCAATGGAAACATAAAAAAATTAATCGAATTGGCGTAGGTCAGGGAAAAAGTCCACCGGATTGACGTGGAATACCTCATATATATATGGATACAGCATATATACAGCTATATACAAAGGGTGTCCCGTTATTAATCGATGATCCTGTCAACTGTCGATATGTCAGATCATGTCCTACTATATGCTGGAATTTCAATTTAGTAAAATTCTCACGGTTTTCGAAATTTTAGGCTTTATGTTATTTTTTTTTAATCATCTGCTTTCGGTTTTTCGCATGCCATTTCTACAAATGATTTGAATCGACAATAACTAAGCAACTTGTTAAAGTAATTCGCACGATATACGTAGTACATTTTTTTACACCGCAGGCTATCAAAGTCAGATGTTCGAATTGGTTTGTGTGGAAATTCTGCATAAGATCTTTTTTCATAGTTTCCTTAACATTTAAGGTTAAAAAGAAGACTTTTCTAGATAAAATAAATAACCAAGAATATTTTGTTTTAAACCAGGTAAAAAAAAAGTGATCCTTTCTAGAAATGACATGTGAAAAACGAAAAGCACATGATTTTCATCTCTAAAAAGCCGTCGGACTTTTACTAAACTGAAATTCAGTTTCGACAGCTGCAGGATTATGCATTCATAACAGGACACCCTATATATATATATATATATATATATATATATATACATATATAGCATCAAGAGACTAAGGGCGCCGTAGAAATTTCGCTACATCGGAGTGTACACGTTTTACACTCTGTACACCCATCTGTCATCCTCGTATTTATAGGCATGGCGGATTGCCGGAAGTTCGAGACCTCTCGCGCCAGAGGGAGAAAGAGAGACAGAGAGAAAAAGAGTGAGAAAGGGCGAATCCTTCCGCCCCAAAGAACGTCACGAGAAAATATCTCTCTGCATTCGCGTACGATGAAGGTCGTTCAGAATGTGATCATCGCGATTCCAACAATTTGTTAGCCGGCTTGCATAAATCACATAGTTCGACAAAATCGACACTGTACGTGCTGACGCAACGGCCTACACCGTTTCCCCATCCCTTGCGTGTGAATACTTTCGCCAATTTCTCACATTCCTCGTGGAAAACGCATTTCGTGTAGCCTTTTCTTTTCTTTCGTAATATCAGGAGTGGAGTAATTAATGTTTTTTTTATTGAGAAACAAAATTAGGGTGCCCTCGTTGGCGGAGGAATTTCGGACTGTGATCGTTTCAAGGTAGTGTGCTGTGAGAGACACCCATGATATTTGCGAATCACGCCGATGGTGAAAGATAATTTATACAGTACCAACTAAAGGTTTTTGATCACTTTGGATAATTGCCAAATTATACGAGAATAATATAATTTACTTTATAGAGTTATATATTTAGTATGTTCGTTGCAATTTTCCTGTTAAAAATACATATTTTTTGCGATAAAACTAGCTATTGTTTACGATTAAATTAAACAATTTGTGTATTTCAGGAAAATGTTGCAATTATCCGAAGTGATCGGAAACTTTTGACCGTTACTGTATATATATATATTTGGGTGGCCCAAATTTCAGCTCTATTTTCATCATCCTATAATCTTCTTTAAAGAAAAAAAAAATTGTCGCGAAATCTGCGTGCGGTCAACAAATATTTAGAGGTCGCTCAAGCCTCCCAAAAATACAAATTTTCATTAATAATTGGATTTTTTTTCCGTTCCCTTCCCACCCATGAATTTTACGCTTTATAATATTTAAATTAACCTCGCGAAAGCGCTAGCCGGTCAATGAGTGTTTAGTGGTCGCTCAAGAGCTTCGAAATTTCCCATTTATATATATATATATATATATATATATATATATATATATATATATAAACATTTAATACAATTATTACAAAGGACTATAGTTTATTGGATTATAGTTTAGAACAAGGCGAACACAGTTCCGCTGGCGCGTAATTCAATTTAATAAATTATAATTAGTCTTGCTATAGTTTATATATGTATATATATATATATATATATATATATATATATATATATATATATATATATATATAAAATAGCAAGACTAACTATAATTTGTAACTATAAATTGTAATAGCTATAATAGTATATAAAATAATATACTCAACCATAATACATTATGATGCCATTTTCGCAAAATGGCCTCATCCTGAATACATTTTCATCGCTTTAAAAATCGCACTTAGTTTGTTTATAGAAACGAGAATTGTTGATGAATCGTAAAAAGCGTGTGTACTCCTTTAGACGATCTATCTAATAAGCTACAGTCAAAATTCCAAGTCAAACGGATGAAACCTGACCGAATTACGCGTTCTCCCAATTCCAAAGGCGTGATTTCGAGGAAAAAAACGCCTTTAAGGCCTTAGGCCACTCTAGAGGCCGAAAAATAGGCTTTTCGGGGATGTTTTTCAGAAAAACTACAAATAAATCGAGATTACAAAAGAGGGTGTTTATCATACATATCAGTGACTGTATACAATCATTTTTTTTAAGCGATTCATTTAAAAATGGCGGCTGTGCAGCGGTAATCTCAAAACTGCATTCTTTAAGTTGGCCGGAAACATAACTCAGACAATTTTCAACTGATTCACTCGAAATGTTAAATATATCCTGAAAAATACATTGTCTATGGAAATACCTAAGATTTTTTTTTATATTGCATAGTTCATTTGTTATTAACAATTATCTGACGATTTTTTAGGCAAGTTTTTGGAAAGTCAAAAATTTCGTCAGATAATTGTTAATAACAAATGAACTGTGCAATATAAAAAAAAAATCCTACGTACTTCCATAGACAATGTATTTGTCAACATAGATTCAACATTTCAAGTGAATCGGTTGAAAATTGTCTGAGTTATGTTTCCGGCCAACATAAAAAATGCAGTTTTGAGATAAACGCGGCACAGCTGCCATTTTGAAATTAATCGCTTCAAAAAAATTATTGTATACAGTCACTGATATGTATGATAAACACCCTTTTTTGTAATCTCGATTTATTTCGTAGTTTTTCTGAAGAAAAAAAAATCCCCAAAAAGCCTATTTTTCGGCCACTAGAGTGACCTAACCCCTTAAAGTTTCAAAACTAATATAGGACCATCCAGAGGACGGAACTGAAGCTCTCATTTGAATTTCCGCGCGTACCCACCGAGGCATTTCAACAGTAGGTCTTCAGTAAGGTGGTCGTGTATTTTTCGTACAACGCCAAATTGCTACTTTCACTGTCTGTTTCGTCCGTTTCGGAGCGTTCGGGGGCGCTTCCAAAAGTGAGCTCCAAAAATGTTGGAAACATTTTTTGCGTCTAATCCCTCTGTATGTCATTCTTGTGACGTTTTTACGTCATTCCAGCTTAAACAGTTTTACCGAGACTTTGAGACCGTTGGTAAAGGCGTCACATGAGATAAGTTACTCTGCCTCATTCGACGAGTATATCTCACGAGTACCCCATAAATCTAATTTCGCTTAATTGCATCAGAGTGACATTAGCGATCGGAATGCATGACGGAGTGGCCGAACGGTCATCAACCGTGAAACAGACTGACAGATTCACGTGGCTTCCGTTAATGAACCAACAAAGTTGAAACGTGTCCAGCGGTGGTCCAGTGGGCTGCATAGTCGCGGCCATTATTAATAATCTCGGGACGGGAGGGCTCTTGAGGAACGATGTGCACCCGTCGTGGACAGGCCGCGGTGAAGATTGCACGTGATAGCTTTCGGTGCGTTTATAGCAGGGCAATTGGCCAAAGTTCTCCTCTCTCTCATCGAGCCTAACCACACTTCATCCTAGTTTCCGTATATAATACTTCAATACCTGCCGTGGAGACATAGTTCCGTCTGGAAACTCTTTAACGACTGCTGCACGTGCTCCCGATTTGTCGCGTTTTTTTTTCTCCAATTTTCTTACCACAAATGGCGGACGACGAGAGTTACTCGCAGGAATATCACAAAATTCGTCGATTAACTTTGGAACTCGGTTCCGAGCTCCAAAACTTTTGCGTTAGTTCGAAATGCAGGCGTGTATATTTTTTCGTCGCTTCGTTCTCGCGAGTTGTCCATCAATCCTGCTGCAGTTGTCGTGGAAAAGTGTGAGATTGCGTTCGTGAAAATGAATGATTGTGAAACGACGAAAAAAAAAAGGAATTTATATTCATGGGACGCGTGTAGTTCTGGATTATTCTTTGAATGTACGATATTACGGAAATCGTTGGAAACGTAGTGGTCGCGTGTTCCCGATTTTGTCGGAAATAAATGATTTATTTTTATCTCGTTCCGACCCGAATTATGCATAGCATTTTTAATGCAATCAAAAAATTGCTTTAGGTAAATGTGAAAGTAGATGTGTGAAAACGATATATATATATATATATATATATATATATATATATATATATATATATATATATATATATATGTATGTATATGTATATGTATGTATACACACATACTTTTCACACATCTATTTTCGTATTTACCGAAAGCACTTTTGGTAAATGCTGGGCATAAGAAGTAAAAAAATGCTTTTTGGTAAATACGAAAATAGACGTATGAAAATTCGTATTTATCAAACAGCATTTTTTTGCTTCTTCTGCCCAGCATTATTAATGCAAAAAAGTGCAGATTCAAAAATAGATGTACGAAAAATGTATATACAGGATGTTCTGTTATGAATGGATAATCCTGCGACTGTCGATCGGTCAGATCGTGTCCTACTATATGCTGGAATTTCAGTTTAGTAAAGTAAGTAAGCTGGAATTTCAGTTTAGTAAAAGTCCCACGATTTTCGAGATTTTGGGCTTTATGTAATTTTTGGAAAAAAATCATCTTTTTTTGGTTTTTCGCATGCCATTTCTACAAATGACATCGACAATAACTGAGCATCTTTTTTAAATAATTGGCACGATATGCGTAGTATCGTGTTCATGATGAAAGTCAAATGTTCGAATTGGTTTGTATGAAAATTCTGCATAAGATCTTTTTTCATAAAATTTTCTTAACATTTGAGGTTAAAAAGCAGACTTTTGTTGATAAAACAAATAACCAAGAGTATTTTTTTAAACCGTGTCAAAAAAGGTTACCTTTTGTAGAAATGGCATGCGAAAAACCAAAAGCAGATTTTTATCTTGAAAACCGTTGGACTTTTACTAAACTGAAATTCCAGCATATAGTAGGACATAATGTGACCTATCGACAGTTGCAGGATTATCGATTCGTAACAGAACACCCTGTATATATAATTTTTGTACATCTACTTTCGTATTCATCAAAAGCAATTTTTTTATTGTATCAAATGCTGGGCATCAATCGGGTCGTAGCGAGATAAAAAGAAATTATTTATTCCCGTCGAAATTGGCATGTATAATCGTGTGTGTGTGTGTGTGTGTGTGTGTGTGTGTGTGTGTATATATATATATATATATGCTGTTCACGGTGCACGAAATTCACGTACGAATAAATCATTTATTTTTGTCTCGTTCCAACCCGAATTATATCCGTAATTTTCAATACGATAAAACAATTCGTACATTTTCGCAAATTTTACGAGAGCTCGAGACACTCTGTGTTCTACGCTCAGACTTTTGTTGCCCGAGCTAGCGAGAAACCTGATAAAACAATTTCTTTTCGGTACATACGAGAGTAGATTAAGGAAATATATATACATATAAATATATAAATAGGGGGGGGGGGGGCAGAAATGCATTAGAGGTACTATATAGAGGGTGGCCCGAAAAGTGCCGTCCAAAAGAAGAATCTAGATGCCTCGTGTCAATACCTATCCGGATCACTCCCATGTATGTTTTCCGATCTTTTATAGTTACCGAAAAAAAGGATAAAATTTTTTTCTCCAGTTATCGTGCAGCATAGTCGTTTGCTTTTTTCTCTTTTATGCATGTGCATAACTTTTGGAAGTTTTTAAAAGCAATTGGGAGGCATTTAGACTAGTATAACCATTTGTTTTATCATCTGAATTTTAGCGACTGATTATCTCAAATCTCTGTTTTGAACTTTTGATAAAAATCTAAGACATTTGCCCCAGTGTTCAGTTGGCCATTCCTTCATTACTCAACAGTGCTCTTCGTAACGATTAGACGAGTTAAAAAATCGCGAAAAGAGTACATACACAAAAAAGAACAATTAAAAAAATGTTTGTTTTTTTCTCGATCACTAAAAACGATCGTAGAGTACACATGGAGAAGATTCGGATACGTATTGATACAAGGCATCTAGATTTTCCTTTCGCATGTCACTTTTTAGACTCCTCTGTGCGTATATAATTATATATACACTACCGGCCAAAAGTTTCCCCACTCAGATAATTGCAAAACATTCGATCTCTTTGGATTATTGCAAAATTATATTAGAATAATTCAATGAATTATACAGAGCTATATAATATCTTCGTAAAATAATAAATGGAATGAACTATATTATTCTAACATTATTTGGCAATTATCCAGTGACCGAAAGTTCTGCTATTATCTGAAGTGTCCGGAAACTTTTGGCCGGTAGTGTATATATATTGGGTTTATTTAGAATGATTTATTTGGGATGTGGAGAAAAAAAATATATATATATAACACCCTCGAAAACAGTATCAAAAATGTATTTTTTGTTAACCTGCGGATGAAACTAAAATTTCTGATATTAGTTTTAAGACAACTATATGCGATTGCCAAATTTTGTCTGTTGCAGTCTGAATATGGGCTCACGGAGGACCAAGTCGCGGGTAAGTTCTTAGTATGAATAGAAGCTTGTGCTTTGAAATATACATTTGCACATACACATACGTATATACTCATTAAGTCCTGGTCTGACTTTAACTGGCGATTTCCACTTATACCGTACGTATGCGTATTGCACAAAGCTGCATATTCTAGAGAAGGCCCATTTTCCCACGACATCATAAGGCAAATGTAAAAAGGCTAGAGGCTAGTATGTACCTATTAGCTTTTCTCTATGATGTGTGCACGAATATTTGCATACGCAAATATGCACACCATGGAGGTACAGTCGCTCAGCAAATTTCTCAACGCCGTTCGATGCCTTTTCGTACACCACTCTCGCAATTTGCCGAGACGATATATCTCTCGCCAGAATTCACTCGAGTGAACTCATAAAGTTTGTAATTGCAAATATACCCTCGAATTGATCAACAGTTTTGCTTCGCTATGGAGACTCACTGGTAGGGAAAATAAAAACTTTCCGTGATTTGCATCGTTGATGTAAATTATGAATTACTTTGATATCCTCATTATTCTGTTTTTTATTGAGAAATAAATTGTCCCGGATAAAGTTTTTATTCGCAATATTCTGGCAAGTTTGCGAAGTATTTTTCATCAACGCAAACGAAAATAAACTTTCAGCGTATGATTTTTAGCACCCTTGAACATTTATTTCGAAGAGTCAACATTGCCCGGAAACGTTGTTCGAACGCAACCGAACGCGATGGATTTTTAATAAGATTTTTATGATCGTGGTGGGTCAAGTTTGCACAATAACTGCATTACACAGTCCGGTGCACAAAATGATGAGAAAAAAAATTGGTTGGTCGTATACAGTGTTTTACGTTGCCAGCACGAGACGCATTAAAAATGTATGGGAATCTGCGGAAATGCTGCCATGGCGATGAAAATTGGACGCATTATTGCCTCGTTCGTTCCAAGCTTGTATGGAAAATTTGGGATCGAGCCACTGCCCCGTCGGCGAATTGTAACACTTTGAATTTGCAGTAGTTTTGCGCGAGTTTTTACGGGACATTGGTTTACTTTGAAATACGACGAGTTAACGTGCAATGAAAAAACGTTACAGTATGATTTGGATTTTTTTATGCGGGTAATTTATGTACGAAAAAAACTTTGGAAATTTTCACAATCATTGTGTTATAACTAATTGTAGTATAACTGTACAATATAACAGTATAATTGTAGTATAATTGTACAATGTACCAGTATAATTGTACTATAATTATACACTATACCAGTATAATTGTACTATAATTGTAAAATATGCCAGTATAATTGTACTATAATTATACAATATATCAGTATAATTGTAGTATAATTGTCCTACAATTTTACTATAATTAATTGTATCGTACTGAAATTCGGCGAGGTTTCTCGTTCGGCTCTCCCGAATATTCTTACCGAACAGTACAGCAACGCTGTAAACAGTTCAGTGGCTTGGAAAACGTGGCAGTCGTGAGGCACAGCATATTCACCCTGACAAGTTTTATCCCAATAAAATCGTATATTAACAAATACAGGTGAAACCACAATGAAGCACACCACTGTGATGGGCCGAAAAAGGATCGTGTTTTCCCATTTTTTTGTTGCCTGATAGCTTATTCATTTGGGATTGGAAAAAAATTATGTTATTAAGCATGCATTGAACTTATTTCGTGTAATTTTTTATGAACAAATATGAAAAATTAATAAGGTCATTGAGGTATAATGCCTCTGTATAAAAAATGTGGTCCCACGGCCGGATCGATAACTTGACAATGGTCGGTCTGAAAAAGAAAAATAAAAAAGTTTTTTAAATCTATATACATGTAGTTCTCGTTGTACGTAGGCGTTTTCGAAGAAAAAATCACTAAATAACGGGTGTTGAAGAAAGTACAATGTTGGCGAAATTGTCACTGATTTTCGGGTGCATAAGGGGTAAGGCCACAGTAGAATTTTCAAAAAATCGATTTTTTTCGCTAAAACGATGCTTTATCATCATAAGAATAAGTTACTATTCGATTTATAGCAAGAAAACTGTTTTTTTTTCACCGATTTTGAGCGTATAACGTAAGCCCACCTCTGACACGGCCACAGAGTACCCAAAACTTTAAACGCGTTTTTCTCGAAACAGCAGAGAAGTACCTACGGAATTTCTGATTAATCGAAAACTTTTTATTTTATGAGCAGTTTTATACGAAATTTTTCACTGAAAATTCATTCAAATACCTACAACTTTTGAATAAAACAATATTTTTTCAATTCCATACATACTTCTCTAGGTATTCTAATGTAGATTGAAAATAATTTTTGTTTTTTGTTCTAGGTCAAAAATTGTGGAGGCTAAATGTCACGCCGCGGAGCGCCTAAAAAATAGATAACACAAGAACATTTAAGTAGTCGGCCATTTTGTACATCGAAAAAAATATATATATTTTTTCTAACAGCTTGATATTCATAGTAAATAGATGTGTAATTAATATTATGAGTGAATCACTTTTTCATACGAAAAAAAATTGTTAAATTCGCACATGATTTTATACCCGTTGCTGTGGCCTAACCCCTTAAGAAATACTTAGTTAAAAAAAAGATAACTACTGCGATTACGGAAAATGAGTTTTTTTTTACATTGCACATCGGATAACTAGGGGGGAGGCCCCATATATCGGATACTTTTGTTTTAAATTAAACAAAAATGTGAACAATTGCTAACACCTTCAAATTTGACAATTTTATTATCTACATGGCACATACAACAAGATGCTAATAATTATTTTACACGTTACATTTGAATATTTTGAGTTATATTGTGTTTTACAAAAAATGACTGAAAGCGTGGTTTTAAAAAAAGTTGCCTATAATCGGATACCCGATATAAGGGCCCAATCTCCATTTTTCTCATATCTGACATTAGAGGACTATTTTCATATGAAATAAAACAAAACGTTTATTGTTTTAACTTTGTAATTATTACCAAACAATCAGTATTCATGAGTTAATCTTTGATTAGGTTGGAACATTTTGGCACAAACGGATATCGAATATTAGGCTCGATTAAGTATCCGATATTTAGATTTGACAGGGCCGAATATAAACTGTAATATTTTGTACTCATTGCTATTTTTGCGGACATTATATATTTAGTAAGTAAGATAAATGTTATAGTTCATCAAAAGTAACAAAAACATAAATCACTTGGACCTCACTGAAAACAACACTTTTTAGAGCAAAATCAATATTTTTGCACTGCAAAACCAAAAGTTTTGCAGTGGCGATATCGTACGACTAGTTATTAGTGTATAAAATCAAAAACAGATGTCGCTGTAGGAAAACTTAAGATACTCCACTATCCGCAATTAAGAAACTATCCGATATATGGTGCTTCTCCCCTATAGCTACAGTTATGATTCCGGCCAGATCGAGCAAAACGCGATTGAAAGTTTCAGTATGCGTAAATCGTTGCGCTACACTAAGCTCTCGCTAAATTATCTGTAACTTGCTCAATTTTCAATATCTCCACTTGAAATTTTGTTAACATTTTCTTCAATATGTATATTTTGAGAAAATGCAAAAAAAAAAACAAAGTTTTTATGACCCATCACAGTGGTGTCCTGCCTCGAACAAAGCTTTTCACATTTAATTTCAAGGCGCTATATGAGTGTGAACGCTGAAACTTGGGGTGATTTTCGGGAATTTTTTGGAAGGAAAGTACTGAATTAAATAATTCGGAAAATTGAGAATATATTTGGCTATACTTGACCTATATTACATAATTTTTTCATAGAAAAATATTGAAATCCAAGCGACTTATGCGCTGCCTTCGAAGGCGCGAAAAAAAGTTCCTCCACTGCTCACATGATTCCGGCCGATTGAGTATTTGAAACCGAAGAAGGAAAAAATGTCGTTAAACTGGAAGGTATTTCCTGTACAATGACGTAGGATTTTCGAAAAATATCAAAATCTAACAAAATGGCGTAGTTATGAAAAAAAGTCTGTTTTGCCTATAAAATGGTCGTTTTTTTCAATGCCAAATCGTCAATTTTCATCCGATCAAAAATATCCTACATCATTGTAAAGTAAACATATTCAAGAATACTCAGTTCAAATTTCAAGTCAATCGGATGATTGCTCTTTGAGTTACAATGTCAGCAAATTTGAAAAATCTCATTTCGAGAAAAACGCGTTTAAAGATTTAACTATCGATTTTTGCAAGATAGAATGATAGAGATACGGCCTTGAAATTATTACAGGATATTCTTGAAAGTATGAACTGTCGATAGAGGCAAAAAAATCGATTTTTGAAAGTGTCACACTGGGTTAACCCCTTAAGCTGGGTTAACATATTGTGACACTTGCGACCGATTTTACTTTAGATCCAGGACATACATGTCAGAATTCCAAACGTTTGGCTACCTTGCCTGGGATTGCATCCTCCGCCACAAAAATTATTTTCTCGGTTCGTAATGGCCGCGATTACATGCACGCTAGAATTCGCGAATATCAGAAATTTCACAGAAGAACGATAAAAAAAATCACCCAGCTGTTGAGCCTCTACTCATCACAACTCGTCAAAGCCGTCATCAGCAGCGTACTTTTCAATCGCATGACTTCTCATCTGCGTCGATGAATCGCCAAGCTATTCATCTAGACAGCGCATTTCCATGCATTTTCGTACAGTAACATTTCTCATATTTTCCATTCGCCTTTCACATTCTTTCGGCCATAAATATCTCCCCATAGCCTTCTTTTCACACTTTTTTCCATGGACACTACTTCGAGACTTTTCATAGTAGTTGCCGCCATTATTCCAGAGCGTTGCTTATTTTTCATTCGTCGGAAAATTGATTTTGACGTGGGCAAAAATGAAAGGGGACTGGACTGTACGTGACACAACAGTAGCACGTCGTAACATCGCGATGCGATACGTCGAGTGAAAAAGCGCGATGAAAAACAAGCTCCGATCAATTGGCAGTGTGTTGGTGGTGTTTGGAATGAAAAAGAGCTCGATAGACGCGAGCCTTCAATTGACCGTTTTATGAGGCTGTGTACTGGTATCGAGAAGAGAGACGATACATGCATCCTGCCGCCCGAGTTTAAATGGGAGGAGAGATCCAAAGAGCTCCATGATGAAAAGTGCAATCGAACGGACAACGATTAAAAGGCTACTCTACTGTGACGGGATGAGAAAAACGATTTTTTTATTTTTCGCATTTTTCAGCTCTATTCCATTATAAAATTGATATCCGACTGCTGGTAACGTCGATTTCTACTTTGCCGACTCAGTTAGAAGCGCTCGCTGCGCGCGCTCAAGTACGGCTACCCGCTGCGCGTCCCTGGCAGCTGTTTTGAATTTATACCCGAGTATACACATATGCACGTACCACGTACGTGCACATTCATTTACTGTTTAGTAGTAGTCTCTTTTTTCATTGTGTGAGTAAAAGGACGCTCTACCAGTTAGTATTGTATAGTATTATAGTACAGTAAACTTTAAACGCGTCTTTCTCGAAACGACTTATTTCACCTAGCGTTGGTGATTTCGGAAAAACGGCTTAAGAGGGAATGACACCTCATCGCGGTCGGTATGGTAGAACAATTCTAGATTCCCAAAAATCTCTGAAACGGCTCTTCAGATCCCGTCGAAACTTTGCCAAACGACGTCAAATAGATAGACGAACAGCTGTCTTCCCCACAAATTTTCTGAATTTGAGGAAAAAAATGTAGATTGGCTTATGATAAGCCAATCTAGTTTTTTTTTCTCAAATTCAGAAAATTTGTGGGGAAGACAGCTGTTCGTCTATCTATTTGACGTCGTTTGGCAAAGTTTCGACGGGATCTGAAGAGCCGTTTCAGAGATTT
>OY723391.1:40146819-40371819 GCA_963210295.1 Ophion ellenae | reverse complement strand
TACAATTGTGGGCGTGTGATGGGGCTTGGCGTTCTTATACATTTGATAGCCAAAGGACACATTGTTTTATTGGAGCAAACAAAGTTGGAATTCCCCCATTACGAATAACCCCATTTTACGGTACTTCATTTGTTCTAAACCTGTATTGGCAGTTTGGGATCGAGCCACTGACCCGTCGAAGAATTATAACACTCTTAATTTGCAGTAGTTTTGCACAAGTTCTTACGGGACATTGATTTGCTTTGAGATACGATGAGACAACGCGCCATGAAAAAATCGTACGTAATATGTTAGATTATTTATATGCGGGTAATTTATGTAGGTAAGGAACATTGTGGAAAATTTTACAGTCATTCACAACACAGTTCGGCTCTCCCATTTATGTCTCCCTTTCCAATGATTAGGGGAGGACACCACTGTGACAGGCCGAAAAAAGGTCGTTTTTCCGATTTTTTTGTCTACCAGATTATTTATTTGGGATTTGGAAAAAACAGTATGTTATTAAGCATACATTGAATTGATTTTGTGTAATTTTTTATTACAAAAAAATTTACAAGGTTATTGAAGTATAATAGAGCCTCTGTATAAAAAAATGTGGTCCAACGACCGGATCGATAACTTGACAATGGTTGGTCTGATAAAAAGAAATAAAAAAGTTTTATAATCTATATAAATCCCGTCTATAATAATATAAATAATCTATATAAATAATCTATATAAATCCCGTCGTAGGTAGCCGTGTTTCGAAGAAAAAAAAATCCACAAAATAGCGGGCGGAGAAAAAAAACGTACTTTTGACGAAATTTTGAATTACTACTGAAATTACGACACGTTCGGTTTTTTAAATTGAAAAGCAGACAATTATACCTAGAATTACGATTCCGACCAGGTCGAGAAAAGTTGTTTCGAGAAAAACGTGATCGAAAGTTTAAGTATAGTAAGTCGTTGCGCTACCTCCTTTTACTAAATCGTCTATAACTCGGTCAATTTTCAATATTTCAACTTAAACATTTTTTCACATATTCTTGAATATGTATACTTTGAGAAAAAGCAACAAAAAAATCGTTTTTTTTTTGAGCCGTCAAAGTGTTCCACCTTAAAGTATTCCTTTCGCGGAGGGTCTTGTTTTGCGGAGGCGTGAGGAGGGCTCTTTATCACATATATGACACGTATTTTTATTTATTTGCCGAGAATCGGTTTTAGGGGGGGGGGGGGGGGAACACCCCTCAAAGAAAGTCGTCCCGAGAGGTGGTTTTGCAGTTTCACCCACAAGTAGTCCATTGATCTAAATGAAACAAAAACCAACATTCTTCTAATGTAAAGTAATGAAAAATCCACTATAGAAGTATTGGGAAAAAAATTAAATTACGGGTGACACACCGTTCTTTGGGGGGGGGGGGGTGTCGTTTACCCCCTTAAAAACGTTTTTCTCCCCATTAAAAAAATCCGTGTCAAATAGTTTTCAACGCTTTAACGCATATATGAGTTTCAACGAAATCGAAGGCGGAAACTTAAAGGATGTTCCTTGTTAGTAAGAAAAGTCACAATCAACTATTATGCCCAACTCATATTGTGATAAACTGCAATAAAACATTTAGCGCAAACTTAGTAGATTTAGACTTTTTTTACATTTTCTATGAAAAGTCGCGGCTACGAAAATTCTTCTGCTAGTCACATTTTTATAAGTTTTATCATTAATATGTTCTTTAAACATTCGCGTGAGCAGTTAATATCAGTCATCTGAAGTTATTTAGTGTATGAATTGTTACATAGAAATGTGGCCAGTGTCATCTCCATAAAGCTCCGTATGAATGAGACGATTTTTAGAGATGTAATTTTTCGTTAAAAGTTCGGTTACTTGGCTTGAAATTTTAACAGTATACTGGGGTGTATTTTAACTTGATTATGGACGAAAATAAGTGATTCGTTAAACATTTGGGTACGTCAAAGTTGTCTTTTCACTTTAGACGCTAAAAAAAGGCTATTATCATGAACTTTTTTGATAGGATTATATTATAGATATTGATATAAAAGTTATTACACTTAATAAATACAATTTGGCAATACATAAAAAAAAAATATTATGTATCTATGTAACCCAAACAAGCTTTAAATGCGTTTTTCTCGAAACAACGTTTTTCGACGGCTTGTTGATAAAATCTTCGAAACTACTGAACCGATCCGTATGACATTTTAACCACATATTCTTTACAACTATAGCTAGAGCACATATCAAGGATTTTTTAAATTTTTGATATTTACTATCTTTTTGCCAAAAACGGTGAAAAAACAGGTTTTTTGTTGTTTTTTTTCGAAAAATGTCCGCCTTTTTGTTATTTTTGCATATATCAAAAATCGTATGATATGCGCTATAGCCATTAACATACTGAATCTGAAACCGTTTGATTTTCTTGTTACGGATGATCCATCTCCGAGATTTCATCAACAGCGCAGACAATTTTATAGAAAATTTGTTCAACTACCATTTTCGTCTTTATGTATTTCGAAAGTGTATTTATTAAGTGTAACAACTTTTATATCAATATCTATAATATAAACCTATAAAAAAATCACGAAAATAGCCTTTGCTAGCGTCTACATTGAGAAGACCCCTTAAGGG
This sequence comes from Ophion ellenae, assembly GCA_963210295.1. Lineage (NCBI taxonomy): Eukaryota > Metazoa > Arthropoda > Insecta > Hymenoptera > Ichneumonidae > Ophion > Ophion ellenae. The sequence goes on along the minus strand of OY723391.1, from coordinate 40,369,199 downwards.
GTTATATACAGTCAGGAGGCACAATAAGATCAATTTTTCAAGAATTTTTCTTGAGAAGACCTTTCAATCTATTGACGTAAAAATTTGTACACATATTATGGCAACTTTTAACTGCATTCTAACATTTTTAATTTGTAAAAATAATTATTTTGAAAGCTGCTATAGCTGATCTCCGGGAGCACCGCTAAAAAAGGCGTCTTGCGGTGAGCACGATATCTCTGGACTGAATCATCTAAAATGAAAAACCAAAGATATTTCGTTAATATAATGGATTATCTTGTAATTGTTCGAAGGAATAAGCAAAATAATAATTTTTGACGAAATGGCGGCTTCTAAAAAAAACTCGATTATTGACAAAAATTTAGGCCTTAAATTATTTATAAAATGGAAAATATTTGTCGGTGTCACGTCCTGAGGGGACGTGGGCATATATTTTTACGTTTCCCTCTTTGTAGCCTACGCCTAGCGCAATAGCTCGGGATGAGGGTAAAAAGGGGTAGTGCTTGGGTAAAAATGGGATGACGCGATTATCCGATTCAGGAATAATTGGACACTCAAATTCTATCGACTCGGGGGTTATTGGAATTAACCAATCTGGTTAAGTCGATTAAATTAATAATACAGAAAACGTACATGAAGTATTTCGCTTACATTTGTCGATGCGCCGTGGGTACAATGGTTGGAGATACGGTTGTGTACGCTCGGTTACGGGTTTAGCGGAGCTGGTGTTCTTCACGTAGACACGATCTTTTAATACACGAGTATTTATCGCGAGCCGAGTCTTTGAATTAATTGGGCATTTACGCAATTCAATGTATCGATATTAATGCGGTCGCGCTTTATAAAGTATAGACAGAATTTGTAACAATTATACCGGAGATATACCATTTTTTAGAGTTAACGTTCGGACTTGTCGGATACTGTCAGGAGACAGCTTTTCGTTTTGAACTAGATTTAATGGAAGATGTTGGAGACTTTGTCCGATCGCGATGGAAACTGTTGGGAGACTAACTTCCTGACGGACACTTCTTTACCAAGTGGAAAAATAGGAGCGGCTTCGTTGATGGGGGAAGGAGTGCATTTCCGTGATGCATTTTCTATAGGGATTGGTGGAACGGGCATCAAATATGTGTCTCTTCGGATGATTGGTCGAAAATAGAGAGTGTGAGCAGGACTTAGTCTACGAGTCATATTCGTTGCTCTATTTCCAGGAATTGGGGCAGCGTTTCCTTTATCTGGAGCGCGGAAAAATACCGGGAGGAAAACGGGCCTTGGTCGCGTCGTAGCACTTACCCTAAGATACCTAGGCTTTGTTGACCCAGGTGTAACAGCGCATGTGGTCTCGTAGCCCAGTCGAATTAGTTCGAAAAACGGGAAAAGATTTACAAAAATTTTTAGCAGCAATTTTCTTTCGGAATTCGTTAGGGGGTCACTGGTAGTCTAAATTCAAAAAGTAGAGGTACCAGACTTTTAACTTCATCCGCCATCTTGATTTAATGGGTTATTATTTGTTTCTTGAATAACTCGTTCATTTTCAATTTTACACGCAAAATAGTTATTACAAAAGTTGTTTAAAATTAAATTTCCTACAATTTTGGTTCTTATCAATTTTTTCATAGGATCGATTTTTTTTCGATTTATACCCGAAAAGAGGGGGTGAATTTTTTGTTATCGAATAACTCGTTTATTTTCAATTTTACACGAAAAATTGTAATAAACAAAGTTGTTTAAAATTAAATTTCCTACAATTTTGATTCTTAACAATTTTTCGTAGAATCTATATTCTTCGATTTATACCTGAGAAGAGCGGGGGGTGAACCTAAGTATTCTATTATCGCGTTTATTATCGATGTTGTATCATTATTTTTTCTGTCTGTTTTTTTGTTGCTGATTGTCGTTGTAAATTTGATGTGTTGAAAATGTTATTTGCTACAATTATGATTCCGATTTTTTCTAAAGTTTATATTTTTGGGACGCACGTTCACGGTAAAGGAAAAGGGGGTTGTAAATAATCAGTTTATCGAACAGTATAATTTTTACAATTGAAAAAATGAATTTTATTTTCTTTTCAGTACACTTTCAAAAATCTTTCGAAATTTCAATTACGTCTGTTTGGAACGTTTAGCCGATGGCTCGGCCAAGTTTTCGTCGTTCGATTCTTCCTCGTAATTGTCGACGAATTCGTCCGGAAGCTCAGGAGGGTCGGGGGTGACTTGTTCTGAGCGGTTTTCGTCACTACCAAGGTCATCTTCATCCAGCAGCTCTCGAATTGAGACAACGTTTTCGCAGGTTTCTCCGTTGCAGTTGTGGCATAAGACGGAACATTTGAATCCGGATTTGCGACAACCACACCTTTTTCCGCACGTCGTTTTGCATTTACATGATATCGTCTTCAGCAAAAATTCTGGTGCTGGATCGGCCATTGTAGCGACAGGTTCGAGTCCACGATTAGTTTTTTTCCACCCCCATTCCGTAGCATTGACTTCATACTCCATCCACATTTGCACCTGCAGGTACGTCCTGTAGATATGTTGTTCTGCTGCTGCCGAGGTAGGTGGAAGCGTCGCAAAATTGAATTTGTTCCTCGTAACTGATTTTGTGAAGTTCTTGAATCTCAGGTCGTCGAGTGTTTTTACATTTTCATCGCCTCCAAACAATGCGATTAGGAAACATTCTCCAGCTTGAGCCAAGCAATGTTTGTGAATGTTTGCCTCGCGGAACAAGCTCAGAGCCGTGTTCAAATTGTTGTTTTTCTTGAGAGTCTCAATGAATTTCAATTTTCCTACGTTGAATATTGAAGACGTAGTATCGCATCCGCTGAAGGCATGTAAGAACAAAATATGTTTTGCTACAGACTCTTCATATTTGAAACTTGCCGGTGAGTATAATTGTTCCGGAGTCCGTCCTCTGCCGGGTTTCTTGAAGAAAACGTTTTTCAAATGATACCCTAAGGCAGTTAGTATCACGAGGAGATCGATCTCCTCGCCGATGATCGTAACTTCGTCGTGATTTGAGGCTTCTTGAATTGCCGTTCCTACGATGAAAGAATCAATTATGAATTGAAGAGAACCTATATTATAGGAAATTCCAAACAACTTTGGGAATAACCATTTTTCGTGTCAAATGGACTTTTAACGAGTTATTCAATAAACGAAAATTCTCCGCCGCTCTTCTCAGGTATAAATCGAAGAATATAGATCCTACGAAAAATTGTTAACAATCAAAATTGTAGTACCTTTAATTTTAAACAACTTTGTTTATTACAATTTTTCGTGTAAAATTGAAAATAAACGTGATAATACAATGATAAGATTTTACCCCCACTCTTCTCAGGTATAAATCGAAGAATATAGATCCTACGAAAAATTGTTAACAATCAAAATTGTAGTACCTTTAATTTAAAACAACTTTGTTTATAACATTTTTTCCCGTAAAATTGAAAAGAAACGATAATACAATGATAAGATTTTATCCCCACTCTTCTCAGGTATAAATCGAAAAATATTGATCCTACGAAAAAATTGATAAGAATAAAAATTGTAGGAAATTTAATTTTAAACAACTTTGTTTATTACAATTTTCGCGTAAAATTGAAAATAAACGAGTTATTCGATAACAAAAAATTCACCCCCTCTTTTCGGGTATAAATCGAAAAAAATCGATCCTATGAAAAATTGATGAGAACCAAAATTGTAGGAAATTTAATTTTAAACAACTTTTGTAATAACTATTTTGCGTGTAAAATTGAAAATGAACGAGTTATTCAAGAAACAAAAAATAACCCTTTAAATCAAAATGGTGGATCGAGTGAAAAGTCTGGTACCTCTACTTTTTGAATTTAAACTACCAGTGACCCCCCCCCCCCCAACGAATTCCGAAATAAAAATGCTGCTAAAAATTTTTTCGCGCGCAGATGTGACATCGGTGAGAAAAAACCTTCGATTAATTACTAAAACATATACTTAAAAAGATTGTGTTAAAATTTGAGACTGATCGGTTCAGCCGTTTCCGAGAAATCTTGCTCACCGACTTCAAAAACACAGTTTTTAGAAAAAACGCGTTTAAAGTTTCAAAAGCACTTTCGAACGCTCCGACACGTCATTACAAATGTGCGTGTAACTTCGAGAATATTCGCCGGATTCTCAAAAAGTTTTTTGCGTGTGTACTCAAAATATATGTACATTACAAAAATAAAATTCTAAAAAATCGATTCTTCGAAAATGTTAACTGTATATAAGCCCTTAAGTCACTTACGTCCGATTTAACATTACTCCAGGACATACTGGTCAGAATTTTGAATTGTTGCTTCATTTGCCTGGTATCACACGTTCATCCTAAAATATTGGACCTACCGCCTACTTTCCATGTTTGATCAACGAGACGCTTCGTACGGTCCAACTCGTCCAATACCGCTGACCGTTTGCTTTTTGTCGCTGCAGAATTCAAGGAAGCTTTCATGCTCTTCGACAAGGACGAGGATGGAATGATCACGATGGCGGAGCTCGGTGTGGTCATGCGCTCGCTCGGCCAGCGACCATCGGGTAAGACAACATGTTTTTCTTTTTTTATCAAACATTTGTTTTTTTTTCCAACCTCCCCCGAACGATAGCCAAACTGTAACGATAAAGTTGCGCGCCCGCCCGTATACGAAAGACGATATATTGGCGCGAGTTCAAAGGAAAAGCTGCACAAACGGTTATCATCACTGTGTGGGTGTGTGTGTGTGTGGGTGTGTATACGTGAATATGCAGATTGGAAATCGCACAATGGTGATCCGGAGAGGTCAATTCTTTCCTGCATATCGATTCTCTCCATTCTTGTCGAACTCCAGCTGATATCGCCAAGAGATTGCGGGCATACAGGGGTGCTTTTCGCACGCGTATGACGCATCGTTGCACATGAAACTCCGGGCTCGTATGGAATAAAAGCGGACTCCATCCGTTTTATTCGACGAACCCAAAGACCCAGGACTCCGCGCTTCCGCACGAATTGTATAGGGTGTCTCAGAATGGCCTGATATTTAAATTTATTAATAAAACGTATTGTCTATTTGATAAGTACGAATGGTTTTATTATAAGGGGTTACGTGGGTTTCGAAGCCAAAAAAACATATAGTATACAATCATTTGCGAATTTAACAATTTTTTTTTTCGTATGAAAAAGTGAAACACTCATAAAATTAATTACACATCTATTTAGTATGAATATCAAGTTGTTAGAAAATTTATATATATTTTTTTTTCGATGTACAAAATGGCCGACTACTCGAAACTTCTCGAAACAACTTTTTTCCAATTGGCGTGATCAATAACTTCACCAATTTTCACTCGATTTACTTTAAATTTAAAAGTTATGTTCCTAATTGCATTTCGCAGAGAAGTACGCGCGGAATTTCTGATTAATCGAAAACTTTTCATTTTATGAGCAGTTTATGAGCAGTTATAACAAAAATGTTCACTGAACATTCATTTCTTAAGTTCAAATACCTACAACTTTTGAATAAAACAATATTTTTTAAATTCCGTACGTACTTCTCTAGGTATTTCTAATGTAGATTGAAGAATTTTTGTTTTTCATTCTAGGTAAAAAATTGTGGATGCTGTGAAAAGATAACAAAAGAAAATATTAGTTGTCGCCCATTTTGTACATCGAAAAAAAGGAAATAATTCTAACAGATTGATACTCATACTAAATAGATGTGTAATTAATGTTATGAGTGAATCACTTTTTCATAGGAAAAAAAATGGTTAAATTCGCACATGATTTTATACCCGTTACTATGGCCTAACCCCTTAAAAAACATATAATATATAGATTATTTTATTTAAAATGTTAAGCATATAAAAGAGCAACATTTCAAAGATATTTTTTTTAATGTCATTAAAAAATTTGGGAAATTCAGCCGGTGAAAATTTCGATTTTTTTAAACATAAATTTCGATTTTTTTAAATTTCGATTTTTTTAAACATCGGATGAACCGATTCACATCAATCTCTACACCATTGAAAGGAAATTCAATTTGCGCGGCCATCAGGAAGCGATGCGTGTCAAAAATTTATTAGGAAAAAATTCCGTCCGTTGAAGCAAAAAGATTGGGTTTCTTTCAAGCGGCTGCCATTTTGTTATCCAGGGGTTTTTCAAAAAATAAAAAACGCTAAGGCCCCCAAATTTAGTCTAGTTTAATAATGTTTAACCCGTTTTTGTTTCAAATTAACTGGCAAGGCTGTGGAGCGCCCCGCGCAGACCAAAACACGCCGTGCATGGTTTTATTTGACGGCAGCTGGAGCCGCCATTTTGGATTTTTTTTAATGAATTAAACGGAATTTACCCACCATTGATGGAAGAATAAAATACGTTGAAATCCATTTCCAAAAGTATTTATTTCATATAAAACAAAAATTCCCGAAGGTCATACATGTTTCATGTCTCTTGACGGCAACCTCTCCTTAACCCTTCATTGACACGCTTGTATTTGGCCACGGCTTTGACACACTGGGTAAATTTGACCCGGATAGTACTTCATCCACCTGCCCTTAGCAATCCTTCGATCGGTTTTTATTGAAAAAAATCCGGGATGCACTTTAAACATTTCGTAAAATGTCTGCATAATTAAAATTTGGAAAAAATAAAATTGAATTGTTATAAACAAAATTTGAAAACGTTCAATTTTGGGCAAGTGACCATTTTATTTCAAATTCGTCCGGGTCAAAATGACCCGCAAGAGAAGATCGGGAGGCCGATCTCTCCGGTTTCGATGAAATTTGGCATGCTTTTAGAATGGGTAAAAATAGGCGACACGTATTTTTTTATATCTGCAGAACCCATTTTTTAAGAGTTCAAACACACCCTCGAAAATAGGGGTGTTTTTCGTTTTTCGTCGACAACGCTTTAACGGTACGAGATATGGAAAAAATTCGAAATGCAACAATGTTTATGTTTTCGTGTACTATACATTGGAGATGAGAACGATAACGTTATCGACGAAAAACGAAAAACATCCCTATTTTCGACGGTGTGTTTTACCCCTTTAAAATCGGGTTCCACAGATATAAAAAAAATACTTGTCGCCTATTTTCACCCATTCTACAAGCATGCAAAATTTCATCGAAATTGGAGAGATCGACCTCGCAACCTTTCCTTGCCAGGCGTCCAAGGAAGCTTAAAGTTTCAACACTGATCTAGGAGCTATCGTCCACACGATGAAATTGAAGCTCCCGTTTGAATTTTGCGTGTACCCACCGAGGCATTTCGATAGTAGGTCTTCATAAGTTAGGTCGTTGTACATTTTTTTGTGCAACGATTCGACTAAACGATGCCAAATTGCTACTTCCACCGTTTAGGCTGTTTCGCACGTTTCAGAAGATGATCATTAAACATTTCTCAATCATTTTTTCGCGTGTAATTCCTTTTGCATATCATTCCTATATTTATACATCATTTGAGCCCCTAAAAAAAGGTCGACATTTTTTTTCTACTCAAATGTAACGCCTTAATAAAACGACTGCTCGACTTTTACGACTTTTCACTTCTCTTTCTCGTCACTGCCGAGGCGAGAGTTTCACTGCCGAGGGAATGGGAAAATGTAGAACGCGAAAAAAATTCACGAATACCTATGTTTTTTAATATTTATAACGAGCTCCGCAACGGCTCTCTTGACGTTCCGTCCGTTAAATTGTAACTCGTTCGTTAACGCATTCTAGCGTGAATTCATTAACGCGGACCTTCGAGACAAGACGCGAAATTCATTTACCTCGTTGTTAACGAATGAACATATACGTATATAATTTATATACTTGCATGTACACACGTACACACTCGTACATAGAGGCAACAGCAACACATGTAGGAGTTAAGAACTTACAGGCCTATTTTTTTCCTCTTTCTTTTTCTCCCTCCCCCCCACCTCCTCTCTGCGAATTCAATTTTATTTCCATTCCAGTTTAACCTACATTGGTATAAATTCTAGACGAATTGTGCTTTCTCGCATTTCATGGCCATTTCACTGCGAACACTTCCCGTTTTTTTTTACTCCCACGCAAATACTAATGTCGACTTTAATTTTCATTTAAATTTCCATTATTTGGGTACACTTAACTTCTTTATCATTACGAGAGCACCATTCAGACATTACCATTTTTCAGTAGCGTCGAATTCTGTTTTTTCCCTACCTATCTCACTTCTCGAACGGCGAGGTAGGGCGTACGAATTGAATTAAAAAATACGGACCCTGTCTCGGTGCAGAGACGGAGCTACGAGACATGGTGAACGAGGTCGATCAGGACGGCAACGGTACCATCGAGTTCAACGAATTTCTGCAGATGATGTCGAAAAAGATGAAAGGCGCCGATGGCGAGGACGAACTTCGTGAAGCTTTCAGGTAAGCTCGATATACGTATGAAAAACTTGGATGATTGGCTTCGGCGATTGGTCGAACCGTTTCTTGTTAAGGGGGAGATGCCTTTAGTCGAGGAAAAAGTTGCTGATTTTCAGGATTTTTCTTTTAACGGGCAGATTTCTTCACCATTTTTGAGACTTAGGGTAGGGAAGACTCGGGACACGATCCCCCCTTTTGTTTTTTACGACAAATTCCCTTACTTAAGGCCTTAGGCCACTCTAGAGGCCGAAAAAATTGGCTTTTTGGGGATTTTTTTTTTTCAGAAAAACTACAAAACAAATCGAGATTACAAAAAAGGGTGTTTATCTTACATATCAGTGACTGTATACAATAATTTTTTTGAAGCGATTAATTTCAAAATGGCGTCTGTGCAGCAAAAATTGTCTGACAAGGAACATGCCTCAGGTGACACTCTTCGATTTTGTTGAAATTTGGATGTGTTATAAAGCACCGAAAAGTAAGCGATACGTATTTTTTTATCGGCGGCAAAACGGTTTTAAGAGGTGAAACCGCCCCTCAAAAAAAGGCATCTCTAGGGGTAATATGGGGATTTCACACACAAGGAGTCCACCGATTTTAATGAAACAAAAACGAAAATTCTTCTAATCCGAAGCAATGAAAAATCCATTATAGTAACATCGCAAAAAAAAATTAAGGGGTGAACCACCCCTAGAGATGACTTTTTCGAGGGGTGGTTCCAACCCCTTAAAACCGTTTTTCCGCAGATAAAAAAAATACGTATCGCTTACGTATCGGTGCTTTATAACATATCCAAATTTCAACCAAATCGAAGGGTGTCACCTGAAGGATGTTCCTTGTGAGTTATGCTTCCGGCCAACTTAAAAAATGCAGTTTTGGGGTAAACGCTGCACAGCCGCCATTTTGAAATGAATCGCTTCAAAAAAATTATTGGATACAGTCACTGACATGTACGATAAACACCCTTTTTCGTAATCTCGATGTATTTTGTAGTTTTGCTGAAAAAAAAATCCCCAAAACGCCTATTTTTTTCGGCCTCTAGAGTGACCTAACCCCTTAATATAATATTGGGAGTACAAATAAGTCTCCGCCGTTTGACAAAAGATGGCCCCACCAGAAGGTTGTGGTTGAAATTGTCAGATGTAAAACGTCATATCGTAAGGTTGGGCATCTGGCAAGACCTTGAAATATTAGCGATTTTGTATCAGCATCGCATAATTCTTCTCGTGCAAAAATGTCGAGTTTTGAGCCGAATAAGCGTCATTTGCGGGAACTCTTGATTTACTTCTTTAATTTGAAGAAATCTGCAGCTGAGGCGCATCGATTGCTTGTAGAAGCATATGGTGAGGCTGCTTTAAATGGGAGAAGTTGTCGTGAATGGTTTCAAAAGTTTAAGAACGGTGAGTTTGACGTCGAAGACAAAGAACGTAGCGGAAGGCCGAAAGTGTACGAAGACGCGGAATTGGAAGTATTATTGGAGGGAGGTTCGTGCCAAACGCAAGAAGAACTTGCACTTACATTAGGAGTGACTCAACGAGCAATTTCACATCGTTTAAAATCGTTGGGAATGATTCAAAAGCAAGGAAATTGGGTTCCATATGAACTGAAGCCGAGAAACTTTGAACGCCGATTTTGCACATGTGAAATGCTGCTTGCCAGGCATAAGCGAAAGGGTCACTCATAACACTCAATTGGATAGTTTTACCCCACCTGCCGTGTTCACCAGACATTGCTCCCTCTGACTATCATTTATTTCGATCGATGACGCACGGCCTGTCTGAGCAGCACTTCACATCATGTGAAGATACCAAAAATTGGGTCGATTTGTGGATAGCCTCAAAAGATGAAGCGTTCTCCCGACGCGGTATCCATATGCTGCCAGAAAAATGGGAAGAACTAGTGACTAGCGATGAACAATACTTTGAATAAAACATAAAGTACCGTTCTTTCTCAATCAATGCCCAAGTTTTTATAAAAAACGGCGGAGACTTATTTGTACTCCCAATATTTCAAATGTCTTGGCACCGAAAGACGTGGACATTAATTAGGAATAATCGGTATAATAACCACTAAGGTTAGTTTATAAATGTTGTAAATATCCCACCAAAACTAGAGGAAGAGGAAGGTATCAAGTGTCCCATATGGGGTGACTTGATCCCACTGTATAGATGACTCGATCCGGGGACAGCATATCTCCCACATATAGAAGGCACATGATACCATTGCCTACGTCTTTGGGACCAGCAATGTACATATGCAATAAAAGATGTTGAAATTGTTATAATCTCATTAAATGTTCATTAAACTGATTTTTATCAACTGTACTTACATCAAAACAGGCAACATTTGTAGGTAGCATCTATAATAAAATCTGCTTAGTCAAAAACACATAAGAATCTAATAAATTCAACATATTATTATTTATAATTTAACGAAAAGTTCCGTTCCTATTAAATAATCTTAAACCTTTTAGGTAACATTATATCGTAAAGATAATCAAGTATTTTCTTCTCATTCTAGATGAATGATCTTCCTCAAAGGCGCCTATCCCTTTTTCATCAACTTTTCAATTTTTAACGTTCTCCATGAGTTCGGAAACTCAATACTAATCATGCTCCTTGATGATGATTCTAGCTTTGGAGCAGGCAGTTTCTTCACAACTTGATATTTACCGATTGCACTAATATCATCTTGAATAGGCCACGTGGAACGTTTTCTTAGAGAAATTCTGAGAGAAAAGAAAAACTATAACTAAGGGACACTTGATCCGGGGCATCAACTCTTTCATAAGAACGTGTACCAAGTGTCCCCTAACCAAGTTGCGGCGAAAAAGTTATATTTAGAAAAAAAACTATTTCAATCCAAGTGTTATTCTGTGCAAACCTGTAAACTACATCTATAATCACTTTATTAAAAACTTCAACACCTAGAACAACTTTTCCAAATAGCAGTACAATCAAAATTAAAACTTACAAAAACATTTATCTGCGACACCAAACACCAAGCAGCCCGCCATTTGCAAAGCTGTCAAGTCTCACAGGCGGCACTACTTTAGAGAGTTTGCGGGTGCCATAGACACCTAGTGTTACCAGTTAAAAGTAATGCAATGTTCATAGAAGTTTTGTAAATGTCGTGTACCAAGTCTCCTATGAGGATCAAGTGCTCTTAGTCTCCTCTATGTTTTATTATTACTTTTGCAATAATGTTTACATTTGTTACATGGTATTTTTTAATTAATCTTGTTACATTGTATTTTTTTTATTAATCTTAATACATGGTATTTTTACATGGTATTTTTTTTTAATTAATCTTTGAACATAGCGGAGGTATGGCACGGTCTTCTAAACCGGTTACGGTGCATCTTGTCAGACGGCGTGACACATAGCGTCGGCAGAATTAATCTGAATAAAAACCAACGATGTTTTTTCTTTCAATAACACTCGCCGAATATGAACCAAGAAAAAGTGAGAAATGTTGAAAATCGATTAAATGGTACGCTTTGAAAGAAAAAGATTGAATTTTCCGAACAACAATGGCTACATTTTGCAATAAAATATACTGTTTTATTTTCAAAAAAACACTGAGAATCATGTTTTAGATAATAAAGTTAGGAATATTTATACCAAATTTTATCAGAATCGGTCGATTAGTTGTTCAACTATACGTCATACCAGTTTTGAAAATTCAGTTTAGAAGACCGTGCCAAACCTCCGCCATTTTTAAAGATTCATTTTTAAAATACCATGTAACAGCCAAAAGTAGTCATAAAACATACCCTAAATCTCAAAAATGAAGAAATCTTTTCTTTTGAAAAACTTCATAAAAATCAGCAAATGTTTTTCTCGCCCAGAGGTCTCTAGTTTTTGCACGAAATTATCTAGTGCTTGGACGAAAGATTTAATAAAATTTCAAGTTTTTTCAGCCGCTGCAATCCAAAATGAAAGTATCGATTTTCGGTGGAAAAAGGCTCTATTTTCGTTGATAAAAAAAACTAGGCATCGTAAAAAGGAATTCCCTCGTCCGAGCATCGTTCAAATTTTGACCGGATCGACTTGAACTTTTCTGAAAATATTGTTTAAACGTTATATTTCGAGAATCCTTCGAAAACCAAAAGTCGATATTTTCAAAAATGTCAAGTATTTGTGAGCCCTTCGTTTTCCATAGCCATTGGGGGCTCCGACCCTTTGGTAACAAAACTCTCCAACAATTCGTGAAAATGGCATTCATTGCCCACTTTTCTTTCCAGCGAGTAGGCCATTTACCAATTTTTAATGTTCCACGCGATTCAGAGTATTCGACAAAAACAACGATGGGCTGATATCATCGATGGAATTGCGGCACGTGATGACGAATCTTGGTGAAAAATTATCGGAGGAGGAGGTCGACGACATGATCAAGGAGGCCGATTTGGACGGCGATGGAATGGTCAACTACGAAGGTACGTTTTTTCACAAGCTTTTATTTAACTTGACTTGGCGCGAGATGCAAAACGGAAAATCGATATTTCACCCACTTTCCAAATACTTAGAGCTCTGAAATTGCCTGATTCAATTAAAACAAAAAGTTAAAGACTAAAAGTAGAAAGTAATTGATATGTAATTTTTGTTGTAACAATTTTTTTTTAAATAACATATCGTTAATTTACATAAATCCCTTAACCTATCAACTGTATTTAATTTACTGTAAAACAACCTTACATTTCTTAAATAAAAATCCTGAACCTGAGAACAAACGTGTGATAATAATTTCTCTAATTACTATTGTGCTAAATTAAATACGGTTATGGAGACTGAATTCATCGAATTTATTAAATATTTAAATAGTTGAGCGCCCAAAGCTTTTATTTATAGTCACATATAGAGGACTTGGTAAAAAAAAATATACTTTTTAGTACATTAAGGGATAACACCACTCTAGCAGCAGAAAATAAGGCCTAACTTTGACAATCCATTTTGGCAGTATGAAATACTGCCTAAATGCTCTAAATACTTGAAAAAATGCCTAAAAATTCTTTAATACACATATTAAAGAATTTTTAAAAATCTTATAATTATCATACAAAATGGCAGCGACCTTTTTTTTAAAACAAATGTTGAAAAAATGGCGCACTTTAAAAGAAATAAATCGATTTTTTGCCCAAAAATAAGCAGTAAGATGTTTATAAAAAAAAATTACATTTAATAGAAAAAAAACGGCTACGTAGTCCCATAGAGAATGTAATTGTGAAGCTACTATCAACATTTCAAATCGATCCATGCAAAGGTGTTCGAGTAATCCGTTCTGCCAGTTTGAAAAAAGTAATTTCGAGAAAAACGCGTTTAAGGCGTTACCCCCACTTGTAGCGCAACAAAAAGGCCTTTTTCATGAATTTTTTAAAAAGAAAACTACAAAACTTTTTTAATCGATCAAGGTTAGGAAGATGTACCATCTTAAAGAACACATCTTGAAGAACTTTCAGTAATTTTTTAATTGAAAAATATTACATTGTTTAGTGGCGAATGGCCGTCAATGAAATAATGTTTTTATATACACGGTTTGCGGTGACCAACATTGCGGCGAAGTGGATCATCTGAAAAAAAAATGCGGATGGATTTAGTCAAATATAAGTATAAACTAGTCTTTAATCGAAGGATTTTAAAAAAGATTCATTTTTCACAAAATGGCGAATAGTCAAAGTTAATGGTTCGATTTTAACGAAAAAAAACGGCCGTTTTTTGGCTATAAAACGGCCATTTTTTTCGAAAAAAAAAATCGAACGATTAAAGACTACATTTTTATGTATTAAATAAGCCTGCAAAATTTCAAGAAGATCGGTTTATTAGTGTTCGCGTAATCTTGGTCACCGACTTCAGAAATGCCATTTTGAGAAAAACGCGTTTAAAGTTTCTCTTTCAACGCTCTTTCAACGCGAATTCTTCCCTTTCAACGCTCATATCGCAGTCAATTTTGTTCGGATCGACTTGAAATTTTCAGGACATATTCTCAGATACTTATACTTAAAAAAAATGCAATAAAAAAAATCGATTTTTTCAAAATCGCAAGTGGGGGTAACCCCTTAAAGCTGTACGAGGCGCCTGAAAGAAGTCCGAGGCGCTGTAGCAAAGACAATAATTGAACCTTTAAAAAAAATCGCTACAGGACCAATTGCATATTGTTTTTATGACCCCAAAGTTTTTTCAGCCAAAAAAACGATATTTCCAAAATCCTAGAGTGGTGTCCCTTAAATAAAAGCTCATAAAAAAAAATGCATTCGTACCAACTCTTTTCTCCCCTTTCAGAATTCGTGACAATTCTCACGTCAAAGAATTAGCTTGCGCGAATAGCCGGACCGAAAGTCAACGTTACCGAGACAATGGGAGCAAAGATAGTTCGTGTCCTAGCGGAGAAATGATTGCGTCGAAGAGCAAGCCGGAGAGCCAACTAATGCAAAGTGAGTGCAGAAAAAATCAACGATCGCGCGAACGTCACGAGGAAAAAAAAAGAGCGAAAAAATCGAAATAGTGTGCGTGCGAGAGTAAGAAAGAGAGCGAGAGGATAACACGTTGGAGTGGAATTGTGAGAAAAGGATGAAGAGCAGACGAAAAAGTCTTCGCGATCAGTACCGGAAGTCACGTACTCGCATTCTCGTTCAAAGTAGCGAGTGAAAAAGTCCCTCCTTAAATTTCCGACCTTTGCTACAGAGCCCCAATCTCATCGTGCTCGAGATACAAGTACGGTTTACGTTTAACGTTGGTACAAAAGTTGTGAAAAAAACAATTTGAGGCAACTGACGTCACGCGGTACATGACGAAAGCAAGGATAAAAATGAAAAATAAAATGAATAAAAACGAATGAGATATGAACGAAAAAAAAACCAAACACTGAGCAAAAAGAAACATATGTACGTATATATATGTTGAAAGACAAAGGGAGGGGACGACAGGAACGTGTTTCGGCAACGAGCCACTGTTCATGTGACTTCGCGGAAAATAATTTCTATATAATTATTTTTCGAATTTGTTTGTATTAATTAAGGCTAGTATATCCTAAGAATCAAGAGGTCGCTCCTGAAACAATCAACTGAGCTTCGTTTAGCGTACCTACTTTATGCGTATGCTATAATATCTCGTTTACAATCACACATAAAACACGGACACGCTGAAATCATCTCGAACGAGATGAAACATTGTTACTAATAAAATATATATATGAAGTTTAATTAAAGATAGACGAGTGTTCGATATTGAGATTCCTCGTCCGTGTGATGTTAAAGAAAAAAAAAACTAACAGTTTAGGAGCGGTACGGTCGTCCAGCACACCCAACCACATTCCGCTCCAAATTTGTATGCGAGAGAAATAACGAAATATATATATATATATATATATATATATATATATATATATATATATATATATATATATATATATATATATTAACTGCATTGATTTTTCAAAGATATAATCTTTCGGTATAGTCAAAGATCAAGAGATGTCAGCCGAGAAATTAAAAAGAGTCATTCCCGTCGAAAAGCCAGTCTTGGGATTTTGAATTCATTTCATTTCATTCCTCCTAAACGCTGGGTCGAGTAGCTTTGAAGTCGGTGAAGTAGAACGGCAATATGTGCGGATATTGGAACTTTCGGAAGAGACTCGAGAAAGCCTCGTAGGCATGAGAACGCTGCGCAAAAGTATCATTGACATCTGTCACTTTCTATGATCTTCATTTTTTCAAATTCTATCCACAAAGTAAGTGCAGCTCTTCTGCGAGAAGTTCGACCGGAAATACGCCATCTTTGTGCCATTGAAAAAAAATCAAAAGAGCTTTGATTGTTTTAAGATTATTTTATTTGATTCGATTGAGATTTGATCGAATGAATCAAACAAATCAAAATTCGATTTGAGTGAAGAAATCAAATGAATTGACGTTCTTTTATTTGATTTAATAAATCAAATGAATTGACGTTCTTTTATTTGATTTAATAAATCAAATAAATAAACATTATTTTATTTGATTAAATAAATCAAATAAATGAACATTATCTTATTTGATTTAATAAATCAAATGAATTAACATTCTTTTATTCGATTTGATAAATCAAATAAATTAACATTATTTTACTTGATTCGATCGGTGAATTTTCATTTTCACATTCAGGCGACTCGACCCCCTCGAGGAGGAGGGAAAAAATAAGTACAGCGAAGCAAGTTCGAATCTTAGAGTCTCGAGACAAACATTTTCGTTTTTCTATCGTATATTTCGATGCTATTCCTCACACACACACACGCACACACAACACAAAAACACGTGCTCCGAAGACAAAAAAGGTAAAAGAAAAAAAATCGTTTCCCACATTTGTAGCGTCTCGCACGTAGATGTATTCGTTATAAGTTAATAGCTAACGAGCCTAGGGGTGAGATAGTTGTAGCGAGTAAACACGTAGTCACACTCGAGTAAAACATATTCACGTATTTAAAAGAAGAAAAAAAATCAGCAATGCGCGAAGCACTAATGAATATTGATGTAGTTCACGTAGTGTGGTTGATAGTATTGTGGTATGTGCATCGATATTTTCGTGATTATAAAATACAGAAGCAAAATCCAATCGAACCCGGATGAGCGAGAGAAACAAGCAAGGGGGGAGGGGGGTGGAAAAAATCGCGAAATAAGGGAAATCAAGCTTGCATAAAAATGGGAAATGATGAAATTTTCGTGTGCACGGAGCAGCCAAGAGGATAGAAGGATAGAGAAAAGACGGAAGCATTGTTGTTATCATCGGTAGCGCCGATGACCCGATGATTTTACATAGAGCTAGACAATAATGTGTTACGTTTTTCGTTTCGAGCGTTAACCTATAAACATTCGATATTATAGATATATTCGAAATACACGAGAGTGTAAGATGTTGATATTATATATTACGAAGAGAAAAAACGAAACGGTGCTTTAAATCGTAGAGAGAAAAATAACGTGTGCACAATTGCGCGATTCTAGGCATTGTCGAAAATCGGGAAAAGTTCACAGAGAGATGGGCATCGAAATCGTTTCGAAATAATCCTGATGCTTGAAAATTGTTACGAGCAAACACTTGGTCGACATTTCGTTACGAATTATGTTACAGCCAAACCTGCCTCCCGATAAAGTTATACCTAGACGTGTAATCAACGTAAACCCTTGTTATGATAGTTCGGAGAGTAACGAAGTACTCGTGAACAATTTTGTTATTACAAAGACTTGGACGCTTGTTCGTGAAAATTTCATTTTTGTACGGCAATTTTTTCGCGATCGTTATAACGTCGTACTGGAAAAGTAGGTCGAGACCAAATATTTCGCTTTGAGGCCAGAGTGAGCTTACGTTATTATCGTATCGCCTGCTCGAAGATTCGGTGAATATTTTCTTTTTTCTTTCTTAACAAGAAAACTTGGTAGCCAACGAGATACAGGCGACGTGCAAGAATACAGACGATGGAGCAGAAATTACTCTTGCACCAGGGCCAACTCGGATGATATTTTTATGCAAACTTTTGGACCTTTTTCTCTCGTATCAAGGAGCTATCGCACGTACGTGACCAGACTTAAATTCGATCAGATTTTCAGGGCTCAATGTTTCGATGATATTTTAAAGGAGTCGGACGCATTTAGGATGTTAACATTGATTTCGAATGACGGTAGGGATAAAACGTTATTGATGATGTTCTTTAACAAATAAAGGATCAACGAGTAATTGAGCAGGGAACATTTTTGCATGAACTGAAATAGTTGATTTTTCTAACAAGGAACATCACTCAAGTGTCCACCTTCGATTTTGCTGAAACTTATATATGGGATAAATAATTGAAAATTATGAGACACGGTTTTTTTCATCGGCGGAAAAACGGTTTCAGGGGGGGAAACTACCCCTCAAAGAAGGACGTGTCGAGGGGTGATTTTGCAGTTTCACCCACGAGCAGCCCACCACTCTGAATGAAACAAAAACCAAAATTCTTCTAATGCAAAGCGCTGAAGAACCCTGTAATCGGAAAAAAATAGAAGGCCAGTTTTTTGGCCGGTGATTCTGTTAGTGCCGCGGGTGCTAAATCCAAGGTGGCTTAAAATCGGGGTGCAGGGTTTTTTTAGGGGATGAAGGGGGATGGGGATGGATTGATGCCAAACTCCAACCCCTAAGAGGTCGACCCCGTGAGCCAAAATGTTCAGGAAAACCCGGGCTTTATTTTTGTCCACAGCGCCGAAGTCGTGGAAGTTCATTTTGGGGGTGAAATTTTGAAAAATCAGTTTTAATTGAATAACTCTTTGGGAAAAATTGGTACACTTTTTGTTCAAATAAGAACATTGTAGATCTTGAAAAGACGCGTCGATCGAGTATTTGATCATCACTCTCCGATATCTTCACCCGCAAAAAGTTTTTGAAACACCATAAAAAAATTGTTTATTGAATAACTCAAAAACAATCGATTTTTGGGGTAAGTTTAAATGTACGAAATGTAGAGAATAATTTTCTCTAGATTGTCGTTTCCCATGGACCACCCTTGAATTGTGATTTTCCAAACCCGCTCGGGGGTTGAAAATTCAAAATGGAACTCTGGAAAAACTATTGACCGCACGAATTCGCCGCCGTGGAACAATTTGTAGCCTGAACCTTCAGCTATATTTTTGTCTACAGCGCCAAACTCGTATCTCTTTATTTTCGGTCAATAGTTTTCCCAGAATTTCATTTTGAATTTTCAACCCGCGAGAGGGGTTGGACAAAGCAAAATTCAAGGGTGGTCCATAGAAACGAAAATATAGAGAAAATTATCCTCTACATTTCGTACATTTAAACCATCCAGAAAAAATCGATTGTATTTGAGTTATTTGATAAACAATTTTTTTTATACGTCAACAATTTTTTTCGGCGGTGAAGATATTATTGGAGAGGGATAATCAAATACTCGATCGACGCGTCTTTTCAAGGGCTACAACGTTCCCATTTGAACAAAAATTGTATGACTTTTTCCCAAAGAGTTATCGAATTAAAACTGATTTTTCAAAATTTCAACCCCAAAACGGACTTTGGCAAAAATAAAGCCCGGATTTTTCTGAACATTTTGTCTCCCGGCGCCGACCTCGTGGGGGTTGTAGTTTGGCATTAATGAATCCCCATCCCCTAAAAAAAATCCCTACCCCCCGATTTTTAGGCAAACTTGAATTTCGCACTCGTGGCACCTACGAATTTTTCCGATGACGCCTTTATTTCTGGAAGGTCAACGGCCGGACCCGCAGCTCCTATAATTTTTGAGTTATGACGAGACACTAAAGTTTTTTCGATTATATATAAGAATAGCTACAGAAGTACGTAGGATTTTTTTGATATATTGTTTTTTTGTCGAAATGGCGCATTTGTAAAACAAAAAGTATAAAATGCCATGAGAAAATCGTCAGAAAATTGTTTATAAAAAAGGAACTATGCAATCTAATAAAAAAAAATCCTACGTAGTGCCTTAGAAAATGTAATTCTAAATATACAGTTGAAATTTCAAGTGAATCGGCTGAAATTTGTTCGAGTTATGAGTCCGGCCGACTTGAAAAAATGTAGTTTCGAGATAAATGCGTTTAACGTTAGTAGAAATTCACGCCATGAATAATGTTTTAATACCTTTAATACGCGATGCCTGCACTGGAATTCGAAAGTCGAGTACTTAGAGATTTTTCACACCGATAATATTTTGGAATATAATTTTATAGGTACTAAGGTACCTTTTTGACTGAAAAGAAAATCGATTTTTGGAAAATCCTAGAGTGGCCTAAGTGATATTCCTCGTGAGCGCTTATTTCTTAAATCAGAAATGTCTTTTTATTTTTTTCCAGATTGAATTTATCAACACCTTCGCTCAATTATTTATACCTAACCTTTTCAAGTATATCGTGAAAGCTTTCCGCACAAAAATATAAAAAATTCGCAATTTGGCCATTTTTAAGAATTATCAAAAAATAAAAAAACGAATAAAAGTGAATAATAACGATTTCTTGTCAGAATTTTAATTTGTTTTTTATTTCACGAGAATTCTAAAGAATGGCTAAACAATTGCAAAATTATTATATTTTTCTACTGGCAATTTCTCTCCTACTGATTTGTTTCAAATATTTATAAATGATTATTTGTAATTTTATCCTTTCGAATCAATATTTATAATATTTTTAATATGTCTGGCTCCTTGTAGATTTTTGTCGAGTCTGAAAGTACTGAAATTCCGATCATGTTAAATTTTCGGCTGGTGCCTGTGACGAATCCTCCAGGGATGTCCATCTCCGATAGCTCTCGGGGAGTAACTAATTATCGCTACGAGTTAAACGTTTGGGGGTTTACGCAAAGTCATACACGTCCTAGCCGATCGAGCAAGCGCCTGAGTTAAATTAAAAAGGGGAGGGGGGGGGAGCATACGAGTAGAAAAAATCACCGTGGAAACGTAATGAGAGACGGAGCGAAGACGATCTCTGAGATAGAAGCTCACAAGTCACTTGAGATTTTCTATAATCCGAAAGATTGTGTGGATTTTTCGAGTCCACAGCGATGAGCCAATTCAAATAGTAATGTATAACGTCCCGAAGACAATATCTGAAAAGATTAAACTAAAAACTAAATCTTATGCGCAGGGGTTTTTCAGCCTGGACGGCCTACGTCGAAAAAAAAATGAAGATGAGCATACGAAGTATAGTACTTTCGTTTTCAGAGGCAACATTTCTTATCGTTTGTAAATTCTATTTATCAGCCTAATTATGATGTATGCTAGATTAATTTTTTTTTAATTCGGCTCGTCTACCGTCCTATTGACTCCAATTACACTACGATGTCCGGGCGTTTGATTCACGTGTTTTTTTTTTTATAACTCGCACCTCTGGGCACCTCCGCAAATTCTCGTATGTAATATAAGCTAATTGTTTTTAAATTCCTCGCTCTTTAAAATGTTGTCTTTGTGTTCACATTTTTTATTCCTACGTTTTGCAAGATATACATACATATAAATATATATATATATATTTATCTTTACCTGAGATTCGTATAATTTTTTCTCGATCTCGATGCGAGCCAAGATTGCGGGGAAAAAACCCGAAAGCGTGTCTGGATGACGAGAGACGCTGTTTTTGCTTTACCGATCGAAAATCTCGCGAGCAACTCGATTTATCCGTTCAATTGTCATTATTGCGCTGATTCGACCTGCTTAAACGATTGCGGTCTAATCCGAAAAAATAAAATAATATTTTTATAGCTCAAAGTTCAGCACGCCGAGAGGCAAAACCGTTCAACATTCAAGTACGATCACGTATCGTGTGCAGCTCTCGCGCAGAGTGCAATTTTTATTGTCGTCCTCGTTAAGTACAACTAAGTGAAAGGGTCCTAAAATATTGACGCAACGTGCATTCATCGCATATTGTAGAAAATTATATGCCAGAGATATTGTGCTTAATGAGTATCCGTGGTGTGAAGAAACGAGGGGAAGAGAAACAGATTGAACTAGAAAGAGAGAAACGGTCTTCCTTCCATTCAGCACTTTTTTTACGATAATTTTCATCAATCTTCGAAAAAAAAAGAAATGCATAACTTACTGATTTATCTACGCCGCAGGTCTGAGCCTTTCGTGACAGTCAGTGTGTGAATCTCTTCGTGAGAATTGGTCAGTTAAAATCCTCAAGGTGGTAGACACTTTCAAGATAATTTGCTGGTTGCATCAGTGAGATGCAAAAACAAATTTTTTTGCACATTCAGGCTACAAAAATTGCGAAATAATTTTGGAAATCCTTATTAGGGCTCCATAACCTCTCACTTCGAAAAAAAAGGATTCGGATGGTAATAAAAATGAAGAAATGGAAGAATAAAAAAAAAACTTTCGTTGCATTCCTTTTGCATTTTGCATTCCGTTACTTTTTTCAAAGGTGTGAGGATTTTTCAGCTGGAGGCTTATCTTACGCAATTCGTAAGTAGCAAAAACTGGTTTTTTTGTCAAAAAATACGGAACGCGAGTACTCCGGCTCGAGATGGTGACCCATCGAAATAGAAAACCAACTCGTATTCGAACAGCTGTTTCTATCTACGTTTGACTTGTAAGTTCATTCTGGCGAACATCGAAACCCTTCGGAAAAATTTGAACAAACGGAAAAAAAGGAAACTTCTACATAATTTGACACGTTAAATTTATTTAACGAGTGTTAAATAATTAGTTTAATTAAATTACTTATTTAACGCGTGTCAAATTATTATTAGTGTTATAACGTTAAATTGATTTAACACACGGTTGACAAATGTCAAACGTTAAATGTTAACACAGACTTACGTGTGTGTTAACATTTAACACACACGTAAGGGATAACATTAGGAACCTGTTAATTTTTTTCCTAGATCAATGGAAAAGGCTGTTGTGGAGACGCGTCGGTTTGATCCAGCGCGCATCTCGCGCCGGTTCTGACAAAGCCATTCAGTATTTTTCAACAAAAAAAAATAGTCCGCGCTCCTACGAAGCCCCTATGAAGCTTGCGTAATCGCTCAAACCTAGAATTTCTCGATATAGAAAAAAAAAATTGAATCACCAAGCGAGGACAACAGTCATCCTTGGCCTAGAGTCGTTTGCGAACAATAGTAAATGTTTGAAAAAGTGTTTTCACAAATTCCCATAAAGCAAGGTTCGTCAATTAACTCTTTTTGAGCCTAATAAATGTACAGTTAGAATATGAAAGATTAAAAACTATTAAATCAAATTGAGATTGTTTAGCTTATCGCTATTTTCTAGACGGTGAATTTGTATTCCGTTTTTCCCATCGAAATGACACTATTAACGTATGCATTTTCAGTTCACCTGGATTGTTATATTTTGGAAACGATTTCTTGTGCTGTGAAACAGATCGGATGGTGAGATTCGTCACAATATTATCATTATTACGCTATCACGTAATTATGATAAAAATTACGATATTACGCAAGTGTGATAATAATTAGACCATTACGTAATTATGACGATAATTGGGATATTATATTCACTTACGAACTTATCATAATTACGCCATTACGTAATTATGATAATTACAATGTTACGTAATTGTGATAATAATTACGCTACTATGTAATTATGATAATAATAACGCTATTAAGTGAAATTAAAGTTATGAAATTAACAACTTATCATAATTACGCTATTACGTAATTATGACAATAATAACGATGTTACGTAATTGTGATAATAATTAGGCTATTGCATAATTATGGTAATAATTACACTACTATGTAATTATAATAATAATTACGCTGTTACATAGTTATGGTCATGCTCATATGTAAATAATTATCATAATAATTACGCTATCACGTAATTATGATAATATTCACCTACCAGATATTCGCGACAAGCTACGCGATCTCAGTGAACATTTCATAGTTATTCATCTTTTTCTATAATGTACGCGCATGAAGCGGAATAAATAACGCAGCTTGCTCACGGAAATAGAGCTGAATTCAGTTTTTTCGTGCTCACTAATATTGAGTGCGATCACTTATCGAATTCTGATTGATCACCGATTCATATTTCGTTGTTGTTATATTTATTTCGAATTATCGAAGAGCCAGATTTTATGCTTTGCAAAAAAAGACTTGAAAAAAGTCATCCCTACGACTTGCGGCGAGAAATTAAAAAGAGAACTACTCGTCGAGGCAAAAAAGAAAAGTTAGCTAATATCAAAAGCGTTGAATTTGAAAAACTAATCAAACGATTCGTACGTACGTGTATGGAAAGAAAATTCAAAGTAATTGCAAAATTGCATGCAGGGCATCCGGATTATCCGTGGAGTTAGATGACGTAATCATTACTGTTAATAAGTGTAATGTTTATGCTGACTACGTGAACGTTCTCGTGCTAAATTGCTGCTAAAAGCTGTACGGTAGCAAACTTTTGCACCTGAATACACAAATAAATTGAATAACCTCTAGATTTTATCATCCAATTAGGCTAATCTTAATTATCGCAAATTCGTGCGAAAAGCAAAGAAAGCAGAATTGTCTCGAAAAAAAAAAACCTTTGTACGTTTCAAAAATTTGGGTGTTGAACGTCTTACCGCGGCGAGAGGGAAAGAGGGGTGGACATAGAGGCGAGATAGGTGGACAATTGCGTACCAGACGGCGATAATATTCCACACCGATTGAATGAAATTTAGGCGGATTACCGACCAACGTGTCATTATTTTTCACCTCTGTTTATTTCCGTCGATTGCACGCGACTGTTAAACCGTTGTCCAAGAAAAAAGCGAAGCGAATGACGGAGAGAACGACTCGAAAAAAACTGTAACGAGAGTATCGACGATTTTTTAAATGTAACTCCGATTTGTCGATTCCGATCGATACTTTCTTGCCTCAGCCTATGGTTTACGAGTTGGCCTAAGTAATTAGATATAAAGAAAAATGAAAACATCCGAGAGTCTCGGCCAAGGGATTTGGCAAAATAATTATTGTTAGAAAAATTGTCTTTCATTAAGGGCTTAGGCTACTGTGACGACCCAAAAATAATGCTCGTTGAAAAAATTAATTTTGAAGTTATAAGATCGAAAAAATCGTTTAGACGTTCATTTGTATGTACATTAACAAAGTTGTGTACTAAAGTTGGTTGAAAAATATTAAAAATTAAAGAAGTTATATGCAATCTCGTGAAGGACCTTTAAACGTGAGGGACCCAACGGTGTACTTGATTTTGGCCATCCGGTTGATCTAAAATAAAAAAGTACGAGTTTTTTTTCAAAGTAGATAACATTGGCTACGACTTGGCCGAGCCTTTTTTGGTTAACGTATTTCGATCATAAGAAAAGTGTCTGTATTTTTTTCCGATTTTTCGGGAAAAAAACACATCATCATTCTTATTAACTAATGAAAAAGAATGTTAAGTAGAAAAACGTCGGTCACGACTAAACTACTGTTACACTGAATAAGTGTACCGAATTTCAAGACAATCCGTTGGTTAGATGTCGAGAAATCGCGTACACCGTTTTGAAAAACGCAGTATGTGATCTGAAACGAAAAAAAAAACGAGTTTTTCCCAAAACAGATAACATTGGCTACGACTTGATCGAGCTTTTTATTGTTATCCTGTTTCAATCATGAAACCATTTTTATTTTTCATTTTTCGAGGAGAAATGGCATCATCATTGTTATCAACTGATGAAAAAACTGTCAAGAAGAAAAACGTCGGTCACGACTAAACCACTATTACACGGAATACGTATACCAAAATTCAAGTCAATTCGTTGGTGAGATGTCGAGAAATCGCGTACACCGTTTTAAAAAACGTAATACGTGATCTGAAACGAAAAAAAAGTTTTTCTCAAAATAGATAACATTGGCTACGACTTGAGCTTTATTTTGTTATCGTGTTTCAATCGTGAAACAATTTTGTTTTTATTTACTTTTCGAGAAGAAATGGCATCATTATCGTTATTATTTGATGAAAAAAAATGTTAAGTAGAAAAACGTCGGTCCCGACTAAACTATTATTACACTGAATAAGTGTACGAAAGTCCAAGTCAATCCGTTGGTTAGATGTCGAGAAATCGCGTACACCGTTTTGAAAAACGTAGTACGTGATCTGAAATGAAAAAAAAAACGAATTTTTCTCAAAATAGATAACATTGGCTACGACTTGACCGAGCTTTTCTTTGTTATCGTGTTTCAATCATGAAACATTTTGTTTTTATTTATTTTTCGAGGAGAAATGGCATCATTATTATTATTAACTAATGAAAATAAATGTTAAGAAGAAAACCGTCGGTCACGACTAAGCTACTATTACACTGAATAACTGTACCAAATTTCAAGTCAATCCGTTGGTTAGATGCCGAGAAATCATGTACACCGTTATGAAAAACGTAGTTTCAAGAAAAAACATGTTTAAAGTGTTTCCAGGAGTTCTATCGTTGCAATAATAAGTTTACCTTTGATTCCTGCACCATATATTGGACGTTCGTCATTTTCACAGTAGCCCAATCCCTCAACTGACGAACCGTGAGTACAAGTGGCGTTACCGAGAGTTTGGACAAATTAACGTATAGCGCTGCCAGTTGTAAGGGGGAATCCCGTATGGTCAATGGAAGGATTGAGAGATATATCCCCCGCGACAAAATATATGAGAGAATAACGCCGAGATAAAGATGGAGGGAGATAGAACGAGAGGAGGTATATAATATATATGTTTATGTATATGGAGAATATATATCTATATATATGATGTATGTATATTGAACGTATATATATATCATACCGTATTTATCAAGGACGCGGGTAAACGCAAGATACCGAGAGTAAATATCGAACCTGGGGTAACAAATTTATTATTTTTCACCCTCATAGAGTTGTAACAAAAGTTTCTACAATAATAAGCTCCTGTGAACGGGTCTCTGTTGCCCTTTATTTTTCTAGAATAAATATTCGACTAATTATTATGATCATTATTGTAATTAAAACACGCGTTGTTGAAGAGCGTGCCGCGAGGGAAGCTTCGAAAAGGGTCGAGATGTTGGATCGCAAAGTGAGTTGATAAAAATAAAAAGAGAGAGACGACGTGTGACAAACTGATCGAGGCTTCCAGCCAAATTAATGTACGAAAAATATTTATATGTATATTGTGAAACATACATGATTTTGTTCCTCAAAATTGCGCCGATTGTTCACAGCGCAGGCGGAATAATATTTTTTCGAACGAATAGACGAAAGGGAACATATTTTTCACGCCGAAAAATCGACGTATACGTGTCCGTCTTCGAAGCTTTGCTATCCACGGTACCTGTGCGACTATGCTATTGGCTTTTTCAATTTTTCGGCGTAAAAAAAAAACCGCGAGGCGTATATGAATAAGGCGATTTTTCGTCTCGACTGTCACGACGGCGATCGAAAAAATAAAGCACTTTCTGTATTCATCAATGACTTCTCGTATGCCGCGATAAAAACGCGCTATTTTCCGAAACTCGAAAAATGGAAAGACGGAACTAGGCGGGTGGAAGAATAAAGGAGTCGCCGGATAATCGCTTCCTTCACGCATGCGTACACGTCGCAATTTCGAGCCGACGAAGCGACACGAGAGTGCTATATGTGTGGTGTTACATGTATGTAAGTCATGCTACGTTTAATGTCATTTATCGTACGATTAGAAAACGAGTGAAAAAAAAGATGAGAGAGCGAGAGAAGAAAAAACGTGACGGCGTGTTTCAGTGAAATGTAATACATGTATCAAGTTATCCTTAAAATACAGCCATTTTTTAATGGACACGTTGATTGACACTGCGTATTAATCGATCCGTGGTGGATTTATTGTTCTTGTCCCGAAGACTACGCAGCCGCTCGGAACCCTTGCAGTTTCGTCGCGCCCTTACGTGCGGCTGTCAACCCGCCCCAATTCGTATCCTTTGGAATTTTGACGCAATTCGTGGAAATAGAATTCACAGCTTTCGCGTAAATTACTTCCGTCACGGAAAATTCATTCATTTTGAGGAAAGAGATACAATGGGAAAAGTGAATATTCTTGATTTGTTCACCAGAAGGCGCTGTGGAAATAGAATTCACAGCTTTCGAATAAATTACTTCCGTCACGGAAAATTAATTTATTTTGAGGAAAGAAATACAATGGGAAAAGTGAATATTCTTGATTTTTTTACCAGGAGGCACCGTGGAAATAAAATTTCCGCGGTTTTCTGAATGAATGTCAAGCTGTTGGAATTTTTTTTTTCGATGTACGAAATGGCCGTCTACTCGAAACTGCTCGAAACAGCTTTTTTCCAATTGGCGTGACAAATAACTTCAACAATTTTCACTCGATTTACTTCAAATTAAAAAGTTATGCTCCTAATTGCATTTCGCAGAGAAGTACGTACGGAATTTCTGTTTAATCGAAAACTTTTCATTTTATAAGCAGTTTATGAGCAGTTATAACGAAATTTTTGACTGAAAATTCATTTCTTAAGTTCAAATACCTACAACTTTTGCATAAAACAATATTGTTGTCATTCCGTACGTACTTCTCTAGGTATTCTAATGTAGATTGACGAGAATTTTTGTTTTTTTGTTCTAGGTCAAAAATTGTGGATGCTAAATGTCACGCCGCGGAGCACTTAAAAAAAGATAACAAAAGAAAATATTAGTAGTCGGCCATTTTGTACATCGAAAAAAAATAAAAATATTTTCTAACAGCTTGATATTCATACTAAATAGATGTGTAATTAATTTTATGAGTGAATCACTTTTTCATACGAGAAAAAATTGTTAAATTCGCACGCGATTTTATACCCGTTACTGTGGCCTAACGCCTTAATCCCCTAGGTCATCTATGAGTTGCTGCGCATTAAAAAAAAAACACTAGTACTTTTGAACAAACTGAATGACTTTGTGGATGGAATTAATAAGGTAATTTAAAAAAAAAAATTATTTTTGTGATTATTTTCTGGGGAAACGTGTGCAGATTTTCAATTGAAAAAAAAAGTGTTACCTCGGAGAGTAATGGTTTTAAGTATCTTGTGCAATTTTTGTATTGAGAAATATTTATAAATGTGGTACATACGATGGTTTGTGCAGTACGATGGTTGCGGCGCCATATTTGATTTGTTATTCGGAGTTTTTAATTTTTTAGGTGCTATTACCTTCCGCTATGAAATTGCATCCAAATAGTAGTAATTTACGCTACAAGTCGAGGCGAATTCGGCAACTTACGCGCGATGTAACTCGTTTTTTTTTCTCACATGCCCCATACATTATTTTTTGCAATGACTGTCTCTAATAACAAAACTTATAACAATTAGATTCAAATACGACTGTGATAAGTTGACGTTTCATATAACATGAATTTCGCTACATTCAAGTTTGTTCAATCGGTCCAAAATCGTAGAACAAAAAACTATCGACCGTGAAAAAACCGTTTTTCCGTGAATCAATGCGGTAAAGTGAGCTATAAATAGATTTTTGTCTGCACTGGTGCGGGAAAGCAAGCATCGTTGAGAAATAAGCGACTTTCCACACGCTAAACATCGATCGAAAATCGCACTTTCGGGACAGGCATTGCAAAAAGTATTTTTCAAAACTTTAGTCCGCCATATTGGATCTGTTATTTTGAATTTTGAATTTTTACATTTGGGTTCATAGTCGATGACCTCAAAAACTGCCAGTACGTAATTGCATCCAAATAAAGTATTAAAAAAAAAATTTAACCGGCATATTAATTCTGTCATTGCTAATATTGCATTTTAACGTTTGAATTCATAATCAGTAACCTCAAAAACGTCCAGTAAGATATTGCATCCAAATAGCGTAATTTTCTAAATTCTTGTCCGCCATATTAGAACGGCTATTTCGAATTTCTGCTTTTTGTTTTTAAATTCGTAGCCGGCGATCGCAAGCCCCCGGAAACTTAATTCTAAGTGAATTGTAATCGCGGAAAAAACCAAAGCTAAAACGCTTCGGATTTTCGAAAACCAAAACCGCCGAAAAAAAGGCAATTTATAAAAATAGTTTTTCATTACATTGCAATGATACATACTTCTTACGTGAAGACAAGTGTATACAAGAAACAAACCCAAACGCTATACAATAAATCACCTTTGGATTTCTTTCTTACACACTTTTTTGTCTCCGTCGAGTAAACAGATATATGGACAAACCCAATAAAATGCTACGAAAATATGCAGGTTAGAATCGAGCCGGAACGTTTGTTTTAATCGAGATACGTGCACCGAGAAATAAACTTTAAGAATATCTATCGAAAATTACGCAACATCGTTATCGCGAAAATTCTTTAGCCGCCTGCTTCGTCTCCAAAAGAAAACTTCTCGGAGAATACCCATCGAGAAAAGATCGCGTAACCATCGGTATGAAAAATTCGCATGGGTCTTTTATTTTTTCTCGAAGAACCTTTGCCCTTTGTAATACTTGTGTACGCTCTCTCGCACTATTTTGCATGACCACTGGCCTGTGCAAGTATTTTTCTTTTCTAAGTGAGAAGTTCCGATTAGATCGTAGATCAGACAGTAAAGATCTTAATTAATTATGCAAAAACAAAACAAAAAAATCAATCTTCAGTTTTTCGAATTTCGTCAATCGAAAAAAGCGTGGATTGGCTTATCATACGTCAACCTACATTTTTTTTCTCGAGTTCAGAAAATTTAAGGGGCAGAGAGCTGTTCGTCTATCTATTTGACGTCGTTTGGCAAAGTTTCGACGGGATCTGAAAAGCTGTTTCAGAGATTTTTGGGTATCTATAATTGTTCTACCATACCGACCGCGATGAGGTGTCATTCCGTCTTGAGGTAATCCTATCGCTTCACAATAGTGATACGACTGATCATACTTGAGACTTGCACAATTCATATTTTTAACATATGCAAAAAAAATCATTTGTAATAATTAAAATTTTCCATGTGTAAACTGTTGAATGAATATTCCCATTTAATTAGAAAATTGAAAAAATTGTTATTCCAACGATTCGCGAAGTATTTCTAGGTTTGATATTTGGCAACCTTGGTTCTATCTCCGTCTCTTTTTACTCAACCAGGCGACTTCAACCTCCATGCTTTTCAGCGTTGATCTATCAGGTACGGGAAATATAAAGCATTGTATTCGGGCCACGACTGGTAAAAAGGGTGGAAAATTTGTGTCAACGAGATACGTCGGTTAAAAAATGAAATATGTGTGGAAATTCGAATGAGTGAGTTGAGGTTAGGACTACAGTCAGCTGTTGCCTTGCTGCCACGTCTACCACATCGTAGCAGGTGGTAATAAATCCAATACCGGAAGTTCAAATTAAACTTGTTATTACATAAAAATTAGGTCAATAAGCGTATTGTTTCTGAGAGCATTGGATTACAAGTGTTAAGTATATAAATTCGATTATTTTTAAAAATCTGATGGATTCCCACTATTATATACACTTTTGTAGCAATCGGAAATTGGGTTTTTGCATGTCGTCTCGGAATCCTTCACGAAAATACGCAATTTTTCTTTTCTCTCTGTAATTAGGTCGATCACCGACCATGAAATTTTACAGAGACGACCATCGATATATTTAGTGAAGTTAAAAAAAATTAAAAATCCTATGGATTGAAGCCTGGCGATAGGATTACCTTAATGTTTGTATTGCCGGTCTATTTCTTTCAATGTCTTTGGGTGAAGGTAGTAACGCCCGTAATAAATGTTCAATTAAAAAAAAACCGATATAATATGTGAGAAACATTTTCATTTAATTTTCATAATCTCAATTGCAGCATGATTTTTCTTATTGCAGATTATAATTTACGCGTTAATTTCGAGAGGACTTCTTCCTTCCTGTAATCATAAAAATATAATTAAGGTATTCCTTTTGCGGAGGGCTGTATTATGTGAGGACATAAGGAGGGCCCTTCTGAATCATTGTTTAAATTGCAGTGGCGCTTAATAAAAACAAGTCACAATCAATTATCATACCTAACGATAAATTGAAATAAAACATTTCGCGCGAATTTAGTATATTTAGACATTTTTACATTTTATCTGAAAAGTTGCGGCTGCGAAAATTCTTCTGCTGGTCACATTTTGTCAAGTTTTATCGTTAACAGCTTCTTTAAACATTCGGCGATCCCCTGTTTTTATTGTTGCTACGGGATTTATAGATTTTTTTACATACACGAGCAGTTTATATCAGGCATCTAGAATTATTTAGTTTATTCAACGATTAATTGATTTTCGTCTATAATCAGGTAAGAAAAAATGTTCGTATACTGGTAAAATTTCAAGCCAAGTTACCGAACTTTTAACGGAAAATGACGACTCTAAAAACGTCTAATTTATACGGCGCTTTATGGAGATAACGCGCTGGTCACATTTCAATTCAATAATTTATACACTAAATAACATTAGATGCCAGATATAAACTGCTCACACCTGTAATAAATTCTAAGGATTCCGTAACGACAATAAAAACAGAGGTCACCGAATGTTCAAAGAAATTATTCATGAATAAACTTAGAAGAATGTGACAAGCAGGAGAATTGCCGTAGCCGCGACTTTTCAGAGAAAATGTCAAAATGTGTGTATCAATCATTTTGGTCGTCAGTAAGCTTATTATTTGTCCATTTGGTGTTTATTTCGTGTCCCCATCGAATATATGGGGGGTAACGTCGACGGCGCATGCGCATCGATCAGGAGAGTGGGAGACACAGACAGAAGCTATTCTGTAGGCCTATTCTGTAACTCGTAACGACGACTTTTGTTATCGTTCGCTAGCGACAGCCAATAATAGGCTCCCTTTCTTC
Source organism: Ophion ellenae (assembly GCA_963210295.1). Lineage (NCBI taxonomy): Eukaryota > Metazoa > Arthropoda > Insecta > Hymenoptera > Ichneumonidae > Ophion > Ophion ellenae. The sequence goes on along the minus strand of OY723391.1, from coordinate 40,336,578 downwards.
TGTAATCGTGCATGCAATTGGCTGTCGATAGTTAACGATAGCGAAAACTGTCGGTACCGAGTCACATATTCCGAATATTACGAGTCACATATTACTGAAATGAATTTTCAGTGAAAAATTTCGTTATAACTGCTCATAAAATGAAAAGTTTTCGATTAATCGGAAATTCCGTATGTACTTCTCTGCGAAATGCAATTAGGAACATAACTTTTAAATTCGAAGTAAATCGAGTGAAAATTGTTGGTTATTTGTCACGCCAATGGGGAAAAAGCTGTTTCGAGTAGTCGGCCATTTTGTACATCGAAAAAAAATATTTATATTTTCTAACAGCTTGATATTCATACTCAATAGATGTGTAATTCATTTTATGAGTGAATTACTTTTTCATACGAAAAAAATGGTTAAATTCGCACATGATTTTATACCCGTTACTGTGGCCTGGGGCCTTAAAACTTTCGTTATTTTTTTGTGTAAATCCACCGACGCATCTTTCTAAGAGTTATTTTTTCGACAAATTTTCGTAAATTGGATTAATAGCTTTCAAAACATTGGCAGGAAGAGCAGTGTAAGTGTGTTTGAAGGATGTTATTTCAGCCTTCTTATCTTTGGGCAGCGCTGCATAACCTCTCTGCCACTCATGAATCGGCTCCGGGCGGGCATTTTTCGTGTTGTGGATTTTTATCCGTCGAACTATAATGAAAGTATGTAGCCCAAATTTCATTTTCCATTTTTCAGCAGAATCAGTGCATGTGTACAACTGCCCCAAGTATATACGATGTGGAACCGTCGAGCTCGACCCAACAAACTCAACCCAAACAAACTGCTGATTATGCTTATAGCAAGCAGCTGCTGCTCGTCCGAGCGGCGCGCGCGCCGGACGGTCGAGCGGTTAAAATACGTATAACTGCAAATCTAATGCTCCGATCTTTGTGAAATTTGGTGAGAATATTCTTAAGATATTGTACTTAAAGAATATGCAATCAAACAATTTTCCATTTTTCCGACCATCACAAGTGCATATAAGGCCTTAATTTTCACGCCCCCAAAAAATTGCCCCGTAAAAATTTACCCCCTAAAAAACCCTTTCCATCTACCTTTCCCCTAAGTTTGGGGGGAAAACCCCCAAGTTGGCAACACTGACTGCCGTCGCCCGTCCGATCCATCGGGAGTCGGTAAGTTCAATGGCGCGGCGCGGCGTGGCACGAGAGGCCTGTCGTGGCCTGTGTGCGGGTGCGTCGGTTCTCGTTCATTTCGTTTGCGGCCGTACGATGGAGTGGACAAACGAGCGAACATTCGAGTTTTTAAGTCTTTACGAAAATGAACAGGCACTTTGGAATAGCTCGTCGCTTCAACATAAAAATAAGAACGATGTCCATGAAGCGTGGTTACGAATTAAAAGTAATTTAAAAGATGGAACAATACCCGTCGCGGAATTGAAAAAGAAAAAAGAGAACTTGATGTCGACGTACAGGAAATTAAAAGGGAAAATCAAGGATTCAATGAAAACGGGTAGTGGCACCGATATTTATAAACCGGAATGGCCATTCTACAACATTATGGCAAATTTTTTGGATGACGTATATAAACCAAGAACTTCTAAAACTACAGTGGTGGTGAGTAACTTTTATTAATATGTGTCACATTGATATTATTTTATTACTTACTAGTTATTTATTCATTTCATTTAAGTTGAAAACGTAATAATACCTAGTTATAATGATATTATTATTTGTACGTATGTACATTATTGTTTATACCTTGTTATACCTTTTTGAAGTATCATTCGAATTATTATATTATTATACCTTTTCTAAACCTGGCGTTACGCCCTGTAATATATATTTCTAAAAAAAAATTAATAGTTACTCTGCCAGAAAACTGCGCCATTCGTTACAAAGTATTCAGCAAAGTTATCTCTGACGGTATTAGCGGTAACGGCTGCTTTTCTTGGTAAAGCTCTCAGTGGGAGTAGGGAACTCATTCCTTCTTGATCATTTCGCCAAGAGCCAGAGTGAATTACGCCTTCATTATCAGTGTCGAAAATACCAACTGGTGTGTATATTGACCTTGATTTTTTCGATCTCCCCAGAAAGTTGTGTAAACAAACACAACTCATAACTATGTCGGGTTGTAACAGAATAGGTTTTCTCAGTACTCTGAAAACAGCAGACATAATTCCAAACAACCTAGAACTTTACCTAGAACAAAAAACAAAAATTCTCGTCAATCTACATTAGAATACCTAGAGAAGTACGTACGGAATTTAAAAAAATATTGTTTTATTCAAACGTTGTAGGTATTTAACCTTATCAGTAAAAAATTTCGTTATAACTGATCATAAACTGCTCATAAAATGAAAAGTTTTCGATTAATCAGAAATTCCGTACGTACTTCTCTGCGAAATGCAATAAGGAACATAACTTTTAAATTTGAAGTAAATCGAGTGAATAATTGTTGATGTTATTTGTCACGCCAATTGGAAAAAAACGGTTTCGAGTAGTCGGCCATTTTGTACATCGAAAAAATATATATATTTTTTAACAGCTTGATATTCATACTGAATGTGTAATTAATTTTATGAGTGAATCACTTTTTCATACGAAAATAAAATTGTTAAATTCATTTATGTCCCAGATACAAGAAAATTCCCTCATAATAATATATTTCGTTCTTGTTTCGTTCCAGATATCAGATGAGAGTGACGAAGATAGTAAGGAAGAAAGTAATGAAGCAACCGAAATTTTCGAAACAAGCGAAGAGCAGGGCGCTGCATTCAAAGCTCTGAAACTAATTCCAAAGAAAAAACGGAAACTTGATGAGACTGAAAGCCGTATGGATGAAGCGTACACTTATCTCAAACAATTGAGGCAAAAACCGCGGAAAGATATATCTTCGCTGTACTGTGATTTGTTAGCTGAAAAATTGAGGAGTCTCGAAGAACACACACGAGACCTAGCTATGTTAGAAATAGATAAGGTGATGTACAATCTGAAACATTTAGGAAATTAACAACAACCCACAAGACATTATGATGCGCAAGAGATGACACAAGTTGTTCATCAACCAGATTATTACATTGGAGCGACTGCCATCAGACCTTCACGGCCCTTGGACCATAGCGCCTATCATTCGCAGCCATCACCACCTACTCATCATTCTTTTTACTCACAACTACCAAGTTCTCAAACCCCTCTCAATCAACAAAATCGCAATTTCCGGTGGCCACAGGGTTCACCAAGATTGCCATCTCCGTCCCATTCTACGCTACCGCCTTCATCACACTCGCCGGGCTACCAGAGGGGTATCATTCGCAGCCATCACCACATACTTATCATTCCTTTCACTCACAACCATCAAGTTCTCAAACCCCTCCTAATCCGTAACAATCGCCAAACGGAAGTGTGGGCTACCAGACCACACAAAAATTAACAGATACACTATGACTAAAGGACTTTTATGAGTGTCAAAAAGAAGATGTTTCCTTTGAATAAATATTATTTTGAACGCAACAACTTACTTTTATTTCTTCCGATAATTGTTGTATTACGGGGTTACCCCCACTTGCGGTTTTGAAAAAATCGATTTTTCTTTTATTGCATTTTTTTGAAGTATAAGTATCTGAGAATATGTCCTGCAAAATTTCAAGTCGATCCGAACAAAGTTGACTGAGATATGAGCGTTGAAAGAGAAGAATCCGCGTTGAAAGAGCGTTGAAAGAGAAACTTTAAACGCGTTTTTCTCAAAATGGCATTTCTGACGTCGGTGACCAAGATTACTCGAATACTAATGAACCGATCTTCTTGAAATTTTGCAGGCTTATTTAATACATAAAAATGTAGTCTTTAATCGTTCGATTTTTTTTTCGAAAAAAAATGGCCTTTTTATAGCCAAAAAACGGCCGTTTTTTTTTCGTTGAAATCGAACCATTAACTTTGACTGTCCGCCATTTTGTGAAAAATGAATATTTTTTAAAATCCTTCGATTAAAGACTAGTTTATACTTATATTTGACTAAATCCATCCGCATTTTTTTCTTCAGATGATCCACTTCGCCGCAATGATGGTCACCGCAAACCGTGTATATAAAAACATTATTTCATTGACGGCCATTTGCCACTAAACAATGTAATATTTTTCAATAAAAAAGTTACTGAAAGTTCTTCAAGATGTGTTCTTTGAGATGGTATATTGATCAATTAAAAAAGTTTTGTAGTTTTCTTTAAAAAAATTCATGAAAAGGGCCTTTTTTTGCGCTACAAGTGGGGGTAACGCCTTAAGAATTTGCAGACGCCGTCAACGCATCGTGAAATCGTTTGTTTTGAAACCTTAAATAAGTATGAAAGGCTTTTGTAGCTATCTCCAGTAGCCAGAAACCTGAGTGCTATAGCAAACCATTCTTGAATTGGAATGCACTGTCTCAAGTTCGTATCAATCTTTGAAATGTGTGGGCCAATCTTCTCTAGAAGGAACGTAAAGTCATCTTGAGACATTCTGCAGAAATTTCCAAATGTGTTGCTAGGTTTCCGTACAAAATCGCTCAGCATATCAGTCGCATTATATCTGTAAGTAATGAAGAAAAATACGATTCTGCATGCTATATAGGTTTAATTAACATTAAGTTAAGTATAAGTTTAGGTTAAGTATATTAAGTTAAGTATAGGTGTAGTTAATATTGCAAACCTTGATCGGCTCTTGTTGAATGACGACATCCACCAGCGCCGTTTCCTCTGCTTTAGTTTTGGTTGGTTTATTAATTGTTGACCACTGAATAAAACCACAGCGGCTGCACACGCAGCCATGCGCTCGGTATCATTTGCCATGTTCGCATGGCGAAAACAACAGGCCAATTTGGCGAGACACACCGTGGGAATTACTCGGTGCGTAGCGCGATCGTTCGCGCAGGCCTCGACAGGTGTGCCAAGGTCTGGCGCGGCCTGTGATATGTCGGGCCGTGGGACCCCACCTTAAGCGTACCTACCATATCGTGGCCGTTTCCAGATCCGTATATAAGACCGTGGTCTGGAAACAAAGCCAGATTTCAATGAAGCCGTGAGGCACTGTTAAACGATCCACTTTTTCCGCTCGCCGCCACTTGCGTCCTTTCCCATATTGTCATGTGAAACATAACCTCGGTTCGTGTATCATCCCATACTCTTAAGAGCGTGTTGACGAGAGTTACAATTAATTACACGAGAGCTTGGTTATTATAGCAGATAGGGAAGGTGATTTGGTGCTTCAGCGTCTGCGAAATAAACGCCGATAATACGTATACAAAAAGAAAGTGACGAATAAATGCAACAAAAAATAGAATAGAAAAAAGTATTTAACGTATTTGAATTAATAAACACTTTTATTAACTGAAAATAATGAAAAAATTGTGCAAGAATCTAATCCTGAAGCTTGGGGTTACAAAACTTGGCGCTAACCATTTAGCCAAACTACGATTTGATCGTTTGGAATAAAGATGGTTTATGTTCGTATCAGCTGCTTGGTTCTACGGAATTACGATATGACACGCAGGTGACCGCAATTACGATGGTGCCTGTGAATGATTTTAGTTCTCAGAATGCTTATTATTTAATCATTTGTTTTTTTTTTAATTCGGATCACTATCAAATGTACGATCAATTGGGTAGGGGTAAGGCCGACGGCGCATGCGCTTCGTTCAAGAGGGTGAGAGAGACAGACCCCATATTCTTCTGATTCTATGATGCACAAACGTTTTACTCGAGTATCTACACCAAGGTCTCCTAAGTACATTTATAGTTCAGTAAGTTCTTGTCACTCAGAATTGTAATAAATTCTGCCAAAAGTTCCACCCGTGCGAGAACTACTTTCCAAAGCTTTCAAGTAATTGAACGAACTGTTTGAAAAATGCAATTTAAAAAAATTGCAAAGCAAACCTCTAAAGAGAAACAAATTTAAAATGATTACTGAGGATTTCCAAAAATCAACTGTATCAATTCGTATAAAAAAATCCTTTTTACTGATTGCACGTTAAATGATTAGCAGTTTAAAAAGCTTTAAAAAGCTACTTTCCAAAGTAGCTTTAAAAAAGCTTTTAAAAAAGCTTTTAAAAAGCTTAAAAAAGCTTCCAAAAAGCTTTAAAAAGCTACTTTCCAAAGTTTTCAAGTAATTGAACGAACGGTTTGAAAAATGCAATTTAAAAAAATTGCAAAGCAAACCTCTAAAGAGAAACAAATTAAAAATGATTAATGAAGATTTCCAAAAATCAACTGTATCAATTCGTATAAAAAAATCCTTTTTACTGATTGCACGTTAAACGATTAGCAGTTTAAAAAGCTTGTAAATTTTTGGCATTACTATTCGAGATTAATGTTCACATCATCCGATTGTTCTCAGAACGCAAAGTATTGAAATTCTGATCGAATAAAATTATTGCCATGTACAAGTATCAATGATCAATCTTTGGAGATTCACTTTTACGTTTACTGACGCAAACGACGTAGTTCCACGAATCCACCTGTACTTGCGCCACTCTCAATAACGGTATTAACCACTTGCTTTGTTACCAGACAGAAAAGAAGAGAAAAAATTATGCCATTTCCGCAGAAGTATTTCGAAACAACACGTGACGTCAGGAGTACGAATAAAAAATCTCTTTAATGTGTATATATACACGTTTCTTCCATGGCTCTCTAGCCCGGTCGTCCGACGTGAAAAATAAAAGCAGCGACGTTTGCCTCGCCTGCGTGTTCGTGCCGCCGATCGTGGAGGTTTCGTCGAGGTCGTGACGCAACGTTGATCGCGAAGCTTTCGAATCGACGAACGTTCAACGAACCCGACCCCAACTACAAGGACAACACGGTAATCGGGGGGGGGGGGGGGGGTGGAAAAATAGGCTCGTCGCACGTATCGGAGGTCAGCGTGATTTTTTGTTTCCCTCGTCCTCGATGCTCGGAGGTGAATCTGCACTTGTGTACTTACAGCTCGACTCTGAGGAGCGGTTACCTGTTTTCACTGAGTGGTAGATTCGGTTGCTTCGTTCACTTTATTGCTGGTAGATTCGGTTGGTGTAGATTCAGTCGGCCCTTTCGCTTGACCGGCGCTCTCGGATGAGTCGTCAGTCGCCGGAACGGGACGGTAGTAAAACTCACGATGATGTTTGCTCGTATGCAACGCCTCCAAAAACTCTATGAGCTTTCCCGCCACGGGTGCGGCCTCGAATTGCGGGACGAGATGCATATGACCGTTAAGTTCGCCCACTATGAGCGGCAGGTCGGTCGATTTCTTCCCCAAAACGTGCAGGGGATAGGCAAACTTGTGACCGTCCGCAGTCAAAAAAAGCACGTTTTCTAGAGAAATAATTTCCAAAAGACAATGAGAAAATTCAAGAAGTTTTCATAATCGAGCGTCACTGGATGGCGAACCAAATGGCTACGGTCTACACCCGGGGGGGGGGGGAGGGGTTCCTCAAGGCCTGTTGAAGTGACAAGTGTGGGGTAACATTGAAAGGATCGCAACAGCCCGCCAGGGGGTGCCACGGATTATACAAAACAAACACAAGTCGCTTTTCAAAATGAGCTTCTCCGTAGGGAAAGCTTCGTGCGCGAAAGTGGTTAGGAAGAACTCACGTTTTTCACCGACCAGAGTCGTCGCAACGATGTCCTTGAAAAGGTTCACGCTCTCGAAGTCATCAGGCGCGTGGAAGAGAACAAGAAAGGGCAAGCCTTCCGTCGTAAGTCTCTCGGCATTCTCGAATGTCATTTCGCGGACGAGCGGTACACACTTCTCCTCCGCCCAAGTGTGAAACTCGTTGTAATTGTTCAAGCTTCCCGTGAATGTTTCGTCCTCGTCATTGGACAATGCTTCGTCCGGTCTGAACACGGCGAGTGGTTCTCCTGACGGCCGCAGTGGCTGACTCCCGTTGCTGAGTGGTAACACGAGGTTATTCAAATATCGCGGTGACGAAACTTAAAGCAAGATCTAGACTAGATTTTAGCGTAAGAATAAAAAATAATTTTTAACTTCCACACCGTTGAACATTATCGTTGGGTGTAAAAAAAAGGCATGCCAAAGTGGAACTCTCTAAATCAGGTCTGAACGGTAGCGCTGATGCATCTTTGCTCGTTTGCTTTACTCGGAAAATTCGGTGGTTACGTTCAGACTGGAATAACTTGATGAGTAACTAACGAGCTGCATCTACCTAAGTGGGTCAATAGATTGCATTTTCCAAAAATATTTTAATTCGATAGTATCACCTTTTAGCTGGATTTCCTAAAATTTTCATTGAAATGTTCCTAAAATTGAATGAGCTATCATACTTGAAACTTCAAACGCGTTTTTCTCGAAACACTTTTTAAAGTCGGTGGACATGAAATCTGAAGAACCACTTGATGGACTATTTCCAAACTCACAGGAGATACGATGAGAAACAAGTCAATGTCGTAGACGATCTCGCTTTCTTTAAGGAGGTATGGTGATGACCGTGCTAGTAAACTTAGAGTCTATTTCACGCCGCAATACCGCCACGTTTTAGATATATGTATATGGCCTATTTTTCGAGAAATATTTTTTAAGTATTGAATTTCGAGTTTCCTATTATTTTTATAATATGGAAAAAACCTTAATAATCTACTACTCGACTTCAGTAGTACGCCATATCGTTGACGTTTAGCATCGTCGCATTTTCGGTGGCTGTCATCGGTTTCACGCGCCCGGCTTATTATTTTTTGTAGCCAGTTAACATGGAGAATGAAAATACTGTGGAAGTTTATCAAAAGAGTAACGGGATTGTAACTGAAGTCCAGTTTAGAGACAAATGTAGATTCTGGCGGACAAGAATTAGAGAATGAAAAGATAATATTGCGATTGCAAATAAAAAACGTCGCGTTGAAGTTAACCTCAATGTCCAATGTCCAATCTGTCCAAAGTCAAAACATATTTCATCGATTGTTATGTTATTTTTCCCTTTCCCAATTTTCACAATATTTGCAGGTATATAAAGGAACGTTTATTTTATATGACGGTTCTCCCATGCTGAATTTATATATAGATGCGTTGTATAGGTGTCGCCAGAAAAATTGAGATGCCTTTGCTGTACGTAAAAGAACTTCAAGTAAATATCGACGGAAGGCCCTTTATAATCCATTAAAAAATGTACGGCTTCGCACAATCATATTTTTAATTCGCGTTGAAAATATCCGATAGACGAATCAAATTTGCGCGGGTATCCGGCGTTGCCACACGTCGAGCAAGATGGCTGCCGTTACGTCACGAGAAGTCTCGCTCTCCGAAAACTTCGGTTATTGCGACTTTATTTCTAAATTTATTGCTTATTTCGGCGGTGAGCTTTCCAATTCAAGGTGCCTTAGCGATCACAAAGATTCAACGAACGCAACCATCAGTTTTTTTTACGTGTTTCTTGGCTCCAAGTAGCACAAAAAAATCGATATATGAGAGGACAGGCACATTTTGTCGTCTACGTGTTACTAATTCACCAACTTTAACAATTAATAACTCGGAAAGTGTACGGTAAATCTCGTGGAAACTCCGCATACGCATGGAGGAAGGTCTCGACAATGCTATAAAAAAAATCGGGCTTTTATCTTGAACTCGCCCCAATCACCGTACGTCCTTAAAGCGATCTTCATTTTTTAATAGTTACGTAAAAATTACGACGCTTTTCCATAGATTTTGTTTAAATTTTTTTTAAATACTTAAAAAATCGACGATCGTCAATGACTCGTATTTATTGTTAACTTGAATAACCCGTTTGATTTCTAAATTTCAGATGAACCGTTCAAGGCGAAGAGTGTCCACCGCGAAACGTCGCGAAAAAAATTTCATTATCTGCAAGCAGCCATGTTTTTGTTGTCTTTCTGTATTTTGTGGTGATTTTTTCAAAAGGCTCTCTATATACCTTTGTGATGAAAAAAATGCGGTTCTTTTCCATTAACCTTATGCCAGAAAAAAAACGGAATTTGGCCTTTTTGGGCCTCCTGGTGGATATACCACCTTAATAATCTTCGATGTGTCTAAATCGGTTACTTGTTCTGATGACGAAATCTTGGTAAATGTTTTTTTTATAATAATTTCGTATAGTTAAAATGTGTAAATTGAGCCTAGATCTTTTTGTCCAGTATATATCACAAACTGTGAGAAAAAATTCTGAAAAAATATATATTTTCTGCCGTTCTGATATGAAGGAAAGGTGAAACACGTTCAGTCGACATAAACCTCGTTTCTATGAGGGCTGGGCGTAATCCTATTTATAAATACGAATACGAATTTATTCACATCGTGATTTTCATTTGAATGTAAATACAAATTTATTCATACTTCACTTATTGTAAATACGAATACAAATAAATTCGTACTTACAAGTGTGAATACGAATTTATTTGTATTCACATGCATGCATACAAATACAATTGTATTCACAAATATTCTGAACATACAAATAAATCCACAAAAAAATTGCGAATATTTACAAAAAATCCTGTGAGTTAAAAAAAATTCACATAAAAATCTGTGAATGCAAATGTATTCACAAAAAATTGTAAATACGAAAAAATTTACAAAATAAGTTGTGAATTTTTTCGTATTTAAGACAAATTAAAATCAAATTCACAATGATTAGATTCAAATTTACACCAAAAGTGAGTTCTTACTTGTTGAGTTCAACACAATGTTTTCTCTCAAAATCCGTAAGGACTCACTTGTAGTGCAAATTTTAATATAATTGTCGTGAATTCGATTTTAATTTTCTTCAACTTGAGGAAATTCACAACTCATTTTTTTCATATTTATCATGTAATATTTGAAACTCACACTTTTTTTTGCAAACATTTCTTTGCCTCGATGCAATGTTTTCTCTCAAAATACGTAAGAACTCACTTTTGGTGTAAATTTTAATCTAACCATTGTGAATTTGATTTTAATTTGTCTTAAATATGAAAAAAAAATCACAACTTATTTTGTGATTTTTTATGTATTTACAATTTTTGGTGAATACATTTGCATTCACAGATTCTGAAGTGAATTTTTTTTAATTCACCGGATTTTTTGTAATTATCCACATTTTTTGTGAATATTCACAATTTTTTCTGTGAATTTATTTGTATATTCAGAATATTTGTGAATACAATTGTATTTGTATGCATGCATGTGAATACAAATAAGTAAAGTATGAATAAATTTGTATTTATATTCACATGAAAATCACGATGTGAATGAATTCGTATTCGTATTTATAAATAGAATTACGCCCAACTCGGGTTTCTAAAGCTTTTTCCCACTCGACGCTCATTTTGGATAAAAAAAGAAGACTTTTATTCGGCTTTCAATAAGTTGCAATATCGTTATTTTCTTTTTACCGAAACCTTAGTTGTTTGAGATGAAATTTTGAAACGAATTTCCAGCTATCTCTCTCGCACTCATTACGGCTGATGTTGAAGTTTGCTTCGTTGGAATGGCATAAAAATGAGTTTTCGTTGATCGCCCAATTTATCTTGTCACATTAAGAGTGAGAAAATAACTCGAACGTTACTTTGGCATCCTCATTAGATATCAACGCGAAATTTTCTCAGTTTCTAAAACTTCGAGCATTATAATCTACCCCGACCAGCACATAATGGCCGAACACAGGCATTTGAGTAAATCGTGAACTTGTTAGAGACATACTGGAAGCTAACCCAGAATTGGCAGTCGTCCTTGAGGGTGGTAGCGACGCGTCTGAACACTTCGTACTCAGGAACATCCTTTCTATCGAAGAGACCGATCACCATACGCCTCTTGTCATCCAGGTTTGTCAGTTCCCGAAGATCTCCGAACTCCTTTATCGGATCAATAAGTTGTTGCTTCACGAATGTGAAGAGCGCCTCGACCGAGCGTTGTCCCCTGTACTCTCTATTGGTAGGTTGTCCGTTCCTTATGACCTTGAGAGTTGGATACCTGTTAATGAGATATCTGGACGCAACGGCGGCTGCAAAGTTTTCAAATATCTTAACATTCGTTGCGGCGAAAGCCAAGAAAGGAACGAACAAAGCCAGTAACTAATTTGTCGGGTACGTACGCTCAGCATCGCAGTCCACTTTGCCCATTACCACTCTCCCGGCCTCGGGAAAATGTTTTCTCACTTTATCGGCTGCCTCGTCGAAGGCTGGAGCCAATCGCTTGCTAAATCTGCACCAGCCTACCCAGAAGTCAATAAATACTAATTCGTTGGAGGCTAAAATGTAAAAGGAAGGGGACGAGAAGCGTTGATTAGTCGAGTACATAAAATTTGATCTACAACTTTCTGTGTTTCCCACAGCTAGCTTACCCAACGTCGTATCGATATTCTCAATTGTGAGCGGTGCAGCCCCTCCATCTGCGTAACTGTGCGCCATGAGGATCTGAAATGAAACAAGAAAAACCGATCGTATTTGAGTTTTCAAAGGAAATTGATCTCCAGCCGCAAGCACGATGAGTTTACCAATGGGATGATCAATTCAAGCATCTTGTATTGTCGTCCGAATAAACACGTTCGGCGTGCACAACACAAGAGAAGTCTGGTCACCGTTACAACGAAGCAACAGGGATCGCAGTGATGTTATGAGTGCGGTCCGATTGCGCCGGTGAGCGCAATTCCGATTGTGCTAGCCTGAAATTCATACACGGGTTTTTCCCAGCACATTTATCCGCCGAGTAAACCCCGCAGGTTTGACAACGACGGTGGTGGGGGTAGGCCCGCTTAACGGCTTTGCAGCCGTGATAAATATGAACAATTTTCGTAGAGGAAACCATGCTAAAAAGTTCACCTCTATTGCTATAGAAACACGATAGAAAAAATTGTCAGGGGAAATCGCGTAAGACCTCGTGGTATATCCGTATATGCTTACAAATAAAGGTTATATTGATAATCGGGCCGACAAACAAACGTAAAGAACTCGGCCGAATAGCGCGCCGAGCGATAAGGGGGGAGTTTGGAAGTACCTCCCTTTGCTAATGGCGACGCGTAGCGACGTCTAGGGGATCGAATAGTGGGGACTATAAGCGTGCCTCGCCCACCTCGAAAATTTAGCTTCGTTTATGTAAGACCACGGTACCCTAGTGCAAATTTTTCTCCAAATTTTTCATAATTTCTCATATTTTAGTCTTATTTGAGATTTTCGCAGAAAAAATTTCTGTTCGCAGAAAAAAAGAACAGATTCAACTACTGGTCTATTTCCCAAAAAAACATTTTTTTTTACTGAAAATTCATTATTTCTCATTTTTTTCCCGGAAATTTCTCTTTTTCCTATGACCTGAGTGAACGGCTGAGGAGATATTCAAAGAAAAGTTAAAGATGAAAAAAAATGAGATTTGCGTTAAAAAAAAACTCATCCAACGTTCAAAACGTAGAGGAAATAAATTTAAAAAATAATTAATTATTATTTTAACTTCTTTCCTCTTCTTCTACCTCTACTACAAGAACAATTGTTCTGAAATATGCATGTACAGTATGTAAACCAAAATGCGTTTCTAGTCGGTTGCGTCTACAAAAAATCGTTTCGGTTCAAAACAATTTTTTTTTAGTTGTAAATTTATAAAACAACCTTAGAACCATTTTTTTTACAATGAAACCAAGAAGAAAGAAACAATTGAAAAAATAAAAATAAAACCCAGAAAAAATAACCATTTTTTTTCATTAAACCACGAAAGAGCCAATTTTGATTTAAACATGATTCGCAACAAGACGACCCTCGATGGTTTTAAAATTTTGATTTTTACCCTCTTTTTTGCGAAAAACTGCGAAAAAAACGCATTTTTTGTACTTTTTTCGTTTTTCATCTGCCATTTTTCTATTTTTCGATAAAACTTTATATCCGAGGGTCATTTTGTAGCTGGTGTCATACTGAATCTAATGGACTTTGATTTGTTTTGTTTCAGACAAGCCGTTGCCGAGTTGTGATGGAGCTACCTAGCCCACCTATTTTTGAGGCGTTACGTTGAACTACAATTTTTATACTTAAAATTGAATAAAAATGAATTAAAACATTTTTTTAAATGTATTTCAAGACTTTATTTATCAAGCCCAACAACATTTATATTCATATCTTTTATAAAATCCTCCAAAAAAATCGCGAAAATAGCCTTTTTATCGTGGCTTCAAAGTGGACTGGCCCTTTAAAAGGTATCACCTTTTAGCTACACTCAAGAGTTTCAATTAGTCGCCACGATGTTTAAAAAACGATTTCTAAAATCAACGATCGTCAACGACTCGTATTTATTGTTGTCTTGAATAATCCTTTAGGGTTTTCGCGCCAAACGTCGCGAAAAAAATTTCTCATCGGCTGGCGATCATTTTGGTGACTTTTTTTTAAGGCTCTCAATATATGTACCTACGTGTTAAAAACAAATGCGTTTCTTATTAGCCAAATGTTTCCCACGAAAAAAAATCGGGAGTATCGGCCATGTACAACGCTGCTTAACTCGAAGTATCGCCGGCGCCAAGCCTCACCCGCCCATCCATGGGTGTGGGTTTAACCGCGGTCAAGTACAATGGGCCTCATTGGATCGCAGGGTTATTGGAAAAGCCACAGTATTCACGTTTCCAAATATGAAAGTTCGATGTACAGTTGGGGAAAAAAATGATTTCGACAAAAAAAAGGCCCTTCCGCATGAGTGAGGTCATGCATACCACAGGATACCAAAGAGTCTTCTGGGCACATTTGCAAGTGGAAAGTGTACAGTCAAAGGCGTACCCAGTATCTAAGCTCAAAAGGGAGAGGGGCTCTTCTCAGTTTCGAGGAAAAGGGGGGCACTACAGATAATAGATTTTATTTTTTCTGCACCTTGCAGATCGGGGCCTCATTTTTCTCAATTTCAGTGCAGCTGGTTTGTCTTTTAAACACATCGAATTTGCTCATTACATTTGTTCGCGTGACCATTTTATTGCTATACATATTATTTTACAAATACACCCAAAAACCTGAATTCAAAACCTCAATTAAAATTACTACGATCCTTCATTCGGTTTCCTAACATGAATTGCGCATAATTGATTCGAAGTGTCGGGATCACTTCATTTTCTATGTTCCAATAATGAATCATTGCAATTTATCGAAAATGTTCCATGCTACTCGTTTCTGTGCTCGTTTCTCTTGTCTCGTCGTCGTCACCTCCTCAACCCTGACTTTATAGTACTCTCGTTCCAGCTGTATCGCACTTTAACAAGCACTGCATCAATCGACTATTGATTGTCCTCGTTATCACTGGCGCTTGAAAAACTATCAATTTACGGTACATTCTCACGAATCACGGTCTCACGGGTCTGGAAACTGGAGCTGATTTTCATGGTCGTGATCGTTTTTGAAATCTTGGCGATTTCGACTCGCGGTTATGTCATCGCGCTGTGTGAATAAATCTCTAAAGTATCTGGAGACCGTGGATTCAACGAGATTCCAATGCCAGAGAATGAACTTTTTTACGTTACTCCAATATTATCAGTGCTATGTACAAGAACGTGGCAATAAACTTTCTACAAAGGCAGTATACACTGACCGATAGCGGTGTCGTTTGTAATTTGAGGAGTTGGCCTACTGTGAAAATGACGAGAACTCGTTTGCCGCTTGATGCAACTCAAATTGAAGATGGTTCAACATATGGTGCACGAATCGCAGATTGGAGGTAAACTCATTATTACAACGGTCGAACTGCTGGTAAAACATTGAGGTCTTAGGCCACAGTAACGGGTATAAAATCATGTGCGAATTTAACAATTTTTTTTCTTATGAAAAAGTGACTCACTCATAAAGTTAATTACACATCTATTTAGTATGAATATCAAGCTGTTAGAAAATATATATTTTTTTTATGTACAAAATGGCCGACTACTCGAAACTTCGCGAAACAGCTTTTTTCCAATTGGCGTGACAAATAACTTCAACAATTTTCACTCGATTTGCTTCAAATTTAAAAGTTATGTTCCTGATTGCATTTCGCAGAGAAGTACGTACGGAATTTCTGATTAATCGAAAACTTTTCATTTCATGAACAGTTTATGAGCAGTTATAACGAAATTTTTCACTGAAAATTCATTTCTCAAGTTCAAATACCTACAACTTTTGAATAAAACAATATTTTTGTAATTCCGTACGTACTTCTCTAGGTATTCTGATGTAGATTGGCGAGAATTTTTGTTTTTTGTTTTAGGTAAAAAATTGTGGATGCTAAATGTTACGCCGCGGAGCGCCTAAAAAAAAAGACAACAAAAGAAAATATTAGTAGTCGGCCATTTTGTACATCGAAAAAGAAAATATATATTTTCTAACAGCTTCACATTCGTACTAAATAGATGTGTAATTCATTTTATGAGTGAATCGCTCTTTCATACGACGAAAAATTGTTCAATTCGCACATGATTTTATACCCGTTACTGTGGCCTAAGGCCTTAAGGGGGGATTGTCTTTTTTTTCGCAAAATTTACCGCTTTTTGGGAATTTTTTTGTGAAGAAAGTATACAACGGAAAACTAGTGAAACTTGGCATATAGTTTTATTGATCTGTTTACTACATACAAAAAAATTTTTAAACAATTTCATCCAAAAATCCGCCTCCCACCCCCCTCGACGCGCGATGGTCCTTTTTTGATGGTGTGCACGATTTCTCAAAAACTATTCAACCGATTGCCTTCAAATTTGAACAGAATGCTCAGCTGACATCCTTTTATCGTTTGATGAAGCAAAAAAGCAATACGTTTAATAGTTTTTTATTTATAACAAAAAATCGATCAATTTTTTTCGAAAAATCGATACTTCAAGTTCAAAACGTCACCAAATCGGCAATTTTTTTTCCCTCCATCGAACGATAGCTATATGTGTCTAAAGTAAAATGCTTTTTGGGTTTTTGTTGCAGGATGAACGTGAAGGCTGTAATCGTGCACACCATCAAAAAAGGACCATCGCGCGTCGAGGGGGGTGGGAGGCGGATTTTTTTATGAAATTGTTTAAAAAAAATGTTGTATGTAGTAAACAGATCAATAAAACTATATGCCAAGTTTCACAAGTTTTCCGTTGTATACTTTCTTCACAAAAAAATTCCCAAAAAGCGGTAAATTTTGCGAAAAAAAAAGACAATCCCCCCTTAAACGCGTTTTTATCGAAACTTTTTTTAAAAACGGTGTACACGATTTCTCGACATCTGAAGAACGAATTGACTTGAAATTTGGTACACTTATTCAGTGCAATAGTAGTTTAGTCTTGACCGACGTTTTTCTTCTTAATCCTTTTTTTTCATTAGTTATTAAGAATAACGATGTCATTTTTATTCGAAAAATCGACACAATTATTTTTTTGGTGATTGAAACACGCTAACAAGAAAAATTTCGGTCAAGTCTTAGCCAATATTATCTATTTTGAGAAAAAAGTTGTTTTTTTTTGTTTCAGATCAACCGGGTGGCCAAAAACAAGTACACCGTTAAACTCCTCACGATCAAAGATCCTTCGGGAGATTATATATAACTTTGTCAATTATTAATATTTTTACGAAATTTGGTACACAACGTTGTTAATGTACCTATAAATAAATGTCCAAAGGATTTTTCAATAATCTTACTTATTCCTTCAAATTTAATTATTTCAAGTAACCCGGATTTTCGGGTAGTCACCGTAGCCTAACCCCTTAAATTCTCGCTCGGGCGAAGGAACCAGCCCCGAAGATAGAGTTTCCAGACCTGTAGGTAAGACCGTGCCACGAATACTGGCGCTACAGTGACTCGTTTATCCAATTCAATAGCATCTAATTATTACCAAGTGCTAATTGTCTCTTGTGATTCACTCTCGTAATAGCGTCGATCGAGCGTGTGTCCGCGCTTCCACTGACATCGCAAGTCCTCTTTTTCATTTCGATTGTGCGAAGAAATGACGAAACGATGAATGCCAGCTGTCAGGTGCGCGTACTCCAGCCGTTGGCTCGACTGCCAGCCGAGTTATTCGAGTCGATTCCTCTCGGATGGAGTGAAGGAGCCAAATCCGTAATCGTAACGACAAACGTAACGATCTGTCGCGAGGATGTCGTCGGATTCTTGATCTTTTTCTTCAACTCGGCGGCAAGACGATTTTCCACGTCCTCTCATATCGCTTATTCTTAATTACCAAAAATTCATTTCGTTTAGACACAAATAAATTAATCTCACACAGACTCGAAACCGAATAAGATTCGTCACCTTGATCGTTGGAAAATACGGTGTATATTTGTTGGCGACTAGGCGAGGAGCCTTGGAACAATTATTCTTAGGTATGCGTGAGGTTTATGCGATTTCGTAGTCTAGAAACAAAAAAAATAGCTTCTTCGAGGATGTATCGCGCGTGAATACCCGCCAGACATTTTATTTCGTTAGACTTTCAATATTTCGAGATTCGCCGAAAATCGGAGTAAATTCGGATACGTTGAAGCTCATCATGAATGACGATTTCGAATAATAATGCTAAAAAGTGATTACTAAATAGTTTAAATGAAGAATCGTTAGTGGGGTTTCTGACTTCATTGGTTTTTTTAATACCTGCGATTGTTTTTGGAGTCTTCTCTTTCTCAAATTGTTGTTTTGGACATTCTGAACGGTAGATAGGCATTGAGATAATCAATTTTTTATTTGCGTAACTGTGACACTTTAGCATCAAGGCGTTAGGCTACTGTGAAAACGTCGAACACTCGTTCGTCATTTGAGGCAGAGTTAGGCGTAATTCTATTTATAAATACGAATACGAATTTATTCAAATCGTGATTTTCATACGAATATAAATACAAATTTATTCATACTTTACTTATTTGTATTCACATGAATGCATACAAATACAATTGTATGCATTCACAAATATTCTAAACATACAAATAAATTCACAGAAAAAATTGTGAATATTTACAAAAAATCGTGTGAATTAAAAACAATTCACATGAAAATCGGTGAATGCAAATGTATTCACATAAAAGTGTAAATGCAAAAAAAATTCACAAAATAAGTTGTGATTTTTTTTCGTATTTAAAACAAATTAAAATCAAATTCACAATGATTAGATTAAAATTTACACCAAAAGTGAGTTCTTACGTATTTTGAGAGAAAACAATGCGTCGAGGCAAAGAAATTTTTGCAAAAAAAGTTGTGAGTTTCAAATATTACATTATAAATATGAAAAAATTCACAAAATGAGTTGTGAATTTCCTCAAGTTGAAGAAAATCAAAATAGAATTCACGACAATTATATTAAAATTTACACCACAAGGGAGTCCTTACGTATTTTGAGAGAAAATATTGTGTTGAACTCAACAAGTAAGAACTCACTTTTGGCGTAAATTTTTATCTTATCATTGTGAATTTGATTTTAATTTGTCTTAAATACGAAAAAATTCACAACTTATTTTGTGAATTTTTTCGTATTTACAATTTTTTGTGAATACATTTGCATTCACAGATTTTTACGTGAATTTTTTTTTAATTCACGGGATTTTTTGTAAATTTTCACATTTTTGTGAATATTCACAATTTTTTCTGTGAATTTAGTTGTATGTTCAGAATATTTGTGAATACAAGAGTATTTGTATGCATGCATGTGAATAAAAATAAGTTCGTATTCACACTTGTGAATGCGAATTTCTTTGTATTCGTATTTGCAATAAGTGAAGTATGAATAAATTTGTTTTTATATTCACATGAAAATCGCGATGTGAATAAATTCGTATTCGTATTTATGAATACAATCACGCCCAACTCTGATTTGAGGTAACTCAAATTGAAGAGCAAGGTTCAACATATGGTGCAGGAATTGCAGCTTGAAGGTAAACTTATGATTACAACGATAGAACTGCTAGTAAAACTTTAAACGCGTTTTTCTCCAACTTATGTTTTTTTTTTTAAACCGTGTACACGATTTCTCGACATCTAATGAACGGATTGACTTGAAATTTGGTACACTTATTCAGTGTAATAGTAGTTTAGTCTTGACCGACGTTTTTCTTCTTGATATTTTTTTTCATGAGTTATTAACAATAATGTCATTTTTCTTCGAAAAATCGTAAAAAAGTTGTTTTTTTAAATGATTGAAACACGTTAACAAAAAAAGCTCGGTCAAGTCTCAGCCAATGTTTTCTATTTTGAAAAAAAAAGCTCGGTTTTTTTTTCAGATCAACCAGGTGGCCAAAATCAAGTACACCGTTCAGCCCCTTCTGACCTCAAGTCCACGAGATTGTTTGAAACTTCTTTAACCCTAGAACGGTACACTTATTTTTTTTTTTGCCTTTAGCACACTGGGGCACAAATGTACCTCACGCATTGTCCCGATAATCGGGGTTATAAAGAGTGAATAACATTTTTGGAAGCACATGATTCTCTTCGTCTTTTAACGAGGAAGACGATGGTACGATTTAAAAATTTCAGAAAATTCGAAAAGTGTGTCAAAGTTTGATGCGAAGGGAAAAGAAAATTTTTAATTGGTAAAATTGAGTACTTTTACAAAATTCGTGGCGCACGAATGTACCCCAGTGTGCCATTCTAGGGTTAATTATTAATACTTTTCAACGAAATTTGATACACAACTTTGTTAGTGTACATATAAATAAATGTCCAAACGATATTTCAATCATCTAACACATTCCTTCGAAATATATATTTGTTAATAACCCTGATTTTCGGGTCATCACAGTAGCCTAACCCCTTAAAGTAGTTTTCGAATGACAATGGCGTAAAAATGTTTTCCTCGTGACACAACAAATATAGGTACAAATAAAAGTTCAGCGTTGAATTTTTGAAGAGTGAACAACTTTGATGTCTGATATCTCGAATTACGAAAAGTAAAGTTGCTTAAAATATCCCGAAAAGATATTGCAGTTCCTTTCACTTAGTATGAATTTTAATAAATTCTGCGAGAAGACCCACCCGTGCGAGACCTACTCTTCAGAAGCTTCCAAGTCATTGAACGAACGGTTCAAACAATTGCACAGAGAAACCACAAAAAAGAAAAAAAATTAAACACTTAATAAATGTTCCCGAAAATCATCCCTGATTATTGAAGGACTTAGGCCACAGCAACGGGTATAAAATCTCGTGAAAATTTAACAATTTTTTTTCGTATGAAAAAGTGATTCACTTATAAAGTTAATTGCACACCTATTTAGTGTGAATATCAAGCTGTTGGGAAAAATATTTTTTTTCGATGTACAAAATGGACGAATACTCGAAACTTCTCGAAACAGCTTTTTTCCAATTGGCGTGACAAATAACTTCAACAATTTTCACTCGATTTACTTCAAATTTAAAAGTTATGTTCCTAATTGCATTTCGCAGAGAAGTACGTACGGAATTTCTGATTAATCGAAAACTTCTCCTTTTATGAGCAGTTTATGAGCAGTTATAACGAAATTCTTCACTGAAAATTCATTTCTTAAGTTCAAATACCTACAACTTTTGAATAAAACAATATTTTTTAAATTCCCTAGGTATTCTAATATAGATTGACGAGAATTTTTGTTTTTTGTTCTAGGTAAAACATTGTGGATGCTAAATGTCACGCCGCGGAGCGCCTAAAAAAAGATAACAGAAAATATTAGTACTCGGGCATTTTGTACATCGAAAAGAAAATATATATATATTTTCTAACAGCTTGATATTCATACTAAATAGATGTGTAATTAATTTTATGAGTGAATCACTTTTTCATACGAAAAAAAAATTGTTAAATTCGCACATGATTTTATACCCGTTACTGTGGCCTAAGGCCTTAATCGGAAAATCATTTTTATTGATTGCCCATTGAATAATCAGCAGTTTGAAAAGCTTGTTAATTCTTGGCATCATTATTATTCGGAATCAATGTCATCACGACCACAAGTTCCGATTTTTGTCAAACCGCAAAATATTGAAAATGCAATCAAGCAAGTTTCAGCGATTGATCTTTGGAGATTCGTTCATACTGACGCAAACAACGTTGTTTCGCGAATCCACTTGTACTCGCGCCGCTCTCAATAACGGTATTAACCCCTTGCTTTGTTACCGGAAAAAAAATTGAAAAAAAAAAAAATACAGAAAAATCATTATGCCATCTCCACAAAAGTATTTCGAAAAAACACGTGACGTCAAGAGTACGAATAGCAAATCTCTTTAATGTGTATATATACACGTTTCTTACACGGCTCTCTAGCCTGATCGTCCGACATGAAAAAAAGAGCAGCGACGTTTGGCCCGTGCGCGTGTTCGTGTCGCCGATCGTGGAAGTTTTGGTCGAGGTCGCGACGTTGATCGCGGAGCTTTCGGATCGACGAGCGTGCAACGAAGACGACCCCAACGACAACACGGCAATCGAGGGATGGAAAAATAGGCTCGTCGCTCGTATCGGACGTCTGCGTGATTTTCATTTCGCTCCCTCGTCCTCCATGCTCGAAGGTGAAGGCTGCACTGGTGTAACGGCTTTACAGCTCGTCTCTGAGGAGCGTGTACCTGTTTTTACTGGGCGCGAGCTTTTTGAAGGTCGATTCGGGCGGCGTCGTGGGCGTTCTCGCTTGACCGCTGATCTCGGATGGGTCGTTGCTCTCCGGATCCGGACCGTAATGGAACTCACGATGAAGTTTGCCCGTGTGCAAATCCTTCAAGAAAGCCTTCAGCTTTCCCTCGACGTGTATGTCCTCGAATTTCGGGAACAGATACATATGGCGGAAACTGTCGATCGCTATGAGCGGCAGATCTGACGATTTCTTCTCCAAATGGTGCAACGGATGGGCGAACTTGTGACCGTCCGCAGTCAAGAAATTCACGTTTTCTGGAGACGAAATGCAAACGAGACAGGGAACATTTCAGAGGATTTCAAAATTAGCTTCTTCGTAAAGAAAACCTTCCTGTTTTTACGCATTATTGACTCAAAACTCATTTTCTAAATGTTCTCCTAATTAATCCCAGTGAAGAACATAATTTTTTTGGTAATTCTTTAGATAAGTGACTTCCGAAAAATGAGCCTATATTTTTTTTGCTAATTTCTCGATTATTGGGTTATAAATTATACTCAGTCGGAGGAAGCCGAAATTCACCCCTTCCCCATAAAGAGTTATGGGGTTTTGAAGTTCGCGGATACACGTGATAAAGTAGGGAATTTTTGAACATTTCGCCGCCTATATTGGGTTTGTTTGGGTCCCAAACCCAAAAAACTATAATTATTTTTTGCCCGTAATAATTATTCGTCGAAAAGTCACTCATCTAAAGAATTATCAATTAGTTAAGGTAATCCTATCGCTTCACACTAGTCACAGCACTGATCATACTTCAGACTTGTACAATTTGTATTTTTAACATATGCAAAAAAAATAATTTGCAATAACTACAATATTCCATGTGTAAACTTTTGAACGAATGTTCACATTTAATTAGAAAAATAGTTATTCCAACGATTCGCCCAGTATTTCTAGGTTTGATATTTGGCAACATTGGTTCTATCTCCGTCTCTTTTTACTCAACCAGGCGAGTTTAACCTCCATGCTTTTCAACGTCGATCTGTCAAAACAATGTCAGATGCGGGGAATATAAAGCATTGTATTCGGGCCACGAGTGGTAAAAAGCGTGGAAAATTTGCGTCGGGGAAATATGTCGGTTGAAAATTAAATACGTGTGGAAATTTGAATGAGTGAGATGAGTTTAAGACTACAGTCAGCTGTTGCCTTGCTGTCACGTCTCTTTATCGTAGCAAGTGGTGATAAATCCAATACCGGAAGTACAAATTAAACTTGATATTACATCAAAATTAGGTCAATAAACGTTATTTTTTCTGAGAGCATTGGATTACTACAAGTGTCAGGTGTGTAAATCTGATTATTTTTAAGAATCTGACGGATTCCCACTATTATATACACTTTTGTAGCGACCGGAAATTCGGTTTTTGTATGTCGTCTCGGAATTCCTTTACAGAAACACGCAACTTTAATTTTTTTTTCCTCTGTAATTAGATCGATACCCGACCCTGAAATTTTATAGAGACGATTATTCATATATTTAGTAAAACTCGAAAAAAATGAAATTCTTGTCGATTGAAGCCTGGTGATAGAACTACCTTAAACACTTGTACAGTAAAAAAAGTACATTAAACGCAAATACAGAACCTGTTCTTTATTATCAACAGAATTTTTTTATCGTTGCCAATAAATAAAAATAAATATAAACACGTATCTACGATAATAATTGTGTGATTGTGTACCGACAAATCAAATGCAAATGCATAGAGCTTCAAAGTAAATTAGTTTTTAGTTTTTGAAATTTTCAATATCCGGCACTGACAACTTTTGTTGTTGTATGTAATGAACAATAATATAAGTATTAGAAGAACACAAAAATATTTATTCTTTTACCTTTCAGTTTTGTTTCTCGAGTCGGTTTCATTTTTCGTAATTCTTGCAAAAAGTAAATTCTGGAGAAATTCCAGAGAATTTAAAAATTTCCTAAGTTTTCCCGATTTTTCCTGTCTTCCATACGCGTAAGAGCAATGAAGTACTCACGTTTTTCATCGATCAGACTCTTCGCGACGATGTCCTTGTAAAGCTTCACGCTCTCGGAATCGTTAGGCGCGTGGAAGAGAATAAGAAAGGGCAAGCCTTCCTCCGTGAGTTCCTCGGCGTTCTCGAACGTGATTTCGCGGACGAGCGGTACACACTTCTCCTGCGCCCAAATGTTAAACTCGTCGTAATTGTTCAAGCTTCCCCTGAACGTTTCGTCTTCGTCGTTGGACAATGCTTTGTCCGATCTGAAAACCGCGAGTCGCTCCCCTGGCGGCCGCAGTGGCTGACTCGCGTTACTGAGAGAATACACGAGGTTATTTCAATATGACTGTGTCGAAAGAAAATCAAGATCCGGAGTAGATTGGCGGAAAAAAAAATACAATTTGTTACTCTGATGTCGTCAAATGTTATCATTGGGTGTAAAAGGGATGACGTTTAAATTTGCATCGGAGAAATGACACGATTTCTTCCCCATTATTTTATTTCTTTATTTGTGTCGTTATCGAAAACATTTTTCTTTGCAAATTGTCATCGTAAGTCTCTAATTGGAATATGTAGAATATTTCAGTGATTTTTATAGCGTACATCGGCCAAAAAGAATTTTCATCAACTGAAAATAATTACGATGTTGAAGTTTGCATCGTTGGAATGCAACGAATATTTGTTTTTATTTTTTTTATTTTCAACGTCCCAAATATTATCCAACGAATTTGGGCTTCAAATTTCTTACGAAGATCTTAAAAAAAGATTTGAGTGATTTTCGTAGCCTAAATTTGCCAAAAAAAAATAGGACACTGAATTTTCGTTGCGTTCCAACGATGCAAACGTCGACATCCATGACAGAGGCACGCCAAATTACTGCGGTAGCACTGATTCTTTTTTCCTTGTTTTGTTTTACTCGGAACATTCGATATTTACGTTCAGACTGAAATAACTCGATAACTAATTGATATTTCTGAAATGGAATTGGAATAGGGCCGAGTTGAAATTCCGAACTTTGAATGCTCCGACGGTTTAAAATTCCGAATTTTAATGTTCCGAAATTCAAGATGGGGCCGAGTTGAAATTCCGAAGTTTGAATGGTCAGAATGCTCAAAACTCCGAAAGAATAGTGTAAAATTTCGAATTTCGTGTAAAATTCTTTCGGAGTTTTGATCTTTCGGGTAAATTTCCGAATTTCGTGTAAAATTCTTTCGGAGTTTTGATCTTTCGGGGTAGTATATTTTCGGAGTTTTGAGCGTTCCGATCATTCAAAGTTCGGAATTTCAACCCGGCTCCGTTGGAATACTCAGCAAGCTGACTTTCACAGCTTCATAAAGCTTTTTTTTTCTGATATGATTCTAGATATGATTATTTTGTCACAAATTGCAACTACTTTAAAAATGCACCCACATGTGTTGAAGTTAAAAAGGGTATTTTTAATAAGACAAAGATTTCGGACGACCCAAGGATAAGAGAAAGGACAGAATAAAGTAGAAACACGACGTGGCCAAGAAGAGCATCGGGACGAATTCGGTCGAAGTATAATATCGAATATGGGAAGCTTAACTCACGGAATGGTTATTTTGTTACTTACAACAATTTAACATACTGCCCGATATCACATTTCGCGTCAGTGCAAGTACTTGTTGAAATGAAATAAACACCTGTTACAAATGTATAATCGAGTGGTAACGAAGAGCGCGGATCATTGGGGTAAGGGGGATTAATTTTTTTTTATTACGGCGACCAATTTGGAGGCGTTGAAGGAGATCTACAGTGAAATAGAGCCTTAAACACTCCCGACAAAATTTCAGAAAATCGATTTTTCCTTCAAATCTTCATTCTAACAAGGGGACATCGCCATAGCCGGTAAACGGATTTAGACGAGGCTTTTACCTATTATAGTACTCCACTAGAAATGTGTTATAGCTAAGCCATGCGATGCTCAGCCGTTTACGAAAAAAATTAGAGGGAACATCTTTTTTTATTATAAAATAGAGATAGGTTGATTTTGCTCGAAAAATCGTAGTTTTTTATTCAAAGAATAAGTTTTTTTAAATTAGAAATAGGAAAATGCACCCCGCTCTGCCAGCCATGTGACGTATATTTTTATCGCCATGTGAAAAACGTGATAAAACGCCCACAAAACTGTGATACTTTGTTAGAAGAAGGTAGATAAATATGAGGTTGAGAAGACGCATTGTAAATCCATTCTCTTGTCCACCATCAATTAAGGGATCATCACAGTGAAAAATGTTAAAAAATCGATTTTTTTTGCATTATCCGATGGTGTAGACGGTTATAAACATAGACCTGGCATCCCCGATTGATCGTAAGCAGACAATTTATATGAAAATTCCGCACTCGAAACATTAAGGGGCCAGTCCACTTTGAAAATTTCAAAAAATCGAAAGCAAACAAGACTTGAAGAAATCGACGATGATGAGCAATCAGAAGGGATTTTGTACGGTGCAGGAATTGCCGATTGAGTTTAGGTAAGAGTTTTTCATAGTATAAACTTCAAATGCGTTTTTCTCGAAACAACGTTTTCAAAATCTCGCTCCATCGTATCTCTAAAACTAATAAACCGATTCTCTTGAAATTTGAACCACATATTGTAAACATGATTTGCAACAAGATGACCCTCGATGGTTTTAAATATTTGATTTTTACTCCTTTTTTTGCGATAAACGCATTTTTTAATACTTTTTTCGTTTTTTATTTGCCATTTTTTTTATAAAACTTTATATCCGAGGGTCATTTTGTAGCTGGTGTCATACTGAATCTAATGGACTTTGATTTTTTTGTTTCAGACGAGCCGTTGCCGAGTTGTGATGGAGTTACCTAGGCCACCTATTTTTGAGGCGTTACGTTAAACTATAATTTTTGTACTTAAAAATGAATTAAAATGAATTGAAAATTATTTATATGTATTTCAAGACTTTATGTATCAAGCCCAACAACTTTTATATTCATATCTTTTATAAAATCCTCAAAAAAAAATTGCGAAAATAGCCTTTTTTTCGTGGCTCCAAAGTGGACTGGCCCCTTAAACGCGTTTTTCTCGAAATGTCGTTTTTCAAAATGGTGTACACTCTCAAAGGAAAAGTTTTCAAGCTATGCGTTTCAAATTTTGACGTAACATTCTTCAGGCCATTCTTTATTTTGCTATGGAAGCTTTTTTATCATCTTCATATTTTTTTTTAACAAAAAACGGTCGAAAACATAGGTTAAGTTCGATACTTTTTTGCAAACCACTGCCATTACGACAATTTTGATTTGAAAAAAAAACCTCTATAGCAAGATAGCGGCTTTCGTACTGATTAATAATCTTTTCACAAATTTTGTTTCTGATATTCACGGCCGCCCGTGTACACGGTGCGGACTTTTTTTTTCAGCAAACATTTTAAACCGTTAAGAAAATGTAAAAAAATCACAATAAACGTTTAAAAATGTATTTTCTGTTCTTTATGAGTGCTTTGATTTGACACAAAAAAATCAGACTAATTAGCGTCTTTTAACCGTCGAAAAAAAATCGCGTAAATCAGTTATTTTTCGACCCGTTACACTGTGATGATCATCCTTTAATGGACAACAACACTCCAGAATTTTGGAAAAATCGTTTTTTTTTTCGCTTAAAGAATACTTTGGCGTCATAAAAAACAATATGCAATTGGTCCTGTAGCGATTTTTTTTTAACTTTAATTATCGATTTAATTCGATTTAATTAATTATCGCGATACAACTATAAACGCGTGCTTCTCGAAACCACTTTTCTCAAACTGGGAGAACGGATTTCTCGAACACCCTTGCATGGATCGATTTAAAATTTTGATAGTGGCTTCACAATGTAAACTTTTTTTTATTAACAATTTACTGCTTATTTTTTGGGCAGAAAATCGATTTATTTCTTTCAAAGTGCGCCATTTTTTTTAAATTTGATATACAAAAATTCCCTACGTAGTCCCATAGCTAATAATATATACATTATAATTTATATGTAAATTTATAACCAAATAGACAAGTAAGCAAAAAGGAAGATTCAGTACGTAAGTGTGGACGGACAAGTGGCAAAAGGAGGATTATAGCGTTGAAGCGTAGGCGTAAGGAAAACTGCTGTGAAGACAAGAAAGGAGGATATGTAAGAAGCCCGCGAGGGCATACATGGAAATAAAGGAACTACTACTACTACAGATTATTTTTTTTCGGTTTTTGTTTCAGGTCTTATACTTGACGAGAAAACCGTCCTCCCGTGAAGCTATTTGTGAAAAACACGTTTTTCAAGATGGGCTGTCGCCGCCATTCTGCATGAAAATTATAATAAAACATTTTTTTTATATATGCTAAATAAACCTTCTCAAAATAAATCCTATTCCTTTTTTCATACTTCCAAAATAAATTGCCAAAGTTAGGCCTTCGTTTTTGCCGCTAGAGTGGTGTTATCCCTTGAGCGCACCTAGCTTTCAAAAATGATAACATATGCTTGGTGTGCATCAAAACTGATTGAAGACAGACATATTTTTGCAAACGTCACTGAAGTCTGTTTCCCTCTGGAGCTTTTGAAGCAAAAATTAGTCTTTTAAATGCTCTTAAGATGAAAATCATTCAAAAATCTGCCATAAAACTCCGCAGAACGATATTGACCATGAATCCGACTATTAATATTAGCAATATTGTGACGATTAATTATGACATTAATAATAAAGAATATGATTTTTATGAGGGACATGGTTGTTTTTTTCATACTATTTTCAATAAAAAAAAATATTCTTGCAATATAAACTATGATATTTCGATAAAAATCAACATATCTCTATTTTATATCCAAGTTAAATATATATATATATATATATATATATATATATATATATATATATATATATATATATATATATATATATTTCCGTCGGGACTTGAACACGGAGCACCCGCGCGCGGTCTTGATGCGAAACGAATAACTGAAATGGTACATGAACTGCATCGAATTTTTACTGTAATTTTTCTCGTAAACGGCTGAGCGTTGCATCCTATCGCTTTGCTATAACACATTGCTAACGGAGTACTATAATAGGTAAAAGCCTCGTCCAAATCCGTTTCCCGACTATGGCGATGTCCCCTTGTAAAATATCTCAAGAATATTGTGTGCAAATGTCACGTCTTAATTCCGAGTTGTTTGGATATAGCAGGCACGTAGACCTCGGTACATGTTATCAACGTGATATCACATAAAAAATAAACTTTAATCGCATTTTCCTTGAAACGACGTATTATAAACGGTTGACACGATAACTGCTACAATTATTAACGGCTTACACCATGTAGAAAAAAAATTTTGATTTCGATTTTGGTTTACGCTGGATTCTCAAAATATAACATGTGAAAAAGAATAATCTGCAAGTTTCATGTCGAGCCGTTCGAGATTGAGGGACTTATGGGCGTTCACAGGCAGGTTTACAAGCGAACTTTAAAGGCGTTTTTTTCAAAATGAATTTTTCAAAATCGGTGACCACAATATCGCGAGTCACTGCACCGATCAACTTCATATTGGACAAGCTTCTTTCGCATATCAAAAAGCAGTGCATGAACGAAGAAATTCTTCTTTCGACGCATGGTTTTTTTTTATCAACGAAAGTAGGATGTTTTATTTTTTTTTACCGAAAATCGATACTCTCACTTTGGACTGCGGCTATTTTTTCGAAAATCAACATTTCATTCAATCATTCGTCTAAGCATTAGATAATTTTACGCAAGGACTAAATGCGTTTGATTTCACCGCGAAGGACGTTTCAAACAGCGATCTACACAAATCATTGTATATACTACATTTATAAATATTTTCCAGTACTAAAATAATAAAAGATATTTGAAAGCGTACTCTTCAATGTAAAAAAACAAACCGAAAACCTGCACCCATTTACATAGAAAAAAATATGTTCTATGAAAATGGGTTTTGAAAATTCTTTCTCCATTCTCCGTCTAATCGTAGTCGTTATCGAGTGCACAACAATTCTCAATAAGGCGTTTTTTTTCGAAACTTCAATATCAAAACTTCCTAGAAAATTCACCAAATTCGTGTTTTGACTTGACTTTAGTTCATGCGATATATATATATACATACATACATACATACACACATATATATATATATGGTATTCCCGGAGGTATTCCACGTGAATCCGGTGGACTTTTTCCCCGACCCCCGCCAATTTGATTAATTTTTTTTAAATCTGATTCGATTGGCTCTAAAAGAAACCCTGAATTTTTTAAACATTTTTCGACACAACCGTTAGTCAAAAAAAAATCTCCGAAAAAAACGACCTGATTTAAAAATCTGAAAAAATTCCCAAAAATGCGTGATTATATGTAAACATTTGGAAGCTATCGCCCGCAGTGAAAGTATGATTTTTTCTGTGCTTTCTGAGCGATTAAGGTAAAAAAAATCCAAAAAATTGACTGCTAACTGTTCAAGGTTCATGATTGTGATTTGGTTATTTAAAAATGGTCAAAAAAATTCATTGTGGGTATCAAAATATTTAAGTATCCGCCCGAAGTAAGCGGTTCTTAAATTTTTCGGATATATATATATACACATACACACACACACACACACACACATATGTGTATATTGATCATATTCTTCGATTTGTCCAAAACGATCAATTGTTCGGATGACAAAAGTTCGATAGATGTTTTTTTTTTCAGAATCATATTGTATAGTTCAAACGTGTAAATTGAGCCCAGACCTTTCTTCCAATATCTAGTATAGAAGGCGAGAAAGAATTCTGAAAAAAAAACAGGTATTTTTCGGCCGTTCTGATGTGAAGATAATTCAATGTAAAACCTGTTCACTCGACAAAAATCTCGTTCTTCAAGCTTTCTCGCAACCGACGCTTATTTCAGATAAAGAAAGAAACTTTTATTCGGCTTCCAATCGGCTGTAATATCATTCTTCTCTTTTCACCGAAACGTGATTCGTTCAAGATTAAATTTGTAAACAAATTTCCAGTTATCTCTCTCGAACTCATTACGGCTGATATTGAAGTTTGCATTGTTGGAATGCAATGAAAAAGAATTTTTTTTTAATCGTCCAAATTATTTTTTGCCACATCAAGGGTGCGAAAGGCACTCAAACGTTTTTTTTAGCATCTTCGTTAGGGATCAACAACCCGAAATCTTCTCGTTTGCGAAAACTTTAAGTACCGTAATTTCACTATAGTCCACCTCCAACAACACGGGATGGCCAAACCGAGGAATTCGTGTAAATCGATTGAAAAAACTTGTTAGAAACATACTCGAAGCCAACGTGGAATTGGCAGTCGTCCTTGAGGTTGGTAGCGACCCGTCGAAAAATGTCGTACTCAGGTACGTCCTTTCTATCGAAGAGGCCGATCACCATGCGCTTCTTGTCGTCCAGATCCCTCAGTTCCTGAAGATCAGTGAACTCCTTTATCGGATCGGTCAGTTGTTTCTTCACGAATTCGACGAAGGCCTCGACGGAGCGTTGTCCCCTGTACTCTCGCTTGGTCGGTTGCCCGTTCCTTATGACCTTGAGGGTGGGATACTTGGTAATGTGATATCTGGACGCGACGGAGGCTGCAAAGTTTGCAATTATCTCAAAGATCGTCGCGGCGAAAGGCAAAAAGAGAACAAACTAGGCGAGTAACGGATTCGTCGGGTACGTACACTCCGTGTCGCAGTCCACTTTGCCCATTACTACTCTCCCGGGCTCGGGAAAATGTTCTCTCACTTTATCGGCCGCTTCGTCGAAGACGGGAGCCAATATGTTGCTAAATCTGCACCATTCCGTGTAGAAGTTAATAAATACTAATTCGTTGGAGGCTGAAACATAAACATAAAGGGATAAAAAGCGCTGATGATGGAAATAGATAAGATTCGATCTTCGACTTTCTTGGTGTTCATCACAGCTGCCTCACCTAACGTCATATCAACGTTCTTGATTGTGAGCGGTACAGCACCTCCATCTACGTAACTGTGCGCTATGATGATCTGAAACGAAACAAGGAAAACCACTCGTATTTGAGCTTTCCAAGAAACTGATCTCGGTTCACAAGCGCGACAAGTTTACGACTGGAATAATCGATTAGAGCGTCTTGTATCGCCATCTGAATAAACACGTGCGACGTGCACAGTGCGAGGCAAGCCTCATCACCGTTACAACTAAATGATAATGATTGCAGTGATAATATAACGCCGGACAACAGCGAAGCACTCGACTTAGTCGAACTTGTAATCGAGTATGGGCATTTTGAGTGATCACCTGACAAGCATCCAGAAAAAACGCTACAGCCGTGATTTCTTGAACTCAAATTTCCAGTACACAGTTTGCTTTGCATCTTTGTCAATACTTAACTTTGTTGCGATAAGGTCAGAATTTCAGTGTGGCGTGATAAATTATTCTACAATTATGCAGCAAACAATTGTCGGATATTGAAAAAGTTTCTTACGCACGAATCACCCAGGCGAACATGTAAAACATTCTGAGTCGACAATTTCGCTAAGCTTATTCTTATAATATCCGCGTCGAACATCCCGTAAAAACACAAGCAAATCTGCGAGTAAAGTGTTACAATTCTGCGAGGAGTTAGCGCATGGATGTCAAATTTTGAAAACGGGCTCGGAACAAATGGAGAAATAACACTCTAAATTTTATCGCCGTGGCGAGATTTTCCCCGACCACCGCACGCCCCCGAGACGATGCGGATAAGCCGCATCCAATACGCGACACACTGAGCACAACGAACATGTTTCCTGTTGGAGTACTATCGCAAATCGAGCGGATATCCGTTTGCGCGTCGGAAGAGGTATACGGTAGATGGCAATTTTGAGGTTAAACTCCCAATATGTTCAAGTGTCATATCGATTTTTTCTTTCGGGAAACGCGAGATTTGCGAGGGTGAGATTTTTTCGGCGGGATCGGCGAACTCTGACGAGCCGATGGTCGATTCGAACAAGCGACAAGGCTTTTCGTAACTGATAGATAGCTGAACGATGCAACGCCGACCCGAATGACACCTCAACGAGCCAAGAAAAGAGCATCGCTCGATGGAATTGAAACAAATATTATAAAAAAAAGCGAAAGAATGAAGATCGCGGGTACTCACCAGAATACAAGCAAAGATCGTAGATCTAGAGTGAAAAATATCACAGAGGCACAACATCTTGTGATCATTAATTAATCACACGCGAAATATTTGAACAAACATCGGCGAACGAACGAACGTTGCGTCGTCAGTCGCACTGTGGCGAGAACAGTTGTGAATTTAGTTGAACGTGAAAAATAATCGACAATCGAAAGATAAGCGGCTACTCGAGGTGGGACAACCTCGATAGTTGAATAGGCACGTTTCTCGATGTGATTCGAGGAAATGAAATTACGGCGGACCAATCACGCGCGAGGCATAGATTGGAGTTACGAAGATCGCCAGACACGGAAGTCCCGATGGTGTGTGGAAGAGACGCGTAGCGGCCAACTCGAGTAGCACAGTGACAAACTCGGTCGATACAGCGGATTGGACCGCTCGCTCTGCTGCCTGGACTGACGGGAAACGTGGTGGGGGAAAGGTCCCGCCGCTCCGTTGCTCCAGGCAGGAAAGAGCAGCAGCGTTTTAGTTACCAGTTGGCTGAGGTCACATACCGTTTTATACGATTCCAGTCGAATACATAAAGTTTTTACGTAATCTCGGCATATTTTTTCTTTACAGACTTCCTTGCGTTATTTATACCCGGAAAATTGGAAATCAGATCGAAATTAGGAAAATTACGTTCGGATATTGAAAAATTAGGGACGATGCGAGTTATTTCCTATTATATAATCTTAAAAACATTTTTCATTTAGATGTCAGGTATGATTGACACGTCAGTGTTTTACCAGAGAGAGATCGCATCGTTACCCCAGTCCGTTACGGCATTGAGCGCAAGGGAGATGGAGCTAGAGAGATCGCGGCGTCACCCCACTACGGCGGTTACGGGCGCGAGTGAAACCGAGCCCATGGAGGGGAGCTCGCAGCGTTATCCCAGTCGCCTATTGGTTGCAGGAGAAGGCGGGGCGAACCAACCGATGGAGCGAGAAAGACCCCAGATGCGGTTACCAGCGCAAGAGCGACTGAGGAAGGGAGCTCGCAGTATTATCCCAGTCGCCTATTGGTCGGAGGCGTACAAGGGGCGGGCCAACCGAGCGAGAGCGACCCAGCGCACTTGGGCTACAGGACGAAGAAAGATCAAGCAAAAGGCGGAGTCTACGCTTGCACCGCACACTGCTGACGCCCCACCAGTATGCGTGGTATTGAGAGCGTCCATCGACACATGCGAGCGCCTCTAGCTACTGGGGTACCGAACTACCTCAAGCACCCCAGTGAAAAACGGAAAGTCGAAGATCTTCTTACGCAAGTGCGAGTTCGTTGTCTTCGGTTCTCTAGTCGCCATGGGGTTTTCGGCGGAGCGAGCGGAGCAGCGCGCGTCGGCGCCTGGTGGCGAGTGAACCGCGAACCTTGCGTGGCTCGTGAGAAAAGTGCGCGCGCGTCGCGTTGCGTGTGTGTGTACCATTCTACTCTTCAATAAAACGTAGCGCTCGGTGGTGTACTCCTGTTCGTATGCGTGCGTGTAACTGGACATACAGTATATATACACACATATAGATATATATTCACGCGAGTTCACGTATCATATATACGTATATACATATATAAAACAGTCGATGTCAAACATGCGGCGAAGAATAACGCGCCCCGATTCTGTCAACGAAAAGAAGCAGCGGCGTGTCAGCGCGATTGTTCGTCAGTGAAGTTGAAGTGTATAAAAAACGCGAGTGCCGATGAGCGCGTATTTATGGCGGCGCGGGTGCTTTTGCTCGGCATCTTGTTTACGGAAGTGCTCGAGCCCGTTTGCGCCGCAGGTGCGTTACGTTTACTCCTATTTTTCTTTTCGCACACCCGCGAAACGTATCGATGCCTCGCCGAAGCTCAGCCTTTTCCTCTTGTTCTCGATGATTATACTCTTTACACGTGACATTGCTTCTTCGGGGCATTCTGCGATATTTCGGGCAATCGAGGGACACCGGTGTCGAGGAACTTTTCGCGAACGTAATTCACAGGTTATAGCTATAGGTATTTTTTTTTCTTGCGTCATGAAAGCACGGCGAGCAGCGACACGACGATCGATCGGAAAATATTGCCACGAGAATATTATCGCGTAACAATGAGTAGAACGTTTTTTTTCTTCTTTCGACCGATAATCCCAACCCTCCCCCCCTCCCCACTCCTCACCGCGCAATCATATCGATCGATCGACTCTCTTACGCTCTTGTTCGAATAATTAATATCCTACGGTCTATTATATAGATATCGGATGCGTGCTCTCGAGTGTTTACCGAGAGTTAACGCACATGGCAGAGAGTCACGAGGGCCCGCCGATCGTGTAACGTCGAAACTGTATGGTGTAACACTTGCCATACACGTTTTTTTTTTAAATTACGTGTTCGCCAATGTATTTGTTTTGCCGCGTGATGAAAAAATCGGCGAATTGAAATTGAACCCTGATACTGAGTTTTTCGGGATTAATTTTCTGAACAGACGAATCGAATCTAATTTATTCATTAATCTGCCGAATTATTACGATATTCGTAGTAGTATTTTAAAATAGTTTTTTTAACGAACATTAGCATATTGTGCCTAGATGAACACTATCTTTTCGTGTTGATCATATAGATGAAAAAAAAAAAACAAATATCTTCATTTTTGTACGGTATGAAGAAGAAACGCGATATATTATGGTACCGACGAATGAATTGGAAACTCGACGATGATTTTGCAAATTTGTCAGGTGTCAGAGGATCGAGCGGCGTTTACGGAGTTAAAAATGGTTCAAAAATTGACGGCTTGGATCTCGGCTTGACGAAAGGTTCGGAAGCCGGTCCGGAGATAGAGCCAGGAGGGAACGTCGTTCTGGGGAAGAGAGGCGTCACTCTTAGTTGTCTGTCGTCCGGCAGCAATCAGGATATATCCTGGCTGCACAATGGAGTGCCGGCTCCTCCTTGCGGAATCGCACGTTGCGGCTTGTTGTACAACGGATATCTACACTTTTTCAAAGTAAGCCATCATGCGGTACGGGCGAGAGAAACACAATGTTACGGATGATACATGGTGTTGGTTGCATAGTCAAGTTTTCGCGAGCTGCACTCGCCCCTAGACATCTTTCCTTACGCCTATTTGTAGCGTAGAAAATACGTTGAGGCGTTAGACTACTGTGACGACACGATAATCGGCGTTATTCAAAATATTAATTTCAAAGGAATTAGTAACATTTTTTAAACGTTGTATGGACATTTGTATGTTAGGGTGGCCAAAATTTGAGCTCTATTTTTTTCCCTTTTTGTCACCATTCAAGTATGGTCTTAAAAAAAAAATTGTTACAGAAGTTGCAAGCGGTCAGAAAAAAAGGTCGCTCAAGCCTCCCAAAAAATCAAATTTTCGTTAAAACGATTTTTTTTCCGTCCACTTCTCAGCCATGAATTTCATGCTTTATAATTTTTTCATTAACCTCGTGAAAGCTCTAGCCGACCAATGAGTCGTCGCTCAAGGTTTTCGAAATTTACAATTTGCGCCAAAAAATAGTGTTACATTTTCCGGATAATTTATTATAATAATTTGTAAAAAAAACACCGATTAGATGATATGTGTTATGTATTAGTATGTATTATTGTATTGTGGCGTCGCTCGTCATAGAGTACAGCTATGATTGGTCTAGGTTTGACCAACGAGACCAACTGTGAGATGCATTACGATGCGCGGAAAACAGCTGCCATTTTAGTTTTACGAGTAAAACGACCTATAATTTTCTTTATGGACGAAAGCTTTAAAGAATTGTTTATGACAACAATGATAAAAATTCTGGGGTAAGAAGTGTGAGGAAAATTTGAAAAATCTGTTTCTTAAGAAAAAAGGTTTGATTGTTTTCAAAATTTTACAAAGCGTCAAATTTATGAGTGCGAAGGCTAAAATAAAAATTCGCCAAAATGGGAAATTTCGAGGTTTTTAATTAAAAAATTATAAAGCATAATATTCATGGGTGAGAAGTAAACAATAAAATCGATTTTTTAATGAAAATTTTTATTTTTTGGAGGCTTGAGCGACCACTAAATATTTTTGGACCACTTGCAGCTTTTGCAACAATTTTTTTTTTAAAGAAAATAATTGCATGGTGAGAAAAAGGGAAAAAAATAGACCTCAAATTTGTGCCCGTCTATTGTTTTATAATTATAATTTCATCAAAAAATATTAATAATTATAGAAATTATAAATAACCTCGTGAAGGACCTTCAAACTTATCGAAAACCAAAAAAACGAGTTTTTTTTCTTAACATAGATTATATTGGCTAACAAGGAACATCACTTAAATGTCCGCTTTCGATTTTGCGGAAACTCATACATGTGATTAAGCATTGGAAACTCTTAGACACGTATGTTTTTTTTATTGGCGGAAAAACGGTTTCAAGGGGGAACCCCTCGGAGAAATGTGTGTCAGAGAGGTGATTTTGCAGTTTCACCCACAAGCCGTCCACCGATCTGAAAAAAACAAACACCAAAATTCTTCTAATGTTAAGCGAGGAAAAATCCCTATAGGAGTATTGAAAAAAAATCACTATAGAAGTATTGAAAAAAACTACAATAAGGGATGCCACGCCTTTCACTAAAGGGTGGTTTCCTCCCGTAAAACTGTTTCTCCGCCGATTAAAAAAAAAGTGTCTAATAGTTTTCAGTGCTCTATCTCATATATAAGTTTCAAAAAAATAAAATGCGGACACTTAAGTGATGTTCCTTATAAGACTTGATCGAGCTTTTTTTTTTATCATGTTTCAACCATTTTTAAAAAAATTGAATTTTTTCGTTTTTTCAAGTAAAAATTGACATCATTATTGTTAATAACTAATGACTAAATCAGTAGACTAAATTACTATTACAATGAATATGTGTCCCAAATTTCAAGTCAATCCGTTCATTAGACATCGAAAAGTCGTGTACACCGTTTTGAAAAACATAGTTTCGAGAAAAACGCGTTCAACGTTTTACTAGCAGTTCTATCGTTGTAATAATAAGTCTTACAATCCGCGCTTCCTGCACCATACATATTGGACTTTCTTCTTTAATTTAAGTTGCCTCACACGACGAACGAGTGTACGTCATTTTCACAGTAGCATAACCCCTTAATGCCAAGGATGAATTTGTCAGTGTTCCCAATGTATAAGATAAAGCAATGAGTATTGAAGCATGCACGAGAATAACGAT
This sequence comes from Ophion ellenae, assembly GCA_963210295.1. Lineage (NCBI taxonomy): Eukaryota > Metazoa > Arthropoda > Insecta > Hymenoptera > Ichneumonidae > Ophion > Ophion ellenae. Next base: position 40,297,848 of record OY723391.1, on the reverse strand, counting down.
GTCGAAGTTGGCATCGTTGGAACGCAACTAAACTGATGTGAATTTATAAGAACTACAGCTACCTCAATAAATAGCCTAATTCCTCTTAAATAAATAGCCTAATTTCGAGATTTTCTTTTTACCGAGTATAATGATAATAGTGAAAAATTGAATTGGAAAACTTTATTATACATACCTTTAGGTGTACAAACATTTTTGTTGTTGTTGTGATTCTCTAATTTCAAACCGGGGTGTCAGAGTCCGAGACCGCAGAGTACCTCTCGTGCAAAGTGTTCAGCGACCGGAAAGATTTCTCCTGTACTTTTCAACCAAGAACAAAAAACCAAAAAAAATCTTCAACATACAGGGTGTCCTGTTATGAATGGATAATCTTGCAACTGTCGATAGGTCAGATTATGTCCTACTATATGATGGAATTTCAGTTTAGTAAAAGTTTCACGGTTTTCGACATAAAAATCATCTGCTTTTGGTTTTTCGCATGCCATTTCTACAATTGACAACTTTTTTATCCGGTTTAAAGAAAAATACTGTTGGTTATTTGTTTTATCTATAAAAGTCTCCTTTTTAACCTGAAATTGTTAAGGAATCTTTATGAAAAAGGATCTTATGCAGAATTTTTATACAAACCCATTCAAACATCTGACTTTGATAGCCTGCGGTGTAAAAAAAATGTACTACGCATCGTGCCAATTACTTTAAAAAGTGGCTTAGTTATCGTCGATTCGTATCGTTTGTAGAAATGGCATGCGAAAAACCAAAAGCAGATGATTAAAAAAAAATAACATAAAGCCCAAAACCTCGAAAACCGTGGGACTTTTACTGAACTGAAATTCCAGCGTATAGTAGGACATGATCTGACCTATCGACAATTGCAGGATTATCCATGCATAACAGGACACCCTGTATATACAAATGTTATGGAACTGCATACGGAAGTTCGAAAATACCGTTTTTTTACAAAGGTAGTGCAGATTTAAATGAAAACTTTCATTTTTGAGCAAATGATTAAACAAATAATTGTGCATATGAAGAAAGTGAATAACAGATGGCAAATTCCGTATTCAGTTCCATGGAGAATGCATCTGAGAAGATACGTGCAGAATTTCAAGTGAATCAGTGCATATTTTGCTGAGTTACGTTTCCGGCCAGTTTGGAAAACATAGTTTCGAGAAAAACGCATTCAAAGTTTGAACTAACATTTAGCAATAGAAATTTCCGATTTGTCTTCAATGAAATTAACTAATTAACAAATAATTGACAAAATTAACATTCTCCTCTTCTTTTTCTTTTATGAAAATTTGAAAATCCTCGAGTGGCTTGACCCGTTAAGAACAGTTCCATTTTGTTAGGAACAGTTTTCAGGATCCTCATAGAAAACTTGCGACCCAAATATGCAAAAAATATCTCGATCAAGAAATAATAAAATCAGAAAGACTATTCGTTGCGTTCCAACGCAAACTTCAAGACGATCGAGTGTACGGCGTATTCGTTCTTCTTCAATTCTAAAAGACTTCTTAAATAACGATCATCCGTCAATTGCGCAGAAACAGAATCTACAATTGACGCCAAAATCGAAAGGACGCGAGGGTGCTTCGTCCTCAGTTGCCAAAATCTCAAAGAAGCACGAATACAGATGCGTAGCGCGAACGAGTACCGGAGGATTTTTGCGATCGTCACCGACGATTGTTCGAGTTGCCGGTGAGTTCGAGAGGCTGCTGTTGATTAAAATGCGCCAACATCGCGATAATACGCGCGTAAATTTGTTCGCAGAGCTGTCACACAATTTCAAAGAATCACCCGAGGACATGACAGTGGGCGAGGGAGAAATAGCAAGATTTTCGTGTCTCATCGACAGCGTACCATTCCCGGCGAACATAACGTGGCAGCATAACGGCCAAGCTGTCACACTTGATCCTACCAGCGCTAAGTACGAATCGTATCGCCTTTCACGTTATACGATCCGGACGCTATCGGAGAAGAATTTGAATAGCTCTTCCGTGGTGTCTCTGGATCAGCGGAAGTTTTAAACGCTGAGATTAAGCGCGAGATAACTCTCGGAGTATTGTAGCAATCTTGCTAAAATGGACGTTACAAAAATTTCTGATCCGTAATTCGTCGCTGTTTCATTTACAGATATTATTTGGTACCACCAGGTGTTCTCTACATAAGCGCAACGAAGCTTTCCGATGCCGGTTCATATAGGTAATATTTGATTGAAGTTCATATAGGGAATATTTGATGATTGATTTGATATCCAAGTATACCTTTGGTGGGTGCACAAAGGAGGCACTCTTTGTACATTGATACCCTTTTACGAGTTTCCTTCTTTTTTTTGGTAACATTTGTCTTTCGTCCTTTTTCTTCTTTACGGGAGGGTAGGGGTTTCAGCGTGAAAAAAAAACACTTTTTTGCGAATTTTTTTTTCATCTATATGGATAGAGTAAGTTTATCGAAACCTTTTGTACATTGTTAAGTGTCATTTCAAGAACATTCCGTGAAATTTGTACGCGAAAATATCCTCAAACAAGCCGGTGACAAAGCTGTTCCAAGAACGCCTTTGGAAAAACACGATTTGCGGTGTTCACTGTATCTCAGCTAGAAATCATCTGAAATCAAGTACCATTAAAATTTAGTCAAAGTATCATCAAATCCACCCCCCAACGGTCTTTGATAATTTTTTTTTTTTCATTTCTAAATTTTTGGTGGTCATGTAAAGTGAAAAGTTCTATTTTTCACGAAAAATTCCGCCATTTTGGGGGTGGAAAACCCCCTCGATGTAAAAAAAATCTCAAACAAACCGTTGGGGGGAGGTATTTTATATGTAGAAAGTGTGTACCAAGTTGGAAATAAATCGGTCATGTAGTTTTCAAATGGCAGCGAACACGGACTTTGAAAAAGTGATTTCGAGAAAAACGCGGCACCGGCTTGTTTGTGGATATTTTCGCGTACAAATTTCACGGAATGTTCTTGAAATGACACTTAACAGTGTACAAAAGGTTTCGATAAATTTACTCTCCATATAAATGAAAAAAAAAATCGCAAAAAACAGTTTTTTTTCACGCTGAAACTCCTACCCTCCCCTTTATGCTTTCTTCCTTACGGTGCACTCAAAGGCTCGCGCATTCTCGCACAATTCCTTGATCGGTTTCTCTTTCACTTCTTTATTAAGGGGCTACATCTACCTAGAGGCCCGAAAAAAATGGCCAAATAACGATTTTTTTTCTAAGCCACGGTCGGTGAAAAGGAAATTAATTTTTTTTAAAGGTAATCCTATCGCTTTACACTAGTCATACCGCTGATCATACTTGAGACTTGTACAATTTATATGTTTAACATATGCAAAGAAAATAATTTGTAATAACAACAATTTTCCATGGGTAAAGTGTTTAATGAATGTTCACATTTAATTCGAAAAATGAAAAAATAGTTATTCCACCGATTCGCGCAGTATTCCTAGGTTTGATATTTGGCAACATTGGTTCTATCTCCGTCTCTTTGTACTCAACCAGGCGAGTTTAACCTCCATGCTTGTCAACGTCGATCCGTCAAAACAATGTCAGGTGCGGGGAATATAAAGCATTGTATTCGGGCCACGACTGGTAAAAAGCGTGGAAAATTTGTGTCGGCGAAATATGTCGGTTAAAAATGAAATACGTGTGGAAATTCGAATGAGTGAGATGAGGTTAGGACTACAGTCAGCTGTTGCCTTGCTGTCACGTCTCGTTATCGTAGCAAGTGGTGATAAATCCAATAGCGGAAGTTCAAATTAAACTTGATATTGCATAAAAATTCGGTCAATAAGCGTAATTTTTTCTGAGAGCATTGGATTACTACAAGTGTTAAGTATGTAAATCTGATTATTTTTTAGAATCTGACGGATTCCCACTATTATATACACTTTTGTAGCGACCGGAAATTGTGTTTTTGTATGTCGTCTCGGAATTCCTTCACAAAAACACGCAATTTTAATTTTTTTTCTCTGTAATTAGGTCGATAACCGACCCTGACATTTTGCAGAGACGATTATTAATATATTTAGCAAAGCTCAAAAAAATAATTATGAAAATCCTATGGATTGAAGCCTGGCGATAGGATTACCTTAACACAAAGATTCATATGAGGTGCTGGCGATCAAAACCGGACTTGTCCACACTACGTCAATTTTTTAAATTTTTCGTGTTATTCAAGCACACCTCGATTAGCTTCCGAAATATTTTGAATCAAATCCGGCCTAAGAATGGCCCTTAAGGGCTGAATTTCGAAAAACCCTTCTTAGTGGGTGCTTACGTCACAAAAGCAACCTACTGTCCAAATTTCGTGTAATTAACTGCAGCGATTTCGGCTCGGCGTTGATGTATCAGTCGGGACATGTTCTTTTGTATGTATAAATAATATTTTGGCCAATAACTCCAATGCCTGCAGTTTACAAAAGCGAATAAACACAATAAAACATCGCTCGTTCGAAAGTACTGTATTTACACGGGAGACGACGATTCTTTGATTTCAGATGTATAGCGACGAATGATTTTATCAGAAAGACCAAAAAGAGCAAAGAGGCAAAACTAACGGTGAACGCGGGACGGCGAACGAACGAGCCGGCCATCCCGACTTCGCTTTTTCCCCAAGTATACTACAGTCACCGACTGATAAACGGTTCGAATATTAGCCTGGCGTGTGCAGGAACCGGATATCCATCGCCCACCGTCACATGGACATTTTATCCACAATACTCGGGCAAGTTACGGAAATCTTTGCGTCCCTTCGTATTTTTTTATAATACTTCGTATTTTTCCATAATACTTCATATTTTCCTCGTATTTTTCTATAATACTTCATATTTTCCTCGTATTTTTCCATAATACTTCGTATTTTTTCATAATACTTTCATCCTTTTTTACAACACGGTTCGTAACGTGTCATTTTAACACTAGATGGTACCGCAGCGCCACGAATTCTTTTGAATTCGACCAAGGGTATTGCGATTCTCGACCTGTGCAACGTGAGTCCCGCCAATGCCGGCCTCTACTCGTGTTCAGCGAGAAACTCCAACGGACCGAAAGTACAGAACATCACGCTTGACGTTACGGTACCACCGAGCTTCTTGAAGAAGCCGACGAGCCAGAACTTGCCGAACGGACGTACGGCGAGATTCGAGTGCCAGGCACAGGGAACTCCGACACCGGAGATTTATTGGCTTAAGGATTCGGAAAATATAACGATAAACGGTACGTCAATTCGCAATCGTTTTTCAACGAGCTGTACTTTAATTTTATCCGTAATATATCGGAAATGCATACCCATGAATCGGAGAATTGACCAGATTCATTGGCGTAGCCAGAATTTGTTTCTGCAGGGGGGGGGGGCTGACAAAAAAGTAGTTTTGTTCACAATCTTTTATCAAAATAAAATTTACATAGTCGATAATCACGACACAAACAACAAATATGAAGGTTCAATCACACGTTCGTGTTAACATCAATGTCAAACTCTTGCAGTACCTTAAAAAAGAATCAACTAATTTTTCATCGTTCTTCGATCCAATTACCAGTCTGCAAACTTTACCTTCAGTAGGTACTCAATTAAGGTATTCCTTTCACGAACTCGGATATTTGACAATTAACGGATTTTCGTTTGGACTCACGTAAAAATATATTCCAGTATACTGGTAAAATTTCAAGCCAAGTTACCAAACTTTTAACGAAATATTACGAGTCTAAAAATCGTTTTAATTATACGAGACGACACACTGGCCACTTTTCTATCTAATTAATTATACACTAGATAATTCTAGATGCCTCATAAAAACTGCTCACGCGTTTAGAAAAAGTACGGGATTTTTACAGGGGTTTTTTTACAAATCTTTTTACAGGGGGTAACCGAATGTTTGGAGAAAATATTAAGGGGCGAAATCCCTTAAGTCGCCCGAAAAAGAGTCATTTCTCATGATTTTTTTTTAAGTGGTAAAATAATCGCATTTTAAAATGTTGACATTATTAAGATTTAAAAAAAAACAAAATGGCGGTGTTATAAGGTACTCCTTTAGGCGTCTCTTGAAAAACTGCTCATGTTATAGCTCAAAAAGTTATTGATCGGCCTGGCTGAAAATTTTGGAGGTTTCGCACTATAAGATTATTGGAAGGATATCCCTATAAAAATATTTAAAAAAGTATAAAATATAAAATTAAGTAGGCATTGTGATCAAATTTTCATATTTCTGACCATATTCTCGACAATGTTCACTCCAAAAACGTAATTTATCTACGCGATAACCTTAAAACTTTAGGTATATCCTTTCAACAATGTTATAGCGAGAAACCTCCCAAAATTTCAGCCGGATCGATCAATAACTTTTTAAGCTATAAAATAAACTATAACATAAAAACATGAGCAGTTTTTCAAGACGCCTAAAGGAATACCTTATAACGCCGCCATTTTGTGTTGTTTAAAACACACTTTTTTTTAACACTTGAAAGTTGTAATGAGATAATGGCAACATTCTTAAATGATGCGATTATTTTATCACCTTTCAAAAAATTCATGAGAAATTACTCATTTTCGGGTGTCCAAAGGTGCCTCCTCCTGGCTATGCTAATGGTTGCAAAAGCAAGGGTATTGAAAATAAACAAACTCCAAAACGAAAGTCCAGCGTTGTTTTTAAAAGGATCTTGCACGAACTGCGATAATTATTAACATGGTTGTCCGACCTAACGAAATTAAAGGTCGACGAACGACGTACGTGAAGGAGCAGAACAAAATGGAATTGGCTATATCAGCGACAGTGCCATCGGATTCCGGGATTTATCAGTGCGTGGCGGTGAACGAGGCCGGTGAAATTTGGGCCGCTGGACGGCTGCAACTTAACACATCGAGGCACAGCCCGGCAGCGCCGACTTCCCTCAAATGTCACGCTTCTTCGCCCGTTAAAATATTCATTTCTTGGGAACCACCAAAGTCTTTGCCGCCTACCAGTATTACAGCTTATACCGTCCATTATAGTCCCGAAGGTAAACGATCAACGAAGGAGAACGTGAGGAGACGTATACTTGTGCGGACGTTGGATAAGTTCTCGCTGTTTTTCCAAGAAATGGCGTTACCAGAACTGCGTTCGCGTAGTTTAAGATGGTAACGCATCTTTGAAGAAGTATTATAACCAAGCTTGAAATTCAGTGTATGGCATCTCGCCGAAGTATAAAAAACTTTTCTTTTTCACAGTATTGTCAAATTTCGTGTCAAAAAATATTTTCGGGGAATTTAACTGCCCTACTTTATTTTAAAAAGTCTGTGGCTGAAAGACAGATTTCTTGTTGAGATCTACGGCGGCGATGCTCTGTTGGAAACAACATGCAGAGATTGGTTTAGATGCTTCAAAAAGAATGATTTTGATGTGTTGAATTGGCGGAGTCACTTCATGAAGACTCATATGAGACACTAGCTGAACTTGCAGAATCATTAGGAGTTGATCACACAACAGTTTCGAAACGTTTGAAAGCATTAGGAATGATTTTAAAAAATGAAGCATTAATTTTCACGAACGAAGGGAGAACTTATTCAACATCCCAATATTTTGCTTCGATGAACACGCATCAAAGGGCCCGACTGATTAATTACATACTTTCTCGATCGAAAGAAGGTGGCAAGGAGGAAGTTACGCCACCGGAGCCAGGAAATTCCACGTCCGTCGAGGTCACGAAACTTCTCGAACCATTCACCAATTATTCGTTCTACGTCAGAGTGTGGAACAATCACGGGGCGAGCGATCAGTCGGCCGCGATCGTTTGTTCGACAGCTCCGAGTGGTGAGTATCCAAAAAAAATTATATGTAACAAAAACATTCTAAAAAAAACAAGCTTTTATTTTATGTACTAAAAAGTAGAAATTTTTTTTAGTCGCCTATATGTGACTATACATAAAAGCTTGAGGCGCTTAACTTTGTAAATGTTCAATAAATGTTATCAATTCAGTTTCATTAAACGTATTTAATTGGGCACAATAGTAGTGTGAGAAATGATTATCAGACGTTTATACTCAGTTTCAGGATTTTTATTTAAGAATTCTAAGGTTGGTTTACAGTAAATTAAATACAGTTGATATGTTAACGGATTTATGTGAATTGAAGATTATATGTCTAAATTTTGAGGGCTCCAAGCTTTTATTTATAGTCACATATAGGTGACTTGGTAAAACAAGTTCTTTTTTGCTTTTTAGTAGCTCAAATAAAAGCTTGTTTTTTAAAATATTTTTTTTACATATAAATTATTTTCTACTTTTTAGTCTTTAATTGATTGTACTAGAGCTCTGAAATTTTTGCAAAGAGGGATTAATCCTATATTGTGAAGTTAGTGTTATTAAAGGTGTTAATAACACCGTTATATAGGTCTATTAAAGATATTTTATTATGGATATTTAAAAAACAAGGGAATCATGCATTGCCACCTCTTAGATCCATGTTTGCAACATTTCAGAGCTCTAGGTAGTCGGGAAGTGGGTGAAATGTCGATTTTCCGTTTTGTATCTCACACGAAGTCAAGTTAAGGGGAGATATACACCTAGGAGCCGGAAAAAAGGTCATTTTTGTGAATTTTTCCAAGGAAAACTATTTGAAATTTCAGATTGGGGTTTTAATTATCTAAAAGTATATACTTTCAAAAATATGTTTAATTTTCTTTGTTTGAAAATATCAAAAATATACAAGGATATTGTATGAACCTTGGAGCGTCGTAAAAAAATCTGCGTATACGGTACCCACTGGCGTTTCTTTAAAAATCATCTCAGAAAAAAAAAGATTATTAAATGAGATACTATAATCTAGTACTTGTCATAGCCGATTTTGAAAATATTGATTTATGACAAAATGGCGGACGTTTGAACGTAAATAGTGATTTTTCGGCAAAAAATTAGTTATTATTTTGCCTATAAAACCAAAACTAAGTAACGGAAAAAAAACCTAAGACAAGTACTAGATAATGGTGTATAGAATAACCACAAAAAATCTCAAGGCAATCGGTTCATTGGTTTTCGAGAAATTTCGGGTACCGATTTGAAAAACGTGGTTTTGAGAAAAGCGCGTTGGAAAATTTGGGAATGACTAAATCATGAAATTTGTCAACTTACATGGAATCATCGATACCAGGCCCATAGTGTAGGTCTTCTACGGTCGACGGAATGTTCATAGCTTCTAAATCCTTGACCTCAACTATCTAGGTGTATATCTCCCGTTAAGATAGTCCTATCGCCAGGCTTTAATCCAAGCATTTTCGTAATTTTTTTTCTTTTTTGATCTTCACTAAATATATTAATAATCGTCTCTGTAAAATTTCAGGGTCGTTTATCGACCTAATTACAGAGAAAAGAAATATTAAAATTGCGTATTTTTGTGAAGGAATTCCGAGACGACGTACAAAAACCCAATTTCCGGTCGCTACAAAAGTGTATATAATAGTGGGAATCCGCCAGATTCTTAAAAATAATCAGATTTACATACTTAACACTGGTAGTAATCCAATCCTCTCAGAAAAAATTACGCATATTGACCTAATTTTTATGTAATATCAAGTTTAATTTGAACTTCCGGTATTGGATTTATTACCACTTGCTACGATAAAGAGACGTGACAGCAAGGCGACAGCTGACTGTAGTCCTAACCTCATCTCACTCATTCGAATTTCCACACACATTTCATTTTTAATCGACATATTTCGCCGACACAAATTTTCCACGCTTTTTACCAGTCGTGGCCCGAATACAATGCTTTATATTTCCCGCACCTGACATTGTTTTGACAGATCAACGTTGAAAAGCATGGAGGTTAAACTCGTCTGGTTGAGTAAAAAGAGACGGAGATAGAACCATTATTGCCAAATATCAAACCTAGAAATACTGCGCGAATCGTTGGAATAACTATTTTTCTAATTAAATGTGAACATTCATTAAACAGTTTACACATGGAAAATTTAGTTATTACAATTTTTTTTGTACATGTTAAAAGTATAAATTGTACAAGTCTCAAGTATGATCAGTGGTATGACTAGTGTGAAGCGATAGGATTACCTTAAATAAAAGCTTGTAAAAAGTCAAATGCCTGCGCTATTTCGTCAATGTCACGACAATGTCCTATCGTCGTTGCAGTTCCGAAGGCTGTGCCGGAAATACGAGTGCATCCACTCGGCAGTACGAAGATCAATGTCAGCTGGACACCTCTGTCGAAGAAGGAAGCCCAAGGTATCGTCGAGGAGTACAAGCTACAGTGGAGACTTCACGACAAACCAGCGTCGCGAGTACATATCATGCCCGCGACTGTTCGACACTACGTACTTACGGACTTGCTCCCCGGGGCACAGTACGATTTTCGCGTATTGGCGAGAACGCGACAGGGCTGGCCGAACATAAGTGAAACTCTGTTGGGCTGGACGAGCGTCGTCTTGCCACCGTTGGAAACCGACAAGCCCGATGTGCGCAACTTCGTTTACGTTCAGACTCTTCGGTTCAACGTTTCGGCCATCAAGATGAGATGGAATTGGAAGGAAACGGCGAAAAATCAGATGCCACGATTGAATATCGACTCGTGGAAAATTCACGCCGAAAACAGCAATGGCGATAGACTCGTCACTGTCACGCTGCCGATCAATACGACGGAATATTTATTTACGAAATTAGGTAAGGCGTTGAAGATTGCGAGAGTGGGGTATTTTTCAGGGCCTATTCCAGTGTGACTCGCTTGAAAATAGCTAATTTTCATTGTTTTTTTTTCTCATATTAAACTTGATAATCAGTCCGATTTTTTCTCGTTTATTTAAGAAGGTACACCAGCTTCATACAATGTTGCCATGCTAAACCATGGTAAAATTTCAAAATGGTGGTAGATCAATAAAATTTGGTGAATATATTCTTTAGTATTATATATGTCAATACAATTTTTTTCAGATTTTTTCATTGTGCCGTTATCGAGTAATTGAACATTGAAGTTCACGTGTATAAGCATAGCGTTTTTATAGATATAGGTATATATTCCGGGTATAAGAATAAACGCTTGTGAATTATTTGTAAGAAAACGGCACAACCAAAAAATCTGAAGAAATTTGTATCTACATGAATAATACTAAAGAATATATTCACCAAATTTTATTGATCTATCACCATTTTGCTGAAGCTAGTGTACCTCCTTAAATGACTTATGTTGTATATGTAAATTTTTTTAAATGTATAATTTAATTTTGTTTTTTATATAATTTTTTTGACCAGTGCAAAATAATGCCTAAGAATAGCGCCTGACGGTGGAGAGTCATGTTCCTGTAAACATTGTCCGAAAGAAGAAAATAAAACCAAAAAGATTATTAATCAGTATGGAACACTATAGAGGCGTACGGGGATGAACAAAAAATGAAAGATAACAAAATGGTGGCCATTTTTAAATTAAGTGTCAAATTAGGCCCTTTTCGACAGTTTATCGTTAAAAAGATGTGAAATTTTCGAAAAATAACACGCTTCCGTACGATGTTAAGGAATGGCGTGATGTGGCAAAATTTGAGGCTGTAGCGACCGGAATAAATCGAATTTCAGGAACAAAATTTAACAGCATGTTTATGAAAATTCTTATTTTTGAATAGTGCAAAAAAAACTATTTTCAAAAAATGTTACACTGGAATGTTCCCTCAAGGGGTCTTCTCACTTTAGACGCTAAAGAGGCTATTTCCATGATTTCTTTTTGATAGGTTTATATTATAGATATAAAAGTTGTTACAGTTAATAAATACACTTTCGAAATACATTTTAAAAAAATGTTAATTGATTTAAGTCACTATAGACGAAAATGGTAGTTAAGAAAATGTCTTAAAAAATGGTAGGTCTGCGCTGTTGATGAAATCTCGAAGATAAATCATCAAAAACGAAAAAATCAAACGGTTTTAGATTCAGTATGTTAAGGGCATGTAGCGCATATCATACGATTTTTGATATATGCAAAAATAACATAATGGCGGACTTTTTTCGAAAAAAACAAAAAAACTTTTCACCGGCAAAAAAAAGTAAATATCAAAATTTAAAAAGAAATCCTTGATATGCGCTATAGCTATAGTTGCAAAGAATATGTGGTTAAAATTTCATAAGGATTGGTTCTGTAGTTTCGAAGATTTTATCAACAAGCCGTCGAAAAACGTTTTTTCGAGAAAAAAGCGATTAAAGTTTGTCCGGGTTACATAAATACATTTAAACATTTAAAAAAAATGTATACCGAAAGTGTATTTATTAAGTGTAACAACTTTCAAACCAATATCTATAATATAAACTTATAAAAAAACCTCATGAACATAGCCATTTTTAGCGTCTAAACTGAGAAGACCCCTTGAAAAGCCATTTTTTTCCTAATGAAGTTTCATTGTTTCGTTTTACGGTTCAGGTTCGAAAAGATAACTTTAGATACGATCGGAATTTGTGTACGTTGCAACCATTTAAGTGATGGTTCTTCTTATGCAGGAGAATCTGTAAAAGTAACCCAAACAATATTCAATTCATTCGCAGAGTCCAATGTTTCCTATACTATGGGTCTGTGTATGATCGATTCGGGTGTTGAGATCGATTGCTTGACTGAAACTATCGAATCGACTCAAATCGCTCCCGGTAAGAATCAATCTCGTTCTCTCCGATACATGTTTCTATCAATTTAAGGGGTTAGGCTACTGTGACGACCACACAATCAAGGGTGTTGGAAAAACTAATTCTAAAGGAACAATTAAAATGATTGAAAAATCCTTCGGACATTTATTTGTATGTATATTGACAAAGTTGTGTACGAAATTTCATAAAAAAGATATTAATAATTAAAGAAGGTGTAAACAATCTCGTAAAGGACCTTTAAACGTGAGGGGCTCAACGGTGTACTTAATTTTGGCTTTGATTTTGGCAACGGTTGATCTGAACCAAAAAGAAACGAGTTTTTCCTGAAAATAGATAATATCGGCTAAGAGTTGACCGAGATTTTTTTGTTATCGTGTTTTCATCGCCAAAGAAAAGTGTTGCCTTTTTTTCTCGATTTTTCGAGGAAGAATGACATTATTGTTACTAACTTATAAAACATGTTGAGAAGAAAAACGTCCGTCAAGACTAAACTACTATTACACTAAATAAGTGTACCAAATTTCAAGTCAATCCGTTCATTGGTATATACCGTTTTGAAAAACATCATTTAAAGAAAAACGCGTCTAAAGTTGCACTAACCGTTCTATCGTTGTAATCATAAGTTTGCCTTCAATCTGCGATTCCTGCACCACACGTTGGACCTTCCACTTCAATTTGAGTTGTCGCAAGCGTGCGAACGAGAGTTTTGACATTTTCACAGTAGCCTAGTCCCTTAACGAATAACGTTATTGAATCCGAAACGTACCTGCATCAGACAACGTTCCGAGTTCACTGCAAGCGTCGCAAATTTCTTCGACCAAGATTCTACTCACCTGGACAGTGCCCAATACCAATGAGGCCCAGACTTTCGAAGTTTGCTACCAGCCGGTTTACGAAGCCGATCCTGAAAGAACAAAGTGCATCATCGCGTGAGTTTCTGCAATTCAATATTATTTCAATATTGTTTCTGACTCGGAAATCGCCCCAAACTCTTTTCAAACTCGAAAGCATATGTTTTTCCACATTCGAAGTGTCATATAATTTTTTCAATGTAACATAATTATACTTGATATGTTGAAAAAACAAGATTTTATTTAATGGACTAAAAAGTAGAAAATAATTTTTTTTAACGAGTCACCCATATGTGACTATAAATAAAAGCTTGGGGCGCTCAACTTTCTAAATGTTTGATAAATTTGTTCAATTCAGTTTCATTAACCGTATTTAATTTGGCACAATAGTAATTAGAGAAATTATCACACGTTTATACACCGTTTCAGGATTTTTATTCAAGAAACTTAAAGTTGTTTTACAGTAAATTAAATACAGTTGATATGTTAACGGACTCATGTAAATTAAAGATTGTATGTCTAAATTTTAAGCGCCCCAAGCTTTTATCTGTAGTCACATACAGGTGACTTGGCAAACAAAATTATTTTCTACTTTTTAGTACATTAAGGCGGGATATACATCTAGATAGGAAGAAAATAAGCAATATTGAGTGATTTTTTAAACTAAGAAATAATTATTCTACCATTATCAAACTTTGAGTATAGTTTAATAGTATATTTATGTATACAAAACAATTTTTCAAAATTAATTCATCATGAAAATGGCGGAGCTTTGATTTGCAAAAAAGTTCAAACATTTTTTCAGTTAGAACATGTATAGTTTCTATGTGACGGTAATTAAAATGAACAAAATGCGAATTTGAGAAAATGGCACGCATATGCAAGAAAATCAACATTTCACGCATCATTTCTGTAAAATGTGCACTAACAAAGTAGTTTTTTTTCCATTTTTTCAAAAACAATTCTCGTCATGTAGAAGGTACCAATATTATCAATATCTCTACCAAGTTTCAACTCAATCGGCTTAATAGTTTTTGAGTAATCCTGCACGCCAATTTCGATAATGCAGTTTTGAGAAAAACGCGTTCGAAGTTCACGCCCGCTCCGAATTCCAGCGGTGAGGCACAGCGTTGACGGGCTGTACCGTTTGAAATTTTTCGAATTTCGCTATGAAACTTTGGGAAAATATTCTACATATATAGTTCTATCGTTTAAAGAAAAGAAAAAAAATCGATTTTTTTATCGTTGTAAATGTATATCCCGCCTTAAATGAAAGCTTGTTAAAAGAAAATTACATATAAATTATGTTCTACTTTTTTACTCTTTAATTGATTTTATTACATCTCCAAAATTTTTGCAAAGTCGGATTAATCCTTCCAAACGAACTGGTGTTATTATTGGTTGATTGTCAGGAGAAATCCTGGAGAACTGTGATAGGTGGCATCTATCATAGATGTTGGCTCACCATCTATTGGATCTTACCTTTTAATCTATTTTACCTATTGGACCCTTTAGCGATCCGAGAGCACTTAGAACCAATTCATATTTTCTCATGCACTTTCCATGTAGTTTAGCTCTATTCTCTGTTTCTCATTCTGTTCATTTCTGCTAACGCTTCATTATTGCAAGGTCTCTTTCCTGTTAGCTTTTCGCAGTGCAATTCTTTTTTTTTAAGTCAAATCATGCATCGTCACCTCTTAGATGCATGTGTGCATAATTTCGGAGCTCTAAGTAGTCGGGAAGTGGGTGAAATGTCGATTTTCCGTTTTGCATCTCACAGAAAGTCAAGTAATTATCGCCACTCGTCGTAAAATACGTTTTTTGCGAATTTCAGACACGAGAGCAAATTAATTGTCGTCGACGGTCTGAAGCCGTTCACGATGTATCAATTCAAGGTGCGAACGTTGGCGAACGACACGAACGAAGCTAACGAATTCAGCGAGAGCATAGAGTGCTACACGAGCGAGGATGTGCCCGGTAAGCCCGAGGATGTCCAATGGTTCGTGGGCAACGCTACGAGCGCGAAGATAGCCTGGAAAGAGCCGTCCGTGACGAACGGTGTTATACAAAATTATTTAGTCTCGTACACGACCGACTTGACGGAATCGACGTTGACGTGGGGCAACGTTACCGTGCCGGGCAACAAAACATCGGTGACCCTCACCGGTCTTGTTGCCGGCAGACATTACGACGTTATCGTGCAGGCATCCACCAAAGCAGGATACGGACGTCCCTCGGATCCAACGTTCGTCATCACCGGAGGTGGTAGTAGCCCTTCCAAGGGCCCAACCAAGACGGACGAACAAAAGCCACCCCAAAAAACAAAGCCTGATCAGAGTCTCGGTGAGCGAACACGGATAAAAAAAAAATTCACCGAGAACTTATGCGAGAGAAAGATTTTCAAGGGATCAGCACCGTGTAACGGATCGAAAAATAGCTGATTTTCGCGATTTTTTTTTCGATGGTTATAATACGCTGATCAGCCTCATTTTTTTATGTCAAATCAAAACACTCATGAAGAACAGAAAATACATTTTCAAATGTTTCTTTTTATTTTTTTTAACGGTCGAAAATGTATTCGGAAAAAGGAGTCCTCACGGTGTACACGCTTGGGGCCGTAAATATTATCTTCAAACAAAATGTGTGAAAAGATTATTAATCAGTATGAAAACCGCTATCTTGCTATGGAGGTTTTTTAAAAATTAAAATTGACAAAATGGCAGCGTTAAAAAAAAAGTATCGAATCCAGTCTCCTTTTGCTTTAAAAAATATTGAGATTAAGCGAAAAAAGCTGATTCTTCAGATGAATGATTTTTCCGAAAAAATGTTTTTGCTATTTGATCCTCTATTAGGTTATAAATGATGATATTCAATCGGGGGAAGCTGAAATTTTTAATCAACAATTTTTTAACGAGCAAAAAATCGTTAAAAATAATTTTGAATTTTGTCAAAAACCTAAAAAAAACCCAATATAGGTGCCGAAATGTTCAAAAATGCCATATTTTATCACGTGTTGCCGCGAATTTCAAAACCCCATAACTTTTTACGGGGGATGAATTTCAGCTTCCCCTGACTGAATATCATCATTTATAACCCACAAATGAGAAAACAGCAACAAAAAAAATGTTAGGCTCACTTTTCGGAAAATTCACTGATCTAGAGAATTACCGGATAATGCAAAAAAAATCGTTTTTTTAAATCTTACACGGTGATGATCCCTTAATGAAAACATCTGCATCGCTAGATATCAAGAATACGGGCAATGTCGATGGTCAATTTTGCGTTTCCGTCGCCTCTTTTCCAGGAATAATAATCGGTGTGAGTATAAGCATCTGCTGCATAACCGTGTGCCTGTGCAGTATGTACTGTCGCAGAAGGTGCGAGAATTCACGCTCGTTGAGGGAAAGCTCGCAGTCGCAAAAGAGTCGGGCGCTGATGAGAACGAGCAACGGCTGCTGCGTCGAGAGATCGATGACACCGATGAGCCAACAAATGACTCCTCAAGTCGCTTGCAACGAGATCGAGTTGGCCGAGCTTTGTCCTTCCTCTCCCACCTCGACTAATCCGCAGTGCGACACCAAGGTGAGCCCAGCATTCGTTAAGGGGTCAGACTACTGCGACGAGCCGAAAATCGGGTTGCGAAAATTAATTTTGAAGGATCAAGTAATATGATTGAGAAATCGCATGGATATTTATTTGTATGTACATTAAGGGGACAATCTCCTCCAGACGACAGGTTTTTCAATAATTTTTTACAAAAAAAATTGAAGCGTTCATTGCAATTGATTAAATTATAAAATAATATTGACGTTCAAATGAATACAAACAAAAAAATTCATGAGTAAAAAAAAACTGAATGGCGGCGCTAGAGGTGCTCGAACTTGGCTCCTAGAGTTTGCGCCGTGGAACGCCCAGGTCCTTGTAGTTAACTAAAATCAGCGAAACAATTTTTTTTCATTAAAATAGGTAATTCCTCTTTGCATGAACCTAAATTTAGCAAAAAATTAAGAATTGCAAATTTGAGGAGAAAAAGAAGAAAAAACTCTTTTTTTATAATGAAATCGTTAAAAACCATATTTATTGAAACAATTTATACGAAATTTTAGATTTGTGCAAAGGCCGATAAGTTAAAGAATATTTGTACAAAGTTTTAAGTTGATTGGTTCATTACTTTTTGAGTTACATTCCACGGCACGGAAAAAACACGTTTCGAGAAAAACTCGATTGAAGTTTTCCCCAGCTTAATCTGCGATGCCAGGGCCATAAATCGAGCCTTCTAGGAAATCACTAATCTGGGCTGCATTTTTTTCTTTTCGTGTGAACTGTTTCTGTGACAACGAAAAACGACGGTTACACAGGCCGAATTTTTCTTTACAATCGCCGGAAGTGCAAAAGTAAACTAGCAAACTTGTTTGGCTAAGAAATTAAAAAGTAGAGGCCACAAAGGGCGCGCGCTCGTTTACCTACTCTCGGTACTTTTGGAGGGCACCACTTCGGTGACTTCCTAGGGACCTTTAGGACTTTCTGTTGGGCTTCAAACTTTGGGAATATATTCTTCAGAAACTAAATGAATTTTTAAAGCAATAAAAAAATTTATATCCGAGGAGGTTCCCCCCTTGAGGAAAAACACCACTCTAGCGGCAGAAAATAAGGCCTCATGTTGACAATTTATTGTGGGAGTATGAAACAAGGCATAGAATTTCTTTTGAGAGGATTTATTTAACACATATTGAAGCATAAAAAAAATTCCTAATTTTCATACAAAATGGCGACGACAGAGCCCATATTGAAAAACGTGTTTTTTACAAACAGCTTCACGGAAGGACCGTTTTCTCGTAAAATATAAGACCTCGAACAAAAACCAAAAAAGATTATAATCTATATATTAATAGCTATGGGACTACGTAGGGATTTTTTAAATCAAATTTTGAAAAAATGCCGCACTTTGAAAGAAATAAACCGATTTTCTGCCCAAAAAATAAGCAGTTAATTGTTTATAAAAAAAAAGTTTACATTAAAAAAAAAAAATGGCTACGTAATCCCATAGAGAATGTAATTGTGAAGCTACTATCAAAATTTCAAATCGATCCATCCAAAGGTGTTCGAGTAATCCGTCCGCCTAGTTTGAAAAAATTGGTTTCTAGAAAAACGCGTCCAAAGTTGGACGAGGCGCCTGACAGAAGTCCGAGGCGCTGCGGCAAAATCAATAATTGAACCTTTAAAAAAAATCGCTACAGGACCAATTGCATATTTGTTTTATGACTCCAAAGTACTTTTTAAGCCAAAAAAAGATACGATTTTTCCAAAATCCTAGAGTGGTGTTATCCCTTAACAAAGTTGCGTACCAAATTTCATTGAAAAATAATAATTAGAGAAGTTCTAAGCAATCTTTGCACGTGAGGGGCTTAACGGTGAACGTGATTTTGGCCATACGGTTGAAATGAAACGAAAAAAAAGAATTTTTCCTCAAAATAGACAATACTGGCAAAGACCTGACGGAGCTTTTTTTTGTTATCGTGTTTCGTTCATCAAAATCAAATTTTTTAAGTCTGCGATTTTGCGCTTTTCATGATAAATAACATGAAAGAACTAATGAAAAAAAATGTTACGAACAGTCTCAAAACATAGTTTCAAGAAAAATGCTTTGCAAATTTTACTAGCAGTTATATCGTTGTAATCATAAGATTACCTTCGATCTGCGATTCCTGCCCCTTATGTTGAACCTTCCTCTTCACGTTGACTTGCCTGAAGTGACGAAAGAGCGTTCGTCATTTTTACAGTAGTCTAACTCCTAAAATACACTCTAAGCGACAAAGCCCTTTTTTCCCGTGCACTTTTCTCAACCAGAGATCCGAATCGTTACAATTATCATTGAGGCAGTTCCAATAAGGGCGTTCTCGGATCTTCCGGTACAATATTGATTTCGTCGCATTTTTTTGCGCATTTCGAAGCTTTACGGAATATTGAAGGGTGGGACGGAAGTCAGCCAGTCTCGCGACGTCATTGATCGACCGATAATACCACGGTAAATTTCACCACGTTGTTTCAGGGGGCACACGCGAATGGCGTTCTCGAAAATTGCGTGAAAGAGCCTCTACTGACGGCCTGGGACTTCCAGGACGAGTCTAAGGACCTGCGAATCACGGAGAATCCACAGGTATGACTCATAATGCGGAGGGATAAATGTGATTAAACTTGTCTTGACGGAAACCGAGCGTTTCACCGATCAATGTTGGAGAATATTTATTTTATTTTCCTTGTCTACTTTGCCGAGCAGGTTTAGGCTGTAAAGATCACGCGAACGCTTTCAGGGTCTGTATAAGAGATCTACGGCCTGAATTTGCAAATAATGATTTTTTGATCATTATAAATAGTAGAGCGATACAAAAATAAAAAAAGAATTTTCGTTTCGTCGCAGCGTTATAAACTCAATAAAATCAATAAAATTTTCCATCAGTTCATTAATTGACTAGAAAAGTAATTGCATTTAATTTAATTGCATGTTTCAATTAATTTATTCGAATTAATCGATGTTAATTGTATCTCGCTATTAAAACAATTGCAATTAACTTTTTTCAATTGTTCTAAGAAATAATTAAAACTAACAATTAACCTCATATGCGTATTTCAATAACTTACAAATTTGTTCTGACGCCACTCCGTGCCTTATACAATAATCAGTTTTTATTTTTAGTTTTTAATCAAATACATTAAAAAGATTGAAACTTGATTAGTTTCTAATTGTGGAAAGTCAAGATTAACAATTGGTTAATTGTTAATTACATGTACAGCAATTAACAATTAATTAATTGTTAATTCCATATACAGCAATTAACAATTAATTAATTGTTAATCATTATAGTCGTGATGAACAACTGATTAATTTTAAATCATGAGTTTTCCCAATTACAATTAATTAATTGTTAATCATTATAGACGTGATTATCAATTAATTTATTGTTAATCTTTAGTTATCCCAGCAATTAAATTTTTCCCAATACTGGTCCAATGATAGTTTGATTTCGAAGTTTCCGCTGAATCAGTTTAACGCGTTTTCTCGTGAAAAATAGTCGAGCCACTTCTTTATTTCTTGATTACATAGTCACTGTACTTTTCGGCAGTAAAATTCCAATTTAATTCGCAACTCTGTGAGAAACTTAAAAATGAATTTTTAATATGTTTTTTTTTCTACAAAACGATAAAGCCGAGCTTGCGAAAACTCCGAAGTTGAACTTTCAAGAGACGACGGGGCTATATTTAGAAAAAAATCTGTACCCCTTAACATTGATCGGTAGAATGTTCGGCCCTCTTTAAGACGATTCGAAAGAGATTCTCGGTGCAAGAAAACTAGTTGTACGGGTGAGACGGTGGAGACAAAGATGGCGCACTCCTGGCTACATGCGTCTTTGAAGTCACTTTGAGTTCGCTAATTACATTTCTTAAGGACCAAAGCCACTCCAGCTCTTTACAAAAGGCTTGTTTTGAGATTTTAGCGAGTACAATGAGAGCAGTAGAAAATTAAATTGGACAAATTTATTATACATAGTTTTGAGTGTACAAAACCTTTTTTGTTCGCGATTTTTCAATTGAAAATGGGAGCGTCAGGGTCTAAGAGCGCTGAGTACATCTCGTGCAAAGTCTTCCGCGGTCGGAACAATTTCTTCTGTAGTTTTACACCTACAACAAAAACCAAACAAATTTCGAAAATATATACACAAAGCTATGGAACTGCGTACGGAAATTAGAAAATACTTTTTCTTTGAGAAAGGTAATGCAAATTTGAATGAAAACTTTCATTTTTGAGCAAAAGATCACACGAGTAAGTGTTTATTGAAAAAAGTTACTAACCAATCGGAAATTCCGTACGCAGTTCCATGAAGAATGCATCTGAGAAGATTCGTTCAAAATTTCAAGTGAATCGGTGCATATTTGGCTGAGTTACGTTTTCGGCGAGTTACAAAAACGTGGTTTTGAGAAAAACGCGTTTTGAGGGGGTAGATACCTTTAGGCGAGGAACAAAATAGTGATTTTCATTTTTTTTTAAAGGAATGATTTCTTCATCTTCTTTCGACGTAGGGTGTTTTATTACTACTTTTGGCTGTTACATGGCATTTTTTAATTTATTAGTCTTAAAAATGGCGGGATTAATCTGAAAAAACACAAACGGTGATTTTTCTTTCATTAACACTCATACGCAGAATATGAACCAAGAAAAAGTGAGAAATGTTCGAAATCGAAGAAATGGTACGCTATGAAACAAAAAGATTGAATTTTCCGAAAACAAGGCTACTATTTGCGATAAAAAAAATACGTTTTTTAAAATTTTTAAAACAAATGAGGGTCATGCTTTAGACAATGTTGGTAAGATTTATACCAAATTTCATCAGAATCAGTCGATTAGTTTTTTAGCTATACGTGACGTCAGTTTTGAATATGCAGTTTAGAAGACCGTGCCATTTTTAAAGACGAATAATAAAAAAAATACCATGTAACAGCCAGAAGTGTAATAAAACATACCATAAGTCTAAAAAATGGTGGAGAAAGCTTTCCTTTAAAAAGAAATGATGATGATCAGTAAATTTCTTCCTCGCCTTGAGGTATCTCCCCCCTTACGTTTGAACTAACATTTAGCAATGGAAATATTCGACTCACCTCCAGTCGGCAATGCAAGCACGATACATTTAGCCTTCCAATTGAACATCGTCCTGTTCCTTTTAATTTCCAAAAATTCGGAAACCCTCGAGTGCCTTCACCCGTGAAATGATCATTAACGTTCTCAACGTAGCCCTCAGACTGTAAAATCACCCAAACAATCGTTCGATTTCCGTTCACAGTGCAAACAAACCGTCAGTCCCGTCTCGAACGGACAACCGGAGCCCGAGGCCGATCTCAACACCACCGGACTGACCATGTTGGACTGCACGTTGGCCGGCAGTGACAGAAGCTTGAACAACAATCTCGGCTGTCGAAACGCCTCGCCACGTAAAGCCGTGCCGACCGCGGTTCCCGTACTCGAGCCAAACGGTTGAACGGATCAATGGAATTGATCTGCCCTTTGAGAAAAAGCGCGCAAAGAGCTTTGAGAGAAAGGTAGGGAGCTGGGTTCGCCAAAGCCCTTGGAAGAGCAAACGAGAGGGAAACAAACGGTTCTGCGAGTATTGTAAATAATTGAAAAGTCACGAGCAATGTTGACCCGGAGAATTTCCTCCGGAAGCTTAGGAAGAGAAGAAACTCGCGATAAACAACGAGATTCAACGTCGCCGCAATATTGACACCGCATTGACAGGACGCGACGTAAAGTTACGTTAAAATTTGTACCTGCCTCGCGATAGGTCGCCACCTGATAGAGTTTACGCGTTCCACCACTCAATTTCTCTCCCACTAAAGACAGCTTCAAAGAGAATCCAAACGATCCTTGAGAACTTTTTCTTTTCCGATCGCGCAGAATATTTTGCGACAGGAACACGGAAAATTACTTGCTCATGTTCGGAATCTCGGTCCTTTTTACTTCGGTACAAAACAGAAATATGAAATTAAGAGGTTCGAGCCTCTCAGGCAGGATTACAAAATTTATGAAACAAAAGAAGAAGATATTGTACATAATACTATAGTCGTTAATTGTGAATATGTCTATAAAGCGTTTGCCCGATAACGGAAGTTCACCGCAGGCATTCTACCACGAATCGAGATCGAAGCAAAGAAAAATGCCACGGTTATCGGGATTGGATGTAACACCGGAATTCCAGTTTTCTTCACTCCGATGCACTGATCGATAACAAGTACATTCCAATACATTCTTTTTTTTCTCGATTTCTATCGAATAACGAAAAAAAAAAAGAGCAATAGAGACTCGTGGCTTGCACCCGATATCAAACTAAACCAGAGCTTGGTTAAAATCGAGAACACGTTGATGCATTTATGGAACTGTCAAATAACTTCGGGCTGCCACTTATAATTTTTTTTATTCGTACTCTTAATGCGATTGTTGAAATCACGCGTAAATTTACGATTGTTACGCTGGGTTCGTTTTTTTAAATGATTTTAGTCACGAAACCTTTAGTGCGATCTTGGGAGGAGGTGGGAGGAAGTGTACGTACCGAGGGTGTTTTTTTTTCTCTCGAATTCGCATTGCCAGAGAGAAGTATAGAGAGGTATAGAGAGAAACAGAAGGGTTTCGAAAATTCCAAGCTCGTTTTACAGGCCCGTATGACCGTACTGATTTAGTCATTAGAGTCTTTGTTAAACGTTGTTCATACACTTTGAATTTCTCTTTTTCCCGTTTTTTTTTAAATTATTATTAATCTCACTTTTATTTATGTTTGTTGTTCGTCGTTTCCGATTGAGGATAAGTTCCGATGGTGAACGAGACCGAAGCGACGTTTACTCCGTGACGAGAAATACTCTACGCTCGTAATTGAGGGGAGGGTTGCACGTTCAATAGCAGCAATAACGAGTATCACTTCGCGTTTGCCAAGAGTTAATACTTTTTCTACGTGTAACCACCCTTACTCTTCAGCCCAAAGTTTTTTCGCGTCCACCTGCTCGCGTTACTCTTTATTCACGCGAGCACTTGATTTTTCACGTTTTTCGAGGGTTCGATTCAGCGCGAGGAAATTCAGCTACAATGATACAGAAGCAAACAAGCAGACACACCATATACCGAACTGTTGCATGTTACCATGACAGACCCGAGATACAACCGAGGAAAAAGGGAAAGCAGGAATAGAAAAAGAGACAAA
The DNA here is from genome assembly GCA_963210295.1 of Ophion ellenae. NCBI lineage: Eukaryota > Metazoa > Arthropoda > Insecta > Hymenoptera > Ichneumonidae > Ophion > Ophion ellenae. Next base: position 40,273,649 of record OY723391.1, on the reverse strand, counting down.
ATGAAGTGAAAGAAAAAAAGAAAGAAAAGAGAAAACCCAACTCAGTACCTGATAGACTAAGTTATATCGTTTAGAGTGTGATGTAGAAATGTCAATGTTATTACTGTACCTCCGTTTATTGTTATTTATTACTTCGTAACATTCAAATCACGATTCCACATTACGCAATATTTTTATCCAACGGCACACGCGCGAATTAGCCAGATCGTTTTACCGCAAACGTTGAAACAACACGATGTTGAATTTTGCAGGAGTGCAACGAAAATTCCTTTTTTCTTCATTTTCAGTGTTATCCAGAATAATCCTCGAACGATTTAACTCGTAGGTCTCCAGTGAGAACTTTTTAAATACGTTTCGATGATTTCCGTATTGTTGATGCCCGAAATTTTTTTTGGCGATCCAATTATGCAAAGTTTAATATCATAAAATAACAAGGACAATGAAACGAACCATTCGATCGCGATACATGACGTTAAAGTTTGCATCCTTGTGATGCAACGATTTTTTTTTTTCGTCACTTTACATTGTCCAAAGTCCTTTTGCCTTTCGAAGTTACAAACTTGGGTCGTGAATCTCTAAGAAAATTGCGTAAAATCGTTTGAGTAATTCCCATAAGTATAGTTCGGCAAGAAAAATTATATCGACAATCAAAAATAATTAATTTTCGTTGCATTCCACCGATGCAAATTTCATCTCGAAATGCTCCTTTTAAATCGTATACATGTATGCACACACACTCACATACACGGTCTGCGAAAGACTCGTCGTTTTTTTTATAGAATTCTGTAGTATTCCATTCGCGTAACGGTGAATCTAGAGATTTTTGTTTTCACGATACTTTATGATTTGCACTAGGTACCAGCAATCTCGATTTGTTGATTAATTTGTTCAAAACAACGTATTTTTTTTTTTCTCGAGATGTCCTGTGATTTAAAGAAAAATCGGAGAAAAGGGAGTCATAGTTCCGACTGATCCAGCGGCCCTGTCCGCGAATAATTGTTACGCATATTGAAATCTCCATAGCGCTCGAGGCGCGTCGACCCATCGGGTCGACGATCGCTCTAGTAGTAGACGTAGATCCAAACATGATTAGAATTTACGAAAGAAACGAAACCTATTCCTCGCGCCAAAAGAATTGAGTCATTATTGCGAGGAAAAGCCGATAGTTGAGAGAAAATATTCTCATTCTGAATAATCTCAACGTCGCTATTTTTCGTAGTCTTGAAGCTTGCATCGTTGCAGTGCAACGAAATTTCTTTTTTATACTTTGATTTCCTCATTTTACGTACTTTACACAATATTTTTCCTCCGTTTTAAATTCTAGATCTCTAATTAAAGGACGTAAAAAGAAACTTAGGGTTTTTCGTGGCGAATATTTGCCAAAAGAAATTCGAGCGATTGAAAAACAATAATTTTCGTTGCATTCCAACGATGCGAACTTCATTCTCATTTTTTTTCCCGCAATAATTGTTCGATGTTTCGTCGTGAAGTTATCGGGAATACTTTGCTTGGTAATCATTCGGACATGCTGCTCCGCCGAATATTCGATGGATTTCTTTAGGCTTCCTCATCAGCAAAAAAAAAGCATGACGATTAATATCGCGCCGGAGCATGGCCACTTAAAACCCAAACAAACGCAAATAATCAATAGAAGTCGGAGCCCCACTTTCGACTAACTACCGTGTTCACTTTCGTAAATTCTAAACGTGCGCGTTTCCGCTCTCGTAGCGCCTGCAATAGTTGTCACATTTCCTTCGCATAAAACAACAGTTTTTTGCAACAGCACGTTCGTTCATCGAACACCTTGTTTCGTTACAAAGTTCACATACGTTTATTAAAATATCTCAATTATTCATAGCAATAGAGAAGTTCGGAGCCGAACTCCCCTGGGGGCCCCAGGGGAAATGCAATTGACGACGAACGAAAGATACGCATTTAAAAAAGAGAAAAACAATGTACAGTCTCTGTGTAAGCACCGGCCAAAAAGCTGTCGCATCCGTTTCAATCAGCTACGAGACTTTCAAACAAACTCCACCTTTCCGTCACTGTGTCTACCTCGTTGATTGTTACTTTTTTGTCCCCGAGTGTTTATGACGAGTAGGCCGAGAGTTACGAACGAAACGGAAAAACAAAACGAGGTACTGCCATTTCCGTGCGATGTAGAGTTTTATGGAGATCGACGAATAATCCCAGTGTACTGCGAGAGAGCTCATTATAAAATTCCTAGAGTTAGAACTTTGGTTCCTGAACAGTGGCATCTAGATTTGTACAACGTTTTAATTATGATTATTTTTTCTTTTAAATAATATATATATATATATATATATATATATATATATATGTACAAGCACTTTTTATTCGGTGACAAGGGCAGCACACGTATAGGTCTCTCGAATTAAACGCTAAAAATGAGGGTCTTTGTACTATAATTAAGGTTTTAAGAGATACGAGAAGAAAATCGAAAACTGCCCGTGTGATTCGCACACCGGTGAATCTCGTATGGAAAATTCAATCTCCGCGAAAGGTGGACAAATCGATTAAGTTTACAATCTAAGAACTGCAATTAATCGTAAATTAATTAATCCCGTCACTGATCGATTTCACATTAATTGTAATTAAAAATTTAATAGTGTGACGTTTTTTTCTCTTGCGTTGTTTTTTTTTTTTCGTTGTATTATTAAGAATATTGATTTCGTGCGATTGGGTAGCTTCTCCGCATTTGCGGCAACGAAGAAATTAACGTAGTTCGTAAGAATAAGGCATTTACGAGCGCACCTATTTTGTAATACGTCTTTTTTTTGTTCTCTGTTTCCGTTAAAAACGAGACGTAGTGTCGGTAGTGCGTTAGCGGTTAAGTGGAAAAAAAAAAAGAAAAATCGATTTACGCTTACCAAAACGACTTTAACCGTGTTACAAGCCCGTCATTCCGAACGAATCTCACGATCACACTTCGTCGTGGTTTTTCAATCGCCAATGAAGACCAAGTTGACCTTTTAATTTGGAGCTAGTAAGGAAACTCCGCTCAAAATTCCGCTTTCCGATTTTATTTTCGGAGAAAAAAAAAGCATTTAGCTGATGAATTATTCCAGGGTACATAACGATATGGCACTCACGGTTGATCAGACTCTTTATCAATGCACCCAATTATTTTTGAGCTTCACATTTGGACGGAGCCAGTCTGGTGGGCCGAAAAGCGCTCGGAGAGAAACTCATCGCCCAAAAATGAGATATACATTCTCGGCTGCTCAGCAGCAAACTGCAAAACTGTCCACTAATCGTTCGCGTAACGATGAACTTTTTGTTTCTTTTTTGTTGAACTTTTGTTTACATCGAATTTCGACGGTTCGTAGAGCGTTAGTCTGCCAAGTACTTCTCGAGAGAGTTTTCCCATTCGTTTAGGAATATAGAGAAAGGAGACGATGAATTTCCGCAAGAATTCAATGCTATCTGTGTATCTTATTTTGGTTCCTTCTTCCGGAAAAAAAAACAAAGTTGTACGAGTATGGATGAGAAAAACAATAGAACTAATCCTCTTGCGTTGGCCCCACACACCTACACACACACACACTGACGAAGTATTAACTAGATCGTACAGCGATTCTAGTCGAACGAATATACCTCTAGCAGCGATTGCCCCTTTTCTCATAAGCTTAAGGGCGATCACGATCCGATTACTTAACGTTAACTTAACCGCAGTACCTACTAGATTACTATTATTTAATTTTTTATACCGTTTACCTCACAGGATATAGTTTCGCTTGCGCCTCGACTGATACTCGAACGTAACACGTAAACAACGTTTTATAATTTACACAGATAGAGAGAGAAACAGACAGACAGAAATGAGGCGTATTCAGTCCAGAAAATCGTATTACTACAATTAATTGTGGAAGAAAAAGAAAAGCCCATTACTCGAACCAGCCGAACGTTTATCATTTATATATATCCACTATTATTTTATACCGAGACAAAAGAAAAAGAATCTATAGTCGATTGCAGATGCCGACCGTTCATTAGGGTGCAGTTACTTTGTAAATATCCTTTTACCCCTCACGATTGTACATACATTATAATTATCTACGGAAACAAAGAGAAAAGGAAGGAAAAAAGCGAAAAAAAAATATTGAAAGTATATATTTTAATATATTACATGTAATTAATTACATAAAATTATAATCTTATTGTTTAAAAAGTATTAAAAGAAAAGGAGAAAACGAGAGAATTGATTCGATTGACGAAATGTTTAATGATGATTGTTGACCTTCTGAAAACACACGCGGCGTCGTTGTTGTACGATTGAATAAAATTAAGGCAGTGTAAAAGAAATTCTGTTCTGTTTTTTTTTATTTCGTAGATCCATTAGGAAAATGAAGATACAAGATGGTTTTTTTTTTTTAATAGAGCAACGTCTTTCGTTTATTATCAAAATATCTGAGCATACGTACAAAATGTTATCTTCGCGTAGCTCGACGATGGGATAATAATTTTGTAGCACACGTCAGGCGGTAAGTACGAACGTTCGAAGGGCTCTCCCTTCGGAGCTTTTTTTTTTAAATTCTATCTTTCGTCGAATAGTGACGAGCGGTATTATCATAGGCGCATATTTGAATTCTTCGACACGCTATTTGTACTTAATTTCTCTAAATCATTGCTTTCGCGGCTATCGAATATCATCGCGTACTTTACAATATTCACTTTTACACGAAGCTTTTTCCATTGATTCGCCTATTTCTCAATTCCTCAAGCTCTTCGCGATGCTTTCTATTACTTGCTAGTTCCTCAGGTTGCGCTCATTTCTAAATGCCTCGATACACGTTTCGTAAAGACAATGAACGAGGACGAATTCGAAAAATATCAAGTTGGAATGTATCGACGATTAAATTATGGAATTTCCGGAGAAATGAATTACCGTCGAGTCGTTCTCATATGAAAATGATAGGAAACACCGTTAAGGGGTTATGTCGAGTTGTGAAAGTCGAAAAATCACTTTTTCAAACCAATATATTTTGACAGTATGTCATCTTATAATTGTTCCTAAAAAATTTCAAGGTGATGGGATCAAAATTGACAAATTTATAAGCTGACGCCCGTTTGAACGCTCGCAATTTCAAACGCCTTTTTCTCGACAATACGGTTGCAAAGTCGGTGAGCAAAATATCTCAAAAACTACTGCATCGATATTTGTGAAATTTTTAGGGTTTTTTTTCTAGATGTTAAAATATAGTATTTGATCGAAGGATTTTTTTCCGATGTATTCTTTCAATTTGATGAACGAAAAATGCCAATTATTTACGAAAAAAAATAAAAATTCACTTTGAACACGCGCCATTTATTTTTTAGATTGATATTTCGGACATTTTTTCAAATAATCATTGGATAAAGTAATATACTAACGGAATCGTTTTGATTTTTCGATATTATACTCGATTAAATCGATTATGATGAAATATTTTTACACAAAAAATTACAGAGCATTTTTCAGATGATACTTTTTCAAATCATTTTTGTAGAAATTCGTCATTACTATTTGCTAAAAAAATCCAAAAATGAGCTGTTTTCGACTGTTGCAACTAGGCATAACCCGTTAAGGGACAGGTCTCTTTGGACAGACTAAAATAAGCGAATTTTCACGTTTTTTTGTGTCAAAACTATTTCACATAATTAAACTTGCACGTACATATTGTTACATTTTTTGATTTGCTAAAAGAATTTATTTTCTCTAATACTCAAGAACACCAGAGCCAAAAACTTGGAGATTTCTGAGACCTACACGCTCTACGTGAATCCAAAAAATCCAAAGAAAATGAAAATCCGAAAAACAGTACGTTTGGAAAAAAATATGTTTTTCATGAAATTTTTACTATAGTATTTGTTTTTGTATTTGAAAGTCGCTTTTTTGAATCATTTTCAAGGAACTTTAGGTTCACATAGAGCGTGTGGGTCCCAGAAATCTAAAACTACTTGGCCCGGATGTTTCAGATCAATGCACCAGACGCTAGGTTGTACGCCGTGGAACAACTCAGGCGGCAACGGTCTCTGAAATGTGTCGTAGAGCCGTCGATTTTAAACGTAAAAAAAAAATTGGTAATTAACCCTTTGCAGCCTACATTTTTTCTTTACGTGCGCGTTTTTTGCACTTTCGTTATTGATGACACCCGCTACGTGTAAAATAAAAAATGAATAGGTATGTTTTAGTAATTATTGAAGTCCTAGGAACCTTGGAACGCATTTACAACCGCCATATCCAATTAAAAAACACTTCTGAATCGTCAAAATCTTGATTGAATCGGGTGTAACACCAGTGTCACATTATGCTGCAAAGGGTTAAAAGATGAGATAATACGTACACAAAATTTTAATTACGTAAGACGAATAGTTTCAATACAAAAATACCTTTAAAATTCGCTTATCTCGTCTGCCTAAAGGAATCTCCCTCCTTAAAAGTTGATATCACGCGACTTCGCAAATATCTGTCCTCGAAAATCTCTACCGAAACGCTCTACCTCCACAAAACGTCGTACTTTGTTTTCCCTCGTGGAATGATTGTAAAATTGCGTACGATAATCACGTCATATCGTTCTATAAGAAAATCTCTACGAGCTGAGAAAACGAGAACTCGCCTAGGAATTTATCGCGCTTTAGAAAAATGTCTATAAAAAGCACTTTTCGCCGTACCAGCGCGTTACAAGTTTCCTTGGGAAAAAGGTTTCATTTCGTCGCTTGCAAGAATTCGTTCAGTGTTTTGATCGCGAGAGAAGTTTTGTTTTTGATTATCCGATGATCAACTGGATCAATGATTGAAACAAGTCTCGGGCGTTAAACTTCGTAATTTTTCGCACAGCCGTCTGATTTTCGGTTGGCTGATATCTGACTAGCGTCCAGCTTACACGTGAGCACAAAGAATGGAATTAAGTACATGATATTTATCTCGTATTTATCACATTAATTACGACGAATAGGCCTCGAGAGAAAGGTGTCAAGGTAGCACAAGCGCAGTAGCTGACCGAAACAATGTTTCGTTATGAAAATTTCCAAATATCCTTATTTCAATATCGAAAAAAACAACAATATCGTAGTCTATGTCACTCGTACGTGAAATCGCTCGGTTCCAAACTTGATAATTTTTAAATTGTTAACTTTCCGTTGACACACTTCGTCAAACACGACCTAGACGAATTTTGTATAAAATCCTTACTTGCCCAAAATTGAGAATTTTACTATTTTCTTACGATTTAATTTTACATTTCTCGTATTTCAATTATGCAGACATATTAACCCTTTCTTAACACACTGGGTCATTTTGACCCGGACGAATTCGAAATAAAATGCTCACTTTCCTGAAACTGGAAGTTCTGAATAATTTTTCACAATTCAATTTTATTTTTTCCGATTTTTTTTTTCAATAAAATCCGACCGAAGGGTTGTTAAGGGCAGTAATGAAGTTTTATCCGGGTCAAATTAACCCAGTGTGTCAAAGCCGTGGCCAAATATAAGTGTGTCGAGGAAGGGTCAAGGTATTCCTTTCGCGGAGGGCCGTATTTGTGGGGGCATAAAGGGACCCTTCCGAATCATTGTTAAATTACAGGGGCGATTAATAAAAAATAAGTCACAATCACTTCTTATACACAACGATAAACTGGAAAGAAACACTTTCGCGCAAGTTTTGTAGATTCATACGTTTTTACATTTCATCTGAAAAGTCGTGGTTACGAAAATTCGTCTGCTAGTCACATTTATTGAGTTTTATCATTAATATTTACTTTAAACGTTCCATGATCCCGTTTTTATTGTCGTTACGGAATCTCAAGGTTTTTTTACACGTGTGAGCAGTTTATATCAGGCCTCTAGGGTTATTTATTGTATAAATTATTAGACAGAAATGTGGCCAGCGTGTCATCTCCATGAAGCGCCGAAATGAGACGATCTTTCGTGTCGTAATTTTTCGTTAAACGTTCGGTAACTTGACTTGAAATTTTACCAGTATCTTGGGATGTATTATTACTTGATTATAAACGAAAATCAGTTAATTGTTAAATATTCGGCTTCGTGAAATAAATACCTTAAGAGGGGATAGACGTGTATTCCTGATTGAAAAAATTAAAACTGTCCGAAGCCCGAAGAAAACACACCAGGTGTGTCAAAATCGTGGCCAGATATAAGTGTGTCAACGGAAGGTCAAGACTCGCATCGGCTGGAAGAAAAATTTGATGCGAGCTCGGGATTTTCACCGAACGGATGTGTCACATGTCCTCAAACATAACAAGCTAATTTCACAATCGACTATAAACATGCAAAAGATTATTTGTGTTTCCACATTTTATCAAATTCTCTCTTTTCGGGCTATCGTTCTAGCAAAACGTCAAAACTGACAGTCTTACTATATTCGTACAAAGTGCGTATGCTCGTAGACCGATCGCTTCCGTCAACTACAGAATTCTCATAAAAACATCCGGTTACGGCTATTTACTCTATTTTAATCCTCAAAGTTTCTGGAATTGCTTTTTGTCGCTGTATTCATCTAATTGCGAATAGAGTCGAACGGGGTCGCAACGCCTTTTTCGTAAAAACCGTGCCAAATCTGCCGACTTTGGATTTATTCGTTTGGCCCAAATAGCAGGTAACCTTGCTTCACTTTCCGAGCATCCCTATGCATTGTCTGTAGCGAACGAAAAAGATTGGGCGGCTACGTAACAAGGTACGTGCTCGTGCTACCTTAACGGGAGACATTTTTCAACGGTGCTCGTAATTCAATATTCAAATACGCTTACGCGTATGAATATTTGCATGTGTATAGATATACACACTCGCGCATCCGTTGAAAACTCGTCTCGGATTGAATTACATCATTAGGCACAAGGTGAAACGATCTTCTCTGCGAAATAATATCTCTCGAATATTCGTTGTCCCGATCGAACCTTCGTTATTGCTTATTCGAAAATTGGCGGTTTACGTTCCTCACAGAACCAAGGAATGTGGAAATATCTTCATAGTTGCATAGTCGTCGAGTACCTGTAAAATACGTGGAAAAAAATGTTAGAAAAGTGTATATAGGGTTAAGGCGGGATATACATTTACAACGATAAAAAATCGATTTCTTTCTTTTTTTTTTTCTTTAAACGATAGAACTATATATGTCGAATATTTTCCTAGTTTCAAAGCGAAATTCGAAAAACTTCAAACGTTACAGCCCGTCAACGCTGTGCCTCACCGCTCGGATTCGGAGCGGGCGTGAACTTCAAACGCGTTTTTCTCAAAACTGCATTATGAGCCGACCAGTGAATGAACGAAAGCTGATTTATATTTGAAATAAGTTAAGAATAAGAATTGTCGATTTAAACTCGAATCGCTATAATTCAGCAAAAAATGACAGGTGTCGTTAAAATCGATTTTTCAGTTAAATATCAAATTCTGACCCCACACGGAATTTTTCTAGGTTGTGGTACTTGCACGCCGCAAAACTTAGTTACGATGCGGCTGTGCACAGTAGGTGTTCTAAAGGCGAAAACAATAGTTTTCGTGAGTTTGGAGGGTAAGTATTACTTTCATTACTTGAGATAGAATTAACATTCGATTTTCTGCAGATTTTTTATATAAATTCGTAATAATAGGTCAGAATTAGACATGTTTATTCACTGGTACTGTATTCTAATCTCTTTTCAGTGAATGGACATATGGGCTGTTCTGATAATTCTTAAAGCAGAGGAAAATTAATTACTGCTAAGAACGCTACCTGTTAGTATGTGAAAAAGGCTGGTAGTTATTAACGGAGAAAGTAAGAAAGAAAGCAGACGAGTGGGACCAAGGAACGGATAATTTGGCGATAAAGGGAGACATTATAAATATGTTGGGAGGGAAGATAGGAAAAGGGATATGTGAGTATTTTAGGGAAGTAGATGAAGTGTGCAGAAAGATGTGCACACATCTTTGTGCACATCTTTCAAAGATGTGCAAAGAGGAAGGGAGACAAGAAAGAGATGGAGGAGAGTATTAAGGGGAGATATACACCTAGATGGTCGAGGTCGAGGATTTAGAAGCTGTGAACATTCCGTCGACCGTAGAAGACCTACACTATGGGCCTGGTATCGATGATTCCATGTAAGTTGACAAATTTCATGATTTATTCATTCTCAAATTTTCAAACGCGTTTTTCTCAAAACCACGTTTTTCAAATCGGTACTCAAAATTTTTCGAAAACCAATGAACCGATTGCCTTGAGATTTTTTGTGGTTATTCTATACACCATTATCTAGGACTTGTCATAGGATTTTTTTTCCGTTACTTAGTTTTTGTTTTATAGGCAAAATAATAACTAATTTTTGGCCCAACAATCACTATTTATGTTCAAACGTCCGCCATTTTGTCATAAATCGATATTTTCAAAATCGGCTATGACAAGTACTAGATTATAGTATCTAATTTAATAATCTTTTTGGTTTTTTTTCAGATGATTTTTGAAGAAACGCCAGTGGGTACCGTATACGCAGATTTTTTTACGACGCTCAAAGGATCATACAATATCCTTGTATATTTTTGATATTTGTAAATAAAGAAAATTAAACATATTTTTGAATGTATATACTTTTAGATAATTAAAACCTCAATCCGAAATTTCAAATAGTTTTCCTTGAAAAAATTCACAAAAATGACCTTTTTCCGGCTCCTAGGTGTATATCTCCTCTTAAACTAAGAAAAAGAGAGAAATGGTAGATAGTGACAAGGGAAAGGGTATGCAGAGTGGAAAATAAGTTAAGGTAGATGTAAGAGAAATACAGCATTTTGTAAAAAAGTTGTGCAAATAAAACTCGATACGATTCAGTACTGTTAAGAAATGACAATTTACATTTCATTAAATGTTGTCATAAAATCATTTCACTCGTTTTTTTTTTTAATTTTTACGAAATTTCATTTTCTCTGTCGAATCAAACTTGGGTAGTTTTTTTTTAATGTCGCGTTGGGATGTAAAAAAGCTTTGTGTATTACGAAATCTTAATGACAAATATAACACTCATATGTATAAGAATATTATCATTTTTGTGCAACACAGTAATCTCCAAATCTAGCATTTAATTAAAATAAATAATAAATCGTTATCCTTTACAGCGTTCATCTACACTCCACGTCCATTTGTTGGAGGTCGAGTGTCAATTTATTGGTAATTTCGTCCATTCACCGACGACTTAGTCATTTCGCTACTTATTTATAAATTCCTCCCCTATTATTTGTCGCAATAACTTCGAATATTTGTTTCTCCTGTCAGAATAATATCTTTCGTTAGCTATAGCACTTAACGAATTACGTCAATAACATTAAAATTTTCAAGTTCATCTGAATCCTACAGTGCCGTTATTCGTCCGTTTCCTGGTCGGATAATCCCATTGTACAATACAATTATGTAACAACGTAATAATAATATCCCGAATGAATATTCGGTGCACGGACCTCTTTGAGGGCGTCCTTGGTGAGTTTTGGATACGAGTAAGTGAATCCCGTATTGTTCGTTAACTTTCCAGGATGCAAGTACAAGTGTTTGTTGTAAAGGAGCTCCTGATCGATGTAAGGCGACAGAGGGCTGTTCTCAACGCCGTCCTTGCTGCAAGCCTCGGCCCACGGACCCATGTGCTTGTCGTTCACTTCCTCCACCACGGAGCTCATGTCAGCCTGCGAAAACGAAAGGATTCGTCGCTACGAGAAGTCCTCTAAGATACGCGTGTTTGCGTGCAGCCATTATCACCGAACCTTGGCGAAAGTCGACAAGGTCGTTCCCCAATAATCGTGATTGATATTGAAGAGCTCCGAAACGGTGGCACTTATGGAGCCCTGGGTGGAATCCCCCTCGTCAACGACGTTGTAAGTTTGGCCTATCGTATCGTCACGACCGGCAACGTGCCACAGCGCCCGAGCGACGTCTCTCACGTGCACGGTGTTCATGTGAAGATCCGGTCCCCACATTAATTTCATCATCTCGCCGAGATGCTTGTAGACCGCTCCGACCACGAGGCGCGGGGCTTATTCCAATGACATCGATAATAATGTTAGTCACCACTATCGTCGAATATCCATAAGTGAATATCCGTAAGATAAATATCCATAAGTCGAATATCCATACGTCAAATATCCATAAGTACGAATATCCATAAGTATGAATATCCATAACTGAGTATAGAGTAGAAATGAGTGCCAGAAATGGCGGGAGGTAGAGATAAGTGAGTTTGTTTGGGGTCCCTCTATACCCACTTTTCCTCTACCTCCCGCCATTTCTGGCACTCATTTCTACTCTATACCCACTTAGGGGCTGTACGAAAATTACGTAACGCAATTGGGGGGGGATCAAGGTTTGCGTTACGTCACGATTTTTGAACTGCCAGAAATAGCAAAATTTCGACATGTTCAAGTTTTTAATTTAAACCTTGAGTGCAATTTTACCGTGGACAGCTCACAGCTTTCTATACGCAATGTCAGTTAAGGGGGAAAATCACTGTGCAAGAACTTGCACAGTAGCTTTCCCACATCCCCTGAGCAAAATTTGAAGGACATTTTTTTAATAATTCTTGAAAGTACATGTATTGAAAAATATGTTGGCAACATTTTTATTCACAATACCGAAAATAAACGAAGTTATAGTGACTTTAGTGAGAACAGGTAGCGCGACCGGTTAGTATCCTCAGTCCCTACAGGTGTGAGCATCACTTACAATAGATAAAGTACAGGCCCTTATTATTTTGTGAACTATCATGAAGATGGAGAACCGTCATATCGCCCGCGACTAGATACTTCAATGTAAGTATCAATATGCAAGAAAAAAACGTAACTTTACATCAAGAAACACGGAATGAAAACTTTAAACGCGTTTTTCTTGAAACTAGTTTTTTCGACCTTGTCCGAGCGAATACTTAAAAACTTATCAACCGATTTTCAATTTTTTACAAAACATTTTTATAATCGCGGTGACTAAGGCTGTACGTATCCGCATTTTTAACATTCGATAATTACTATTTTTCAAGGCTGCTTGAATACGGAAAAAGGGACTTGAAAATAGAAAAAACATGTCCAAACTGTCGGCATTTTGTGAAATGAAAAAACGGCTACGCATAACGATAGCTACATTTGTATAGATATCGATGAATCGTTGACTTTTGATTTACAGATAGCTTTTCGTAATGATATCGATGGGACAATGAAGAGATTTTTTTTTTTCGTCGTCAAATCAAGGCATATATCGGTTAATTTTCAAGATTTTGTCATAAAAATTGGTATAAAACTAGATAAATATATACTTCATAAAATGAGTATAAACCCGATCCTTTCATAATTAGTTATGTCTATGAAAAAAAAATCACCATTATTGACGACACACCACCCGTTACGTAACGGAATCGGAGTGGGGGGGTAAAAATTGGAAAATTTTGCGTTACGTAATTTATCTACGCCTCCTTATGAAAATTCGTACTTACGGATATTCGACTTCTGGATATTCACTTATGGATATTCGGTTATTGGAGATTCGACTTATGGATATTCTACCCCAATCTTATTCACAATTGACAATGAGAAAGAGAGCAACGCTATTCATAGTTCACGCTTTATTGGAGCTCGAGCCACTGGGAAACCTTAGAAATTCAGTTATATCCGCATGCATAACTTTAAGGGTTTAGGCTACTGTGAAAATGACGAACAATCGTGCATCGCTTGAGGCAACTCAAATTAAAGAGGAAGGTCCAACATATGGAGGAATCGTAGATTGAAGGTAAACTTATGATTACGATGGAACTGCTGGGTAAAGTTTGAACGCCTTTTTTCTTCAAAGTCTGTTTTTCAAAACGGTGTACATGATTAGGGCAAGCAATACCGGATGGATCTCAATACCGGTACTGAATTTCGGTATTATCGTCTAATACCGGGGTCCCGGTACTAGCCCCGCTTTTTTTTAACGTGGGTGGCTGGGTGATGGTTTAATAAATTGCTTATCAAACAAAGAAAAGCAGGGAGGGCATAAATACACACAGCAACAAAACGAACAAGGTCATCCAAATAAAACAGAACAAAAATAACTATAACAGTTTTAATCACATGAATTCTCATTTTAAACAATCAACATTCATAAAACGTGAGGTTTACGTAAATAATGTTTTACTTTCCTCTCAGTCTTTGTCTTAATATTGTGAAGTTTTAATCAGTCCTTTTTAGCATTGCTAAAGAAAAAAATAATAATAATTACTTAGTTAAAAATTAAAAAAAAAACCTTGATGTTTCGACTTTATATCTGAATACAGTATTTGAGCACATTCCCAAACAGTACTTATAATTACTGGAATTGTAAAAAAAACAACCAAATTAAGTCATGTCAGTAATTTTAAACGTTAGCACGTACCCATACATCATGGCTTAAACCCATGATTGGTCTAAGTAACCGTTATTGGGCCTAAAAATTGGGTCCATTGTAGGATTTTGTTCAATACCGGTGTTCCGGTATTAGAGGCGCCAATACCGGGGTTGTAGTACCGCTAAAATTCACCCGGGAACCCGATATTCATGCCCTATACACGATTTCCCGACATCTAATAAGCGGATTGACTTGGAAGTTGGTACACTTATTCAGTGCCAAAAATCGAAAAAATTCAATATTTTTTTTTTTGATGATTGAAACACGATAACAAAAGGAAGCACGGTCAAGTTTAAGCCAATATTATCTATTTTAAGAAAAAACTTGTTTTTTAAGTTTCTGATCAACCCTCACGTTCAAAGGTCCTTCACGAGATTGTGGATAACTTTTTTAATTATTGATATTTCTTTATGAAATTGGGTACACATGTTTGTTAAGGAAAATAACAACTAAATGTTCAAACGATTTTTTAATCATCTTACTTGTTCCTTCAAAATTAATTTTTTTAAGGGGAGGATAGGGGTCTGCACTTTTGAAAAATCGATTTTTTTTGTATTTTCTTATAGTTAAACATTTTAAGAATATAATCCCAAAATTTCAAGTCAATCAGAGCAAAAATCTCGAAGTCATTGACTATTTAGCTCCGCTCCGCTAACACTGTAACTCCGGTAGCTAAAACTTCAAACGCGTTTTTCTCGAAACCACTTTTTCTAAGACCGTGTTCACTGCCATTTGAAAACTACATGACCGATTTATTCCAAACTTGGTACACACTTTCTACATATAAAATACCTCCCCCCAACGGTTAGTTTGAGATTTTTTTTTATATTGCGGGGCTTTTCCACCCGCAAAATGGCGGAATTTTTCGTAAAAAATAGCACTTTTCACTTTACATGACCACCAAAAATTTAGAAATAAAAAAAAAATTATCAAAGCCCGTGAAGGGGAGGATTCGATGATACTCTGACTAATTTTTAATGGTACTTGATTTCAGATAATTTCCAGCTGAAATACAGTGACCACCGCAAATCGTGTTTTTCCAAAGGCGTTCTTGGAAAAGCTTTGTCACCGGCTTGTGTGTGGATATTTTCGCGTACAAATTTCACGGAATGTTCTCGAAATGACACTTAACAATGTACAAAAGGTTTCAATAAATTTACTCTATGCATATAGATGAAAAAAATTCGCAAAAGGGTTTTTTATTTCACGCTGATTTTCGGATCGTCACTGTAGCCTAATCCCTTAAACCCCGATGCGATGCATGAAATTGCTGAGTAGTTTCAAGTAAAATTGTTGCGCTTACTGTGCAATAATATGTTTTGGAATGTCATATGAAAAATGATTTTAAATTTGGCAAGGCTGTATCCGTCGTCTCTTCGAAACATTTAACATGTAAAGTATAAACTATCGGCGTAAAATTCAGTTGTTTAATAAACAAATTAGTTTGGAAATTCTTCAAGAGTCTTGAACTTTTCATTCTAATTTCAGAATCCCAAGGAGATTGAAGTTTGCATCGTTGGAATGCAACGAAAAACAATGTTTCTGAATTCTTTTTATTTCTTTTGGCGGATTTTGCCTACAAAAATTGCTCAATCCTTTTCGAAGATACTCATTTAGCGATTTACAATATAAATCAATAGAAAAAAATCTTCCATAACAATGAAAATAAGGAAAATAAAATGAAAAAATAAAAGAATTGCCGATACGTTTCAACGATGCAAACATCAACACCATGAATCCAATACAATTATATGGGCACATAACGAATTACTATGAATGCTGAATACTGATTTTTTTGTGTTCAATGCAAGTTCAAGTCTCCGTTATTCCAATATATCGTTTTCGGGAAGAAAAAAAATTTGCATCTTGGCAATGTAGCGCAATTTCTTGTGGAAAATCGTGAACTTCATCGCAATTGATATTTCTTGCTGAATTATTCACTCATTGACGTTAACATTATTAACAGAATTATCTGAATGGTTCAAATTCTTTTCTCGCCTACGATCTCTACGAGAATTTTGAGACTGAACGTCCATTCGACGTATTAACATCTAAAAAAATCAGTATCTTTTAGCGTTACTCTGCGAACCATTAGAACCTCCTTAAATTCTAGATAAACTCTTTTTCACATTATCCCGAACGAAATATTAAAAACGGTTGATTATAAAGCGAAAAACTCAATTTTCTCACCCAAGCCATTACGATCGCCAGGACCGTAAATGATCGCTGGTCTGAGTACCGTGTACTTCAATCCCGGAATGTTTTTCAAATCCTGCTCCACTTGGAGTTTGTGCTTGGCAACGAAAGTCCAAGGATCGCAGGAGTCGTCCTCCTTGTGCGGGGCTTTCTCGGACGAGCTCAAATTCCCGGCGGAGATCTCAACGTAGCGAGTCACTGAGATTTTTGCGGCCTGTTCGGCGCAATTGATGCTGAGCTTGTAAATTCCCTCTTTGTAAACGGGATCCGTTTGGCCGCTCTTCGTCTCGCCGGCGCAATTGAACACGTAGTCTATTGGAATGTCACTGGCAAAGGCGTTTTGGCACGAGGCTGCAACATTATCGTGGCATTGATTGAATTATAATCGAAAATTCGAATTAAAGTAGAGCAGTGCCCTTTAAAATGTTCCAATAAACGTGTTCCATTTTAAATTTGAATAATCATCTGCTCGATCTTTCGTATCGTCGGTGGACCATTCGTGATAGCGACACTTTAAAAGTAAACACATTGAGGGGGCTTCTCACTTTAGGCGCTAAAAAAGGCTATTTACATGTTTTTTTTATATGTTTATTTTATAGATATTGATATAAAAGTTGTTACACTTTCGAAATACGTTAAAACATTTTTTAAAATGTATTTATGTAAACCAAACAAACTTCACACGCGTTTTTCTCGAAACAATATTTTTCGACGGCTTGTTGATGAAATCTTCGAAACTACTGAACCGATCCTTATGAAATTTTAACCACATATTCTTTAGAACTACAGATATAGCGCATATCAAGGAATTCTAAAAATTTCGATATTTTTTTTCCGCAAAAAACGGTGAAAAAAACACGTTTTTTGTTTGTTTTTTTTTTCGAAAAATGTCCGCCATTTTGTTATTTTTTCATATACAAAAAATCGTACGATATGCGCTATAGCCATTAACATACTGAATCTAAAACCGTTTGATTTTTGTGTTTAGGATGATCCATCTACGAAATTTCATCAACAGCGCAGACCCACCATTTTTTTAGGACATTTTTTTAACTACCATTTTCGTCTATGAATAGCGATTTAAATAAATTAAATTTAAAAAAATGTACTTCGAAAGTGTATTTATTAAGTGTAAGAACTTTTATATCAATGTCCATAATATAGACCTATCAAAAAAAATCATGAAAATAGCCTTTTTTAAGCGTCTAAAGTGAGAAGACCCCTTAATATAACAGTGACTAGAAAATTGACAAATGTTATTTGTTCAAGTTCAAAACGAACGTAATGAATAATTTTGTCTGTATGAACACACACATACACTCGACAGGAAAAAAGTATGGATGCACTTTTCTTTTTCGTGGAGACTAAAAGGAACAGTGCCAGTCCAAAAGGACGCACAGGATTTTTTTGAGATCGTATTTGAAAGATACTGCAAAAAAAGTTAAAATTTGCATCGTTGGATTGCAACGATTTTTTTGTGTCCGTTTTTTCTCCCTTCATTTTTATTATCATCAAGAACCTTTTTTTTTTGCAAATTTATGTGGTAAATCTCTAATGAGAATACGTCAAAGTATTTCAGTAATTTTCGCAGCCTAAATCGGCCAAAATGAAAGTTTATCGATTAAAAAGAATTCATTTTCGTTGCGTTCCAACTATGCAAACTTAAATGCTCGAATATGCTTTTTTACTCATTTCCTGCTACTTTCGGTTTTTGTACGTGACTTTCCTGCTCTCATGACCCCGCCTGGCAGTGTTGACAGCCTCCTGACTCAACGGGGATGGTATTTAACTCCAATTTGACTCGAACCGTTTTTCATGCTGTCGCAAACCTGCTAGGTTGTTTATTGTATTGTAAGAAAGCGCAGGTTTCGAAACTAAGCTGTAACTCAGGAACTATGAGATTCTAGCTCAAATATGTGAGAAGAAAATAGTTCGATTGAGATAAATTAACATATCGGTAAGTAACATATTTGTAAGTTAAACAATGAAAAATGTGTCCATACTCTCTGCCGATAGTGATGGTATTGAAGTTTGCATTGTTGGAACGCAACGAAAATTCTTCTAAATTTTTTCATTTCTTTATTTTTATTATTGTATCAAATCTTTTTCTGCAGATTTTCGTTATGAATTTTTAATAAGTATTCTCAAAAATGTTTCGGTTACTTTCCTAGTCGAAATGTGTAAAATAAAAAGTGTATAGGAAAAAAAAACATTTTCATTGCATTTCAACGATGCAAACTTCAATATCATGGATAGTGATGGAAATGTCAATATATATATTTTTCTGTAATTCCTTGATATACTCTTCTATGATTTTGCAATTACATTTCGGACGTTAAAGTTTGCATTGCTGGAGTGCAACGAAAACTCTTGATTATCCTTTTGTTTCCTCATTGTCATCATCATCCAAAATCTTTTCTCACATATTAAGGGGTAAGGCTACTGTGAAAAAAAGCAATAATCTCTTGAGCTAACTCAAATTGAAGAGGAAGTTCCAACATATGGTGCAGGAATCGCAGATTGAAGGTAAACTTATGATTACAACGATAGAACTGCTAGTAAAACTTTTAACGGGTTTTTCTCGAACCTGTTTTTCAAAACGGTGTACACGATTTCTCGATATCTAATGACCGGATTGACTTGATATTTGGTATACTTATTCAGTGTAGTAGTAGTCTAGACTTGACCGACGTTTTTCTCCGTAACATTTTTTTCTTCATCAGTTATTAACAATAAGGATATAATTTATTTTTAAAAATCGAATAAATGTCTCTTCTATAATCGAAACACGATTATCAAAAGAACCTCGGTCAAGTCTTAGCCAATATTATCTATGTTTCAAAAAACTTTTTTTTGTTTCAGATCAACAGGACAGCCAAAATCAAGTACACCGTTGAGCCTCCACATTCAAAGCTCCTCCACAATATTGTTCATAACTTCATTTCCTTGAAGTTTTCATAGTTGAAAGGCAACGATTTTGTTGTTCATTTTTGTATTCTTCATTTTCATCAGTATCCAAAGTCTTTTTTTTGCAAATTAAGGTCGTAAATCTCTAATATAAAAACACGTCAAAACGTTTGAGTGATTTTCACAGGCTTGATTGGCCAAAAAAATTTGCACAATAAAAAACAATTTATTTTTGTTGCAGTCCAACTATGCAAATGTCAACATCATAACTTCTTCAATTATTAACAGTTTTGAATGAAATTTGGTACCCAACTTCGTTAATGTACATACAAAATAAATGTCCAAGCAACTTTTCAATCATCTTATTTATTCCTTCAAAATCAATTTTTTCAAATGACCCTGATTTTTTGGTTGTCACAGTAGCCTAACCCCTTAAGGCTACTGCGGAGACCTTGAAAAATAGTCGAGTCACCTACAAGGCCTGAATGCGCCAAAAAGAATTGGAATTGAATTTTTATCACGTTTCAACCAAACAAATTTTGTCGTTACTTCCGTGTGACCGTCTTCCCACATTTTTGCCATTCCAGAGTACCGCATCTTCCTACCCTAATATTGATCCGACTGCTCCACACTTGCCGAATATATACCTATAGATGCTATAATTGGATTACGAAGATACCTTCATTTATGAGATTAGCGCTTCGGAAGTCGACCACAGGATCGTCGAATATTTTCTGATGATTTTTGTTCAGCCACGCAGTCTGAGGAGGTACTTTGTCGACGACTCGTAGCGACGATACCAGTTGGTTCTCCACGAGGTAGGCCACAAGGTTCCGCCCGACAAAGCCACATCCTGCGCGAGATACCATTCTTAGCTCGTTTAGATTGCGCAGCAATCGTAGAAGTATCGGTTACAAATATGTTTCAAGGATTGCGATAAACTTGAAGGACGATCGTAATTTCCGATTTACGAATCATCGCTCGAATGTTGAAAGATCTTGCAGGACCTTCATAGGGGCTTGGTAGAGGGAAATTGCAGGGAGCTGGAGGCGAGATGGAGCGAAGATAAAAGCGCACAGGGGGAAGGTTAAGATTTGTTCCTTCATAGAAGATTACTCGGGCGAGGTTGATGCGGCAATTAAGCGTCAGCGTTTTATCTTTCGTTCGAAAAAAAAAAAAGAAAAACGTGTGTACAGTGAAGCGGTCCATCGAGATGGTCCGGGACTCGTTCGCAGCATCGATAGTCCGCGGGGCTGCGACATCCGCAGCGTTATATACGTGTGAAGATACGTACCTCCTAGGACAATGACGCTCGGCTTCCTGTCATTCGTGGGAGTTGCCATGATGAATTATCATTTAAAGATAATCACTCGTGTCACTATCACGGCGAGCCGTTGCGAAAAAAAAGCAAAGCCGATAAAGATATGCGAAAAAGAGAAACTCGCGCAGGTTTCAAGTCGCGTGGAAATTCTTCCCTCGCATCGAACGTACGATCGGCCACGCTCCGCAGAGAACGAATAAACGTGACGAAATTATACGAGCGTATAAAATTCAATTAGAAAACGTTGCACGCTCGGAGCCTCCGCTCGCGAGAAACTGTCATGCGATAACTTTTTTCTTATTCTCCGGGCGGACTTTGATTAGAGTAGTGGTCGGTAGTTCGGGAACTCGTCGCACCAGTGGCGCTGGACGTCAGTGGTCGAGGGACGACGCGGTAGTCGCTCGACTTTTCTGTTCACCATCAGCGCAAGCAGGAATCCTTTTGAGTTAAAGGTGGTAACGGCGGATTGAAATGTTTCCAGCAGTCGATTCACTGACAAGAATCGCGAATTATTTCGGTTATCCATGCGAAGTCATGCTTCGGAACACTTGACCCTACCGCTGCGAATACGCGGCCGATCAAATTCGATAACGGATGTTGTCGAACGGAAATTTGTCACTTTGGTGAGTAAGTCCGTTGGAGAACTCTATTGGGATGGAAAAATTCAGCGATTGTTGGACGGTTTTTGATATCGAATTTCAACGGCGCCTGTAGTCGTAAATTTGACGGCGACAGTTAGGTCCCAAGGTCAATGGCTTCACCGAGAGGTAAGAAAGACACAATATGGGGGTACAAGATTAAATCATGTTTTTTCGCTCATCTTAACTACATCTAGCTAGAGGCCTGAAAAAATTGCCAAATTTCGAAAAAAAATTAAACACAAAGGTACATATATTCACAGCCTTTCAAAAGAATCACCGAAAATACAGAAAAACAACGAAAACATGGCCGCCGGCAGATGACATTTTTTTCGCGACGTTTGGCGGTGGACACTCCGTCTCAAACGGCTCATTAGAAATCTAAAAATCAAACGGGTTAGTCAAATTAACAATAAATACGAGTTGTTGACTAACGTCGATTGTTCAAATCATTTTTTTAACTACGTGGCGACGAATTGAAACTCGAGCATACAAAATCTATGAAAAAAGTCGTCATTTTCACGTAACTATTAAAAAAATGAAGATCGATTTAAAAAAAGTGACATCGTCAACGACCTTTAAATGTTTTTCATCGTATCTCTTGTAAATTTGGAAACAATCCATCAAATGTTTCTCGAGATATCATGTCCACCGACTTTGAAACCAGTGTATCGAGAAAAAACACGTTTAAAGTTTGAAGTATGGTGCTGCTACCGCTCGTACGATCGACTGTTAGAAGGTGTAGCTCATTCTGTTGTAGGAATATTGCAATTAAATTTTCAGAGAATATAGCTAAAAGGTGAATGTGAACAAAAATATTTTCGGAAAATGGAATGTTTTTACCTACCTAGGTAGATGTAGCTCGTCAATTTTTCCATTGTAATAAAGGACCCGCGCTATTTCCTTGCATTTGTCTTTACGTAAAAAAGCACGAGCCGGCGATGGTGCGCGGTGTGAGTGGCCGCCGGGGGGGGGGGGGGGGGGGGGGGGGTCAGGATGAACTGACGCCATTGGAGGTTCGAGCAATTTCGAAAACAATCGTTTGTCGCGTGATTAGTGCTGCGCTCGTGTACCAAAATAGTTATTTTTCTTAGAGCGTATCGAATAATTTTCGGCTTGAGGTGAAATCGTTTGAGTGTTCTTATTTTATTAATCTGGTACTTGTAGAAAAAAATCGTGGCGTAGCTCGCGGCTTCTTTGATCGGACGTGCTTGTTACTTGTTTTTCGTCCATCTCGCGCGTTCGCGAAATTTCAGATTTCTATCTCGCGTGTGTTTGTCATTGTCGCTTGGGTTGACTATTTACATTGCAAAACGTTTTTGGCAGGGCGCGTTTTTCGAGCGTTTTGGGTCACTAAAGTGAGTTGCGCGACTTAAAATTGTTTCTTTCGCGTAAACTCGCCGCTCTCGCTCTCCACCGCTGTTCTCACGTCGTTAGCGAATAGAAGCTAACGTAACGTATACGTTTGGGCGTCACTTACGAGGTGCACGCGGTGGCGTCTCGCAGGAAAATATTGACAATCCTTTTCGTAGATAAGTTTTGTAACGCCGAAAATTCAATAACGTCGATAAAATCGTAGATAAGTACACTTTTATAACGAGGGCGTAGTAATTTACGGGCATGAAATTACGTATCGTCCGCGAATTGAAATCGAAATTGTTCGTTGAATGAACGTGTGTTTACGGACGCTATTTTCTTCTGGCTCGTGCACCACTGGCTTTCGCGATGTTTTCGTAGATATTTTTTGGCTCGCGAATAATTCGATGGTGTGTTCATCGAATGGTTTTACGCTCAGGATTAGAACGGTGAGTGCGCCAATTTGTCACTTTTTTCATCAAATAATCGCCCTGGCTTGTTACGTTATAAGTCGCTCGGGTTAGCGCCGCGAAAAATTGAATACACTTGGCAAAATCGTGAATACGCGAACGCTGGAAAAGGGAACGGGGTGATCGGGTATACGTACGATTATACGTACGATCTAGAACCGTTGGCTATGTAAAGCCGGAAGGAACAGAATGGCGGCTCAACAGCGTTTTTTGTTTTACGGGGGGAACCTTTAGGCGAGGAAAAGCTGATTTTCATGATTTTTTTTTCAAAAGGAGAGATTTTTCACCGTTTTTGAGACATAGGGTATGTTTTATTACTACTTTCGGCTGTTACACGGTATTTTGTTCTATTCATCTTTAAAAATGGCGGCGGTATGGCATGATCTTCTAAACGGGTTGCGGCGAATGTTGTCAGACGTCGTGACACGTAGCGCCGGCGGGATTAAGGGATCTTCTCACTTTAGACGCTAAAAAGGCTATTTTCATGAATTTTTTGATAGGTTTTTATTATAGATATTAATATAAAAGTTGTTACACTTAATAAATAGACTTTCGAAATACATTTAAAAAAAATTTATATAAGTCACTATTTGTAGACGAAAATGGTAGTTAAAAAATGTCCTAAAAAATTGTAGGTCTGCGCCGTTGATGCAATCTCGGAGAAGGATCATCCGAAACAAAAAAATCAAAGGGTTTTAGATTCAGTATGTTAATGGCTATAGCGCATATCATACGATTTTTTATATATGCAAAAATAACAAAATGGCGGTGATTTTTCGATGAAACAATAAAACGTGTTTTTTTCACCGTTTTTTGGCAACAAAAAAATAGTAAATATCAACATTTAAAAAAATCCTCGATATGCGCTATAGCTATAGTTGTAAAGAATGTGGTTGAAATTTCATAAGGATCGGTTCAGTAGTTTCGAAGATTTTATCAACAAGCCGTCCAAAAACGTTGTTTCGAGAAAAATTCATGAAAATAGCCTTTTTTAGCGTCTGCAGTGAGAAGACCCCTTAATTTTGAAAAAAAAACCAACGATTATTTTTCTTTCATACTTTCATTTTTCATTCATTTCGTTCTTCCATTTTTCTTTAAAAAAAAACCAACGATTATTTTTCACTCATACGCCGAATATGAACCACGAAAACGTGAGTAATGTTGAAAATCGATTAAATTGTACGCTTTGAAACACAAAGATTAATTTTTCTGGAAAAATAGCTACATTTTGCAATAAAAAATACTTGTTTTTTTAATTTTCAAAAACATTTCGGATCATCTTTTAGACAATAAGGTTAGAACGATTTATACCAAATTTAATCAGAATCGGTTGACTAGTTTTTTAGCTATATGTAGGTGACGCCAGTTTTGAAAATGCAATTTCGAAGACCGTGCCATACCTCCGCCATTTTTTAACATTAATAAAAAATACTATGTAACAGTCAAAAGTAGTAATGAAATACCCTACGTGTCAAACATGGTGAAGAAATCTTTCCTTTTAAAGAAGGACACGACTGTAAAATTTTCGGAAAATCGTTTTTTAGGAAACACTTTTAAATATCCTTTGAACTTTCAAAAATATGATGGATATTAGTTTATAGCTGCAAAAGCAGTTTCAAAGTGGTTTTCGAACTACTTTTGAGGGGTGTCTTCGAGCGCTAAAAACGCCTTTGCCGATGCCACGCCGGTAGACGCAGTACCACCTACACAAAATACCATCGAAAAATTTGATCCTGAAGTAAAAACCGTTCCCAACGAGGATCACATAACCCACCGACTCAGGAAGCTCCCACGTTTCTGCAAAATCACTCTTGCATTTGTTTCCTAGCGGGTACCAAAAACTTCAAAAACGTTTTTCTCAAAAACATGTTTTTGAAATCGGCACGCAGCAGAACTCGAACAATTTTCGTCTAATCGACTTTAAATTTTAACTGTAGCTTCTTAGATTGCTCTAACAAGCAATAAAATTGTAAAAAATACATCACTTTTCATATGAAAATTATGGTCGAAAAAACGAACTTTTTTTGAAACTCGTCTCTATTTTTATTTGAAATATTTTTTAATTTCCCCCTGTACTTGACTGCTGAAAGTTATATAATTAACGAAAATATTTCATTCTTAGTTCGAGGATTAAGTTTACGACAGTTCTACTGCGTGCCGCGGTGAGGGTTGGCTGAAAACCAATAGTAGGGTAGGCTGGGGTCAATTGGAACGGTTTTGAGAAAATCGGTTAGTGTGACTTCATTTTATCCCCTATCTGTTTGATAATAAGCTTTAATTATAGCTAGATTATCTGGCTATATGATAGCATTATTGATTTTGCGTCTTATATGCCCTTAAGTTAGGTAGAAGCTATTTAGAAACCCTCGGAAAATGTTTCATTTGACCCTGTGTCGGGGTCAATCGAAACAGTGCCTGGGGTTAGTTGAAATATATGTTTTCAGCTAATTGAGCTAATGTTCTACTGAATCGAGGTACTGCTAATGATGTGTATGAAGTGATAAAGGACGTTTGTTGTGAATAAAATATACTTTGAACCAAAATAATCAGTTTTATTGCATTTCATTCCAGTTTGAGTAAAACTGAAGGTATATTAAGGTTCATTAATATCATTTTACTTTTCGGACGATTTCTAGGCATCCAAAAAATAAAACAAGATTTGGGAAACTTGCTTGCGTATGAAACGTTTGTTCGGAGTTAATAGAAACACGTTTCAATTGACCCCGAACGGTTCGTTTCAACTGCCCCCACACCCTCGCTTCGAATTATTTATCAAACAATTTATCAAAAAACCTACATGTTGTAGGTAGGTACTGACCACAACAAACTCAACTAAGATATTCGTAGTAATGATGATAGTAAACAACGCTGAATAAGGAACAATAGTTCTGGAGAAATACGCAAGATAGTAATAGTAAAAAAACTAACTTTTTATGTCGAAAAAAGCGATGCACCCACATAGAAATGACTGACGCGCAATGAGCGTCACATTCCGATACTCGAAGCAGTCTCTTCCCCCTTCGGGGCCGCGCTACTGTCACTAATCGTCTTCGAGTTATTCAACTTGTTTCATTTGACCCGTGTTCCCATCGACCCCAACCTACCCTGCTATAGCGACTTGTGCGCCGCCATTTTGTATTCTTTTGACAAATAATTTTTTTTTACATACTTCAATATATACCTAATAATGCCTGAAAGTTCTTTTGACCATGCATTTTGTTCCTGTCGTTAAAAAAATTCCACAGAAAAGTCGACAATGGGCGTTTATAGTGGTGTCTTCCCTTTAAAAAATCATGAAGATCAGTCATTTGTTTCCTCGACTAGAAGTGTCTGTCCCTTAAGGAGTTTCGATACCAAAATCGAAATGGTTGTAGACGATTGAAATTCATATCACCGGGAGATTAATTTGGGATGCATTAACTGTCCAAAAATTAATCCGTTTCACCATATAGTTTCGGAGATTTTGAAGGTTCAAGTTGAAGGAACCAAGTGGAGAAATCGCTTAATTTTTTAACACGACATTCCTGACACTAATCGCAGTTTGTTCGTTTTTTTTTCTTCATTTTAATCGAAACATTCTTTAACCCCTACAGCCCTATAACTAGTGTTTACGAAATGTTACGTGTATTACCAAATGGATGAAGGTTCACGTTGAACCGTCATGGCACGTGGCATCTCGTAAAGACTAGTTATAGGGCTGTAGGGGTTAAACTAATACTTCGATTTGAATGAAAAGAATGAACTAACTACGATTAGTGTCAGGAATGTCTTGTTAAAAAATTAAGCGATTTCTCCACTTGGTTCATTAATAATACTCGAACGAAACTCAACTTGAACCTTCAAAATCTCCAAAACTATGTGGTGAAACGGATTAATTTTTCGACAATTAATGCATCCTAAATTAATCTCTCGGTGATATGAATTTCAATCGTCTATAACCATTTCGATTTTGGTATCGAAACTCCTTAACGCGCTATGGTAAGGTTTCAGATTCCGCTTCGTCAAAGTTTCGCCGAAAGTTGACACGTGACGACGTCGGCGGACTGTATTATCGATTGAGCGTCTCTGCGGTGCCCCGGTCACTCGCCGGAAACGGTACTCCGTCGTTTGTGAAAAGCTCCCGGAAGTAGTAAGCCCCTGTTTTTATTTTTGTGCCGTTGAATGTTGAATGTTGCATCGAAATTTCATTGCTTCGTTATTTACGAATTATTGTTGGGAATCACGAATAAAGATCTCGTTATTTTTTGTGAATCTTTGGTGGTGAATGGGAATGCATAGTTTTCCTTATTATTTTGCAATTTTTATTATCGCGCTGCTCACCATGGCAATTCTTGCTTCTTGCGTTGACGAAAATTTATTCATTCAAGAAAATTCGTCCTGGAATTTAATATTTTTTCCTATTGAGTGATGGATATTGTTATTTATTAATTGTACACTTACATTAATGGGCAACACCTATCTCGAATGGAAAATGTGTGCAGGTAAGCATTTTTTTTACATTAAAGGGTATCGTTTTAAGTATCTTTTGCAATTTTTGTATTGAAAAATATTTATAAATTTGGTAGATACGATGGTTTGTGCAGAGCGCTGTATGAAAAAAATCCTTCGTCCTGACCACTGCTACTCGGAAACAAATCTTCCGACACAAAAAAATCGAACGCATTCAGTTTTTGCATTAAATTATCTAGTGGTTGGACGAAGAATTCGATTGAATATCGATTTTTGAAAAAATGGCCGCCGTCCAAAGTGAATGTATCGATTTTCGGTGAAAAAAAACGCTCTATTTTCGTTGATAAAAAAAAGTATGCATCGAAAAAAGAATTCCTTCAGTCAAGCACTGCTTTCTGATAGGGTAAAAGAAGCTTGTAAAATTTAAAGTTGATCGGGGCAGTGATTTTCGCGATATCGTCGTCACCGATCTTGAAAAAGTCAATTTGAGAAAAAACGCGTTTCATTACAGTTCGCCGGTTCGCGAAACCTACCTGTAAACGCCCATAACTCCCTCAATTCTAAACTGATCAACTTGAAATTTTAAGAGAATATTTTTTCAATGTTATCGTTTGAGAATCCGTCAAAAACCAGTAATCGATATTTTCAAAAATGTCAACGCGGTGTAAGCCCTTAAATTGAAAAATCAATCGGGAAATGATTGAGCTACTGTTAAGCTAGTCCTATTGATTCACACTAGTCATACCACTGATCATACTTGAGACGTGTACAATTCATATTTTTAACATATGCAAAAAAAATTGTAATAACTAAATTTTCCATGCGTAAACTATTTAATGAATGTTCACATTTAATTAGAAAAGTGAAAAAATAGTTATTCCAACGATTCGCACAGTATTTCTAGGTTTGATATTTGGAATATTGGTTCTATCTCCGTCTCTTTTTACTCAACCAGGTGAGTTTAACCTCCATATGCGTTTCAACGTCGATTTGTCAAAACAATGTCAGGTGCGGGAAATATAAAGCATTGTATTCGGGCCTCGTCTGGTAAAAAGCATGGTAAATTTGTGTCGGCGAAATATGTCGGTTAATAATGAAATATGTGTGGAAATTCGAATAAGCGAGGTGAGGTTAGGACCACAGTCAGCTGTTGCTTTGCTGTCACGTCTCTTTATCGTAGCAAGTGGTAATAAATCCAATACCGAAGGTTCAAATTGAACTTGATATTACATAAAAAATAAGTCAATAAGCGTAATTTTTTCTGAAAACACTGGATTACTACAAGTGTCAAGTATGCAAATCTGATTATTTTTAAGAATCTGACGGATTCCCACTATTATATACACTTTTGTAGAACCGGAAATTGGGTTTTTGTATGTCGTCTCGGAATTCCTTTACAAAAATATGCAATTTTAATATTTCTTTCCTCTGTAATGAGGTCGATAAATGACCCTGAAATTTTACAGAGACGATTATTAATATATTTAGTGAAGCTCAACAAAATTATGAAAATCCTATGGATCGAAACCTGGCGATAGGACTACCTTAAACAGTGCTGTGTGCTCTTTCACCCCACGTTTGTCTCTTACAACAGAGTTTTTGTTTGTTCGTTGAATTCCCCATTTTCATAAGAAAAATAGATTCTTTTCATAAACATAATGTTGCTTCCTAAACTTCATAAACTTCAGCTTCATAAACATAATGTTGCGTCGTTTGGTCCAGGAAAAATAAATGTTTTCTTCTACAAAAAATCCATCTTTAAAAAAAACAGCTTCCTATCCGAAATTCATTTCTTTGCGAAAGCATCACAAACTCGTACACACAGGTCCCTCCACTATCCGTTCCACGATCACCGCTCCTCGTAGAACTCGTTCCTCATCCAATGAGTCACCGATCGATCGTACACGTACGGTGGTTCCGTATCGAAATCGAATATGCATTTTTCTGAGTGTTGTCTTTAACGTTTTCGAGGTGGATCGAGAGATGACAGCGCGGGGAATCGTCAAGCGTTAGCAGTATGCAGCATCGAGGATCAGCAGCGGAGTATGGAAACCGTGAAGAGTTTTCACGACCCGTTTAACGATATTAATTCGGGACTGGAGAACGGTTAATATTTGACGAGACAGAAGGTCGCATACACATCACGATGACGGAATGTGCAATAGCGCCATGTGCGCCATTACGTTTTCCTTCCACTCGCGAGGAAAGCGCCCAGGGTGAGTTTTTGCACTCCTGAAAGAGAAGAGTACCGCGCGAGGAAAAAATGCCGGATAGACGTGGATTGGTTCGTTTCGGGAGGGGGGAATGACGATCGAGGTCGGTAGCGCTTCACCCTGCGGCAATCTCGTTGCATTGGCCCCAAAGTCGTAATCCAACCCCCTTGGCGTCCTATAAAATGTCCCGGTTTACGATCCACCCCGCCATCCCCCCCGTTACGCGGTATTCTTCGCTCTCCTTTTCCCTATCGTATATATCCTTCGCTCCTACCCTAGCCCGGTACCATAAAATCTTTTACCAGGTTCCTCACACGGCCTCCGCAGCCTGTTTTACGCGTATATACACACGCGTTTCGCCCGAGTCACGTACAACGGGCACAAGGGCAGAGAGAACGAGAAATGAAGGAATCTCTCGTGGTTTAACTTTATTGTGAGGCATATATTGTACGCCTTGTGAGGATTGTAAATCAAACGGCTGCGAAGGCTCTTCGAATGCAGATAATGGAAAACCGCTGTGCCGGGAGAATTTTGTGGCACATGGTTAAAGCTTGAAGGGAGGATGTTGATTAGGACGGGGATGATAGGGGCTGGTTTTGGAGGGACTCGGCTGATCTCATCACGCAATCAGCTGGCTTTGGAACTCGAAACCGGATGCAATGTTCTTTTGCACTTTTTTTTGCAGGTTACCGTAAAAGGGGGTCACTTTGAACTGGTTTTGGAAGTTTTTTCTAGGTAACCTTTTTTGAACATCCTAAATTCCAACTTTTTTTGCTCCAATAGAACATCCTTTGGCTATCAAATGTATAAGAAAGTCAAGGCCCACCAACCCCCCACAATTTTATATTTCAAATAAAGTGTCAAAGTAACCTCGAGTGTGGGGTTTCTTTGACAAGGCATCGAAATGCAACTTGTGTCAAAGATTGAGGGTTACTTTGACATAATTTTGATAAAAACAATTAATGTTTTATGCATTATACATGGAATTGAATGAAAAACAACGATTTTTTATAATCACATTGTCATCTTTATTAGGGAGACATCTTCTTCTTCTCTATACCTATAAATGAAAGTCCGTTTTTTGTCTGTCCGCAGTGAACTTCCGAACCAATAGTCCGATCTTCCTGCGGTTTTCACCAGTATGTGGCATATTTTCCGGTGCAGGTTATAGGCTGCATACCATTACGATAAATTATCGTGGGGCTGAGCAGTCAACAAAAATGTCGAACAAAAATGTCAGACTCGCGAAAAAAAATTGGCAGCAAAAACATCGCGAGCTATGCCGCTTCCCTCGACAGGTCGAGTGTACTGTTTCTGTTTTCGTTTGACGTGACTGACGTGTTTGAAACAGAGATCAATATAACGTTTTCATACTGCCGAAAAGAAAATCCGCACTTAGTCGCAACAGTGCAGGTGCGAAAAGGAAGTGCATCACGAGAAATTGTGAAAATTGGACGCAGAAAGCACGACGCTAATTCGAAGACAGGGAGCGTCACTCTTTGCAAAGGGAACGTCAAGCGTGTGAACAATAAGAGGCTCTGCTCACAAACAACTTCCGAGAGATCAGAGATTGGGCCAATCGAACATTGTATACAAGGAGGCTCTAGGATAAGTCGACGATAAACGGAGTTGCGCCAGAGCAAAGCCGGGTACGATACCTAGTTTTACATAAAAATATCAAGTACCTAGGGTATTATTATAGGCACGTAATCAGTCTTATAATTATCATTGAGATCTAAATTAACTTAAGCAACATTATAATAATCTTGAACAACAAATTTGAGCAACAATAGAAAAAAGTTTAAAAAAAATTAGTAAAAACCGTATTTGGGTGCTCTGTTACAGTAGCCCCAAAAACTGTCAAAGTCACCCTTAATGTCAATTTAACCCTGTTTTACGGTACAGCTAGGGCCGGAAAGCAAATAAATTATCGTGAATTTTTTTAAACGTGCAGCTTAAAAATAATTGCTTTTGCATTGAGGGGCAAAAGATCAGGGTTGATTAAAGAAATTAATTTTGAAGGAATAAGTAGGATGATCGGAAAATCGTTTGGACATTTATTCGTGTGCACATTGAGGGAGGTTTCTATTTTGTTGGGCCAAAGAAGGTTCGATTTTCCACCAATTTTTTATGCGAAAAATATTAAGTATGGAATGTTGTAATTTGGTATGTTTACTGAGCGGTCCTTATTGAACATGATAATATTTTATAAAGCTTGACAAAACATGGTACTGGGAGTGGGAGGCGCCACGTATGTCGGTGCGCCGGCGATGATATTCGTCGCTTGTGGAAGTCCTGAACGGGTGATAAGAAGCAAAAAAATCAAACATATTTTTACATTGAAAGTATTGTGTCTAAGTCGAACTAGAATCAAGAAGAAAAATTCAAAAATAAGAAAATAGTGAGCGATCGAAGGGGAAGTTTAGATTTTTAACAAAAAATGTCGCATTTTTTTGTTCGTAAAAGAAAAACGTTGGGTTATTTTTGGACAATTCTAGTTCAATTAATAAAGACGTTTATTGTACACGTGCCTGCTAAATTTCATAACGATTGCTCATCTAGAGCGTGTAGGAGGACTTCTTCAAGCGAAGAATGCCATCGCCGGCGTACCGATATACTTTAAAAAAAATGATCATGTTCAATAAAGACCACTTAGTAAACATACCAAATTTCAACATACTATATTTAATGTTTTTCGCATAAAAAATTTGTGAAAAATCGAACATTTTTTGACCTAACAAAGTAGAAACCTCCCTTACCAAAGTTGTGTACCAAATTTCATTTAAAAAATAATTAAAGAAGTTGTAAGCAATCTCGTGAAGAACCTTTGAATGTGAGGGGCTCAACGGTGTACTTGATTTTGATCACCCGTATGATCTAAAACGGGAAAAAAAAGTTTTTTTTTCTTAAAAATAGATAATATTGGCTAAGCCTTGACCGAGCTGTTTTTCGTGTTTCAATCATCAACAAAAAAATCTTGCATTTTTTAGGAAAAATGACATTATTAGTGGTAATAACTAATGGAAAAAAATGTTAAGAAGAAAAACATCGGTCAAGACTAAATTACTATTACACCGAATAAGTGTACCAAATTTCAAGTCAATTCGTTCATTAGATGTCGAGAAATCGCGTACACCATTTTAAAAAACATAATTTCGAGAGAAACGCGTTCAAAGCTTTGCTAGCAGTTCTATCGTTGTAAGCATAAGTTTACCTTCAATCTGCGATTCCTGCACCGATGTTGGAGCTTTCTCTTCAATTGGAGTTGCTTCAGGTGACGATAGATTTTTTTAAATTTTCACAGTGTCCTAACCTCTCAATTAAGGGAGACTTTGTCCTTGGAGTGCCATATTTCAGGTGTTTACATTTTATTTTTTTTAAAGGCAACGAGTAAAGCTTTTTGAGTGCGGTTTTTTTCTTGCTTTTATTCATGATATACAGAACGGTAAAAAAAATTTTGTTTGAAAAAAAAAACCAAAATGGCGGCCGTTGCAGCTCCGCGAAAACAGGTCCTCAAATCGCGGGAGGTAAACGGCTGACATCACTGCCCCCTCTTTGTTGATCTGAAACACAAATTCAAAGCATATCATCAATCTGTGACGCATTGGTCATGGAATGACGGATGGGTTTTTCGTTTAGTACAAATTTCAGAAAATGGCGGCAATTTAAAAAAAATCGAATTTTCGCGTTTTTTTTCGCATAAAAAGATAAATAATAAATGCAAAAATGTATCGATCGAAAAAACAATCCGTCATTCCGTGAAGACATATTTTCTGAGTATGCTCTCCAAATTTCCGGTCGATATGTTAATTACAGCGGTCAGGAGAATGTCAGGCATTTTTAAAAACGTGTTTTCGAGAAAAACGCGTTTAAAGTTTTGTAATGTGTTTACACAAATGTGTTTATAATTACCGCTAATCGGCAATGCCTGGTCCATAGAGGCATCCCTCCTCTTCTTCTAGCTGCTCATGTTGGGCCGCTAACATCTCCCGCTGCATTTCAAGGACAAAGTCTCCCTTAATGCAAATTTAAATGGCAACAAAATTTGAATGCAATTTTCAAAGCAGAATAAACTGCACGATAAATATAGTTTTTTTCATTAAAACAATCGCAAACAAAAATATTTCGAGTTTTTGGACCCCTAATGCCGCAAAGTAAACATCGAAGACCAATTATCGTGGCACGGGTATAAATCTTGAAGAGAACGAGCTGCGAAATCTTCGAAACCGTATTATATCGTCAGGCGTGCTACCGCTATATACGTATAAACTAACGTACATAGAGAATGAAAGACGAAAGTAGCCATGGGTCATCGTCCATTCGATATACGATCTAATAAAAACCGAAATGGTATTGCAAATTCGTGAGCTACGAAAGTAGCAATTTATCGTGAGACGCGAAGCAGAGGCAAGAGTGCTTGGAAAAACGTTGCTACCGAGCTCTGGCGCCCGCTCGCTCCCTCATAACGCACGATATAAAAAAAAAAGGAAAAAAAAGAAGATGGAAGCGAGTTTAAGAGCTCGGATAAAATCGCCGACGACGAGAAAAGTCCTGGCACGTCGTTTTTCGATACGCTGGCTGATTACAGCAGTGACGGGGTAATACGGGTCACGTAAGAAAATCGTACTATCCTTTCGTCGTCGGGAAAAAACTCTTGAGATTTTCGACAAATTCAAAACTCTTTGGCTTTGATGTTTCGGATAAATGCACGAGACGCTAAGTTGTACGACGTGGAACAACTCTGGTGGCAATCGTGCCTGAACCAAGTGTCGTAAAGCCATCATTTTAAAATATTAATGTGCGGGTAGCGAGTGACAGGAAAGGGCTCAATTGGGAATGACTAATATTTAAAAACCTGCAAGTGGTTGAAACTCAGGAAATAAGAAATATGTATTATAAAGTTAATAATCGTTAATATTCTCCATTTCGGTGATGCACAATGCATAATCGCAAACGTAATCTACTTTTATGAAGGCTTCAATCACCCTGGGTGCAAATAAGTTCAAGACTTTCAAGACTCCCGGGTCTTCAATATTTTTATTACAATATTAGTGAGAAGCAATCTACTTACGGACCAAAAAAATGATTTGTTGCGATCTCTCTTCATCTTGCTTTCCTCGCGCTCTTTCTTTCTCCAACAAAAGCATAACATTTTAATATCAGGTTGCTAATGTTCGGACAAAAACACCGGATATCGGTATTTTCCCTAGCCCAATTTCTGTAGTAAATTCACAAGAATGAAACAAGTCTAGTGAGGTTATATTTTTCGTACACCTGTTACGCTACATTGACATCCCAAAAGGCCCTGGAAATTTTGGGAAATGTATGAAAACCACAATGACTTTTTAGCCCATCATCAGTTGATACATTGACAAAGATATTAGATTAGATTAGGTGTATTAGTGCTCTAGGACTAGTTGTTCTCTGGCACACAATCCACACATACATGTCAACTGTTTGATGAGTCAACACAAACTAAAAGCAGAAATTAAAAACTAAAGACGCATTACATATTATGCATATAGATATTTGCAGAGTTCTGGGAAAAATATAAACGAATTGTTAATAAAAAAATACGGGCATCTTGCGCAAATTTTTTTGTTTATTCTCAACTGGGTAGGCGAGAGTTAGATATCCGCATAAAAATCTTCGAGTAAGTTTGTTTGGGTTTCAAAATGTTTATGCGCAATGTTAAAGTAATTTTGCTAATTGTCTCTATCATATGAAAATCGAAAATATAAATTACCTAATTTATATTTAAATAATGAGAGGGCGAAAATTCTTTGCGCCCTCGTGCAAATTCGATACAGTAGTACACGAGGAAAAAGTGGCTGTGGGCAATACTTTGAGCAGTCTTCCAAAAAACTGGAAACAGCGAGGTGAAGGGTGTGGGGTAAAAATAAGAGGGACCGAGCCTTATAGGCTATCCGAAGGAACATTCGAAAATATTTTTTCATTAGCGTTCACGCTTACGATAACGCTTCGTAAAATTTGAAAAATAAAAGACGAATATGATTTATTACAAATACCAATGAAATACCAAAAGGGAAGTAAGTCGCACAGCGCATTTAATGGCTTACACCTTGCTGAAAAGATGGAAAATATCGATTTTTGGTTTTTGTTTGAAACGGTTTGGTTTTTTTTTTCAAACGGATGCCATCTTGTTATCCAAGCGTTTTTCGAAAAAAAAAATAAGGCGCCTCAAATTTAGTCTAGGTGAATAATTTTTAACCCGTTTTTGTTCCAAATGAACCAGCAAGACTGTGAGCGCCCCCTGTAGACTAAAACAGGCTGTGCGTGGCTTTATTTGACGGAAGCTGGAGCCGCTATTTTGGATTTTTTTTCAAATAAATAAAATTTGAATTTACTAGTTACTCTCCATTGATAGAATTTACTAGTTACTCTCCATTGATAGAAAAATATAATACGTTGAAACCTTTTTCCAAAAGTATTTATTTTACATAAAAATTCACCAAAATTCCTCTTTTTTCCGGCCACAAGCTAGGTGTAACGCGTTAATTCAATTTAACCCTCCGAGTGCACACTGGGTCGTTTTGACCCAGAGTAAGAGTACGTGTAAGTACGTATTTTACAACATGTGCCCCACTTTGAACGAATGTTTTGTCATTTAATGTTCGTTTTCGTCAGAAAATAAATTTAGGGCCATAAAATATGGATAATTTACTACAAAAAAAGCATATTTACCGGAATACAACGATTCGAAAAACCCCTTGGGTCAGATTGACTCAAGATGCACTTATAGGTTGGCGGTGGAGGTGTGCACTCGAAGGGTTAAGATTGTCAATTATCGGCATATCTATTCATTTCCGGGATCTCTCCGCAACCCCTTAAGGGATCTTCTCACTTTAGACACTAAAAAAGGCTATTTTCATGATTTCTTTGAAATATTTATATTATAAATATTGATATCAAAGTTGTTACACTTAATAAATATACTTTCGAAATGTAACCCAAACAAACTTCCAACGCGTTTTTTTTCGAAACAACGTTTTTCGACGGCCTGTCATAAAATCTTCGAAACTACTGAACCGATCCTTATGAAATTTGAACCACATATTCTTTACAACTATAGCTATAGCGCATATCAAGGATATTTTAAATTTTTATATTTGGCATTTTTTTGCCAAAACACGTTTTGAAAAGAAAAAAATCGAAAAATGTCCGCCATTTTGTTATTTTTGGATGTATAAAAAATCGTACGATATGCGCTAAGCCATTGACATACTGCATCTAAAACCGTTTGATTTTTGTGTTTCGGATGATCCATCTCCAAGATTTCATCAACAGCGCAGACCTACAATTTTTTTAGGACATTTTTTTAACTACCATCTTCGTCGACAAATAGTGACTTAAATAAATATTTTTTTTAAATGTATTTCGAAATTGTATTTATTAAGTGTAACAACTTTTATATCAATATCTATAATATAAACCTATTAAAAAAATGTATGAAAATAGCCTTTTTAGCGTCTAAAGTGTGGAGACCCCTTAAGCAATGGCTCCTCTCGTTGATCCCTATTACCCCGCTATTCATCGGCTCCTGGTGAATGGCTGGGTAACTCTGACCTCTCGACCTGCTCCCCACCGCGTATCGCTTTCTTCCATTTCCTGTCAGGAGGGCTGCAACCCTTAACGAGCTCCCGCAATGCCCATTTCCCAACGTCACCAGGGGTTTGAGAAAATGGGGCTGGGTTGCCATGGCTACGGCCCCTTTTGGCACAGCGGCCATTCGCGTTTATGGGCGTGGTGCACCCTCGCTATTTTCTACCCTCCTCCAACCAGCGAACTCTCATCCCCCTCGTCCAGTGACGTCGTCTACGATAGCAAGGGGAGAAATGCTTTCGACGATGAAAAAAAATCCAATATCCAAGGCTCGAAGTTTGCCCCATTCCCAAGCTACAAGATGGTGCTCGCCTGTCGAGGTGCATATTTTTTTTGCTAATAAAATCTCGCATTGGGCATTTTTGCTATTTTTTTTCTATCTGTCTATTATAGGTTCTCAGTTTTTGAATAAATCACCAATGATTTTGTTGTCCACGGATAAAAATTCTATTGTTTTTAATGTGCCCAGAGTGGAGCTGTTATTCGTTGGATCTACAGACAACGCAGCTCAACAGCCGATTTGGTGCGGCATTTTCATGATTTTTGGTGCTATTTTCATAGTTTTTTGATATTCTTTCGATATTCATACCGTGCATGGCTTTTTATCAGGCTGTATTTTTTTTTTTTCAAAATCCTGTCTATATACTGATCCTATTTTACCACTCAATATTGGTATTCTATGTGAGAACCGGAAAATATACAATTTATTTTATAAAGCTAATTTTATTGACAATTTTAAGTATTATTAAATATGTTTACATTGAGTGAGCTTCTGTTTCGCGATTTTCTCGAGTGAGACTTGTCGAGGCAGTCGCGCATCAAAAACCAAACGTAATCAGCCATCATGTGTGTGTGTCCCATCTTCCCGGATACCGATCTTTCCTGACTTTGATATGCCTTGGTGGAAGCGTGCTCCTTGCTCTTCACTTAAGGAGGTTGAAGCGTTAGCCACAATCCAAGGTTAAATTTAATAAAAAATACATGTTATTGTTTACACTATACTCAGTCTTTACGAATTTTTTGAACTTTTTTCACCACCAAACACCAGAGATAAAAAATAGTTTAATGTATGTAATTTAA
The DNA here is from genome assembly GCA_963210295.1 of Ophion ellenae. NCBI lineage: Eukaryota > Metazoa > Arthropoda > Insecta > Hymenoptera > Ichneumonidae > Ophion > Ophion ellenae. Next base: position 40,235,016 of record OY723391.1, on the reverse strand, counting down.
CGTGCGGTTAGATGGGCAAGACTTTCACACTAAAGGTTATGTAATTTTTATTGTTATTTAGCACCAAGATAAACCATTTCTAATAACGGATTAACGCAAACTGAACCTTTGTGAACATTTAGAAAAAAAAATCCTCATCTTGCCCATCGTAAGCCATGGGCCAATCTCGTGACTTAAATATGAATCGGCATAATTATGAATTACTCAAAATTTCATTGTGAATTGTATAAAACATTCGTTGTCGTAATTTTTTTCATAATAATCATCGATAATGTTATGCTTTTTCAAGTTGGTAGTGACACAAAAGTTTTCCTACTTTACGTAATAAAAATGTTAAAATGCATAATTTTGCCCTTTAATTATATATTTAAAAAAATTAGCATATATAGAATAAATCTGTACCTCGTATGCATTTTTTGAGGTTCATTGAAGAAAAAAAATGAATAAACCGTCATTTGACTCAACTGAATCGCTCCAACCTCCTTAAGGAGCCAAGATTTTCTGCGAATCTATCTTGATCCTTTATTTTCATCTCGAAATACGAAAAAAATGCACTTTTCACGAAATGCGTAATCGTTTTTCCAAATTTTTGGATAACATACTCTCCGCATATATGACAATATGTATTAGGGTAGTTCGAACAAGCACGTCTTCGCTTTGCTACCGTCGACATATCACTGAATTGATTGATAACAGCAAATCATTTTTGAAAAAGACAAATTTCCTAATTATACTGCTAATGTCACTCACTATGAAATAAAAATTAATTTGAAAACTCTGTGTAGTAAGGTGAAGTATATGTTGACATAGGTCTCATCAGTAGTCACTTGACAAAAAATTATACAATCTTTGCTGGCGCCAAGAATTTTTTTTTTCGTCGACTTGTGTAATTAATAATAAGTGGAAATGAATATGTCACTTTAGATAATAAATGCAGATATATTTATCTACAGGGATACAATATCAAAAAGATCATTTTGTTGGGAGCGGTTTTTTCGTAGTTAGCAAGAAATCGACTGCCAAGTATAAGTTTAGGTACAGATAATCAATAATACCTACATATAAACAGGGAATAACTATAGATAATGAATGCAGATAAATACACTTGAAGGGTTATTGATATTTCTCATTTTTTTTTTCCAATTTAGCCAGAAGTCAACTGTCATTTTCAAATATACAGATAATCAACATTGCTTGTGTACATTAGGTTTTTAAATGGCTTTACGGAAAATTCCTCGAAAAACAATTGGCCAAATGGAAATTTTCTGAATACAATTTCTCGATAACAATTTTCCGACAATACAATGCCCCGAAAACAGTTAACCGAATGAACAATGTTCAAAATGAACAATTTTTCGAATACAATATCCCAAATGTACAACCCGAACAAAAACCGAATACATTCGGGAAATTGTCCATTCCGGGAACTACCCATTCGGGATATTGTATTAGAGAAATTGTTTATTCGGCAAATTGTGCACGAGAAATTCTCCGTTCGATAAACTCTCTGCGGAAAATTGTATTAGAGAAATTGTCACTCGGGCAATAGTTTTCGAAGAATTTTCCGCCAACGATTTAAATGACCAGTTGAAAGTTCAAACTCACCCGTTTGGCCTGAATTTTTACTATACTTCAATGTTTATTAACAACGGTGCCAAACTTTCGACTTTGGCAACTTCTGGCCCAAGTAGTAGACACTTCGAGAAGCAATTTCTTCAGATGTCTTAAAAGCCTAAAAAACTTTGAAAACTATCAAGGTAATACATCAAGAACATACTTTTGTTTCGAACGGTTCGTTTTTTTTCTCGAAATCTAGCCAGAGATCGGCTGGCCTTTATTGACATACAGATATTTTACTATGACCACGGATAAATAGATGCTAAAAGGTAAATTCAGCTTCCACTCCTAATATTCATATAAATAGTATTCAGTGACAGGTAGTAATGAACAAATAAATTAGTAATTATTCTAGATCAATAGAATGTAACTAGAGATAGTGAATGAAGACATTTTTATTCAACGGGAATTTGATTTTTTCAGTAAAAGAATGCAATCAAAGAACGCATAATTACACAACAACCATAATCATTGTAGATAAACTAAGGGGGGAGATCTCTTTAGGCAGCCGAAAATAAGCATATTTTCACGATTTTTGTTTGTCGAAACTATTTATTTTACATCATTATAATTTTATGTACATATTATTGTATCTTTTAATTTTTCAAAAAGGTTCTTTTTTGTTTTTAATATTTAAAGACGGCGGTTGTAGGACACTTACTTTAGAGACGGTCCGCCTGAGTTGTTCGACTGCGTACAACCTAGCGTCTTGTGCATTGGCATGAAACATCAGAGCCACGAAGTTTTAGATTTATATAATCGACACGCTCTATGTGAACCGAAAATATCCAAATAAACGTGAATCTTTAATGGGTACGCGTTCGAAAGAATGTTTTATTTTTTATGAAATTGTCACTATGGTCTTCGTTAATGAAAAAGCAGTAAAAAAAAGATATTTCGGAGAAATTTTAGGCTCAAATAGACGGTAATTATGTTATCTGGAAGTGTGCAAAATTTCGAAATGATCGATCGGATAGTTTTCGAGTTATCTTGTACGAGATTCCCGAAGGTTTTCAGAAAAACCCGTTTAAGGGGCTATACCAGTGTGAACGCTGATAATTTGGGTGATTTTCGGGATTTTTTTTTGGAAGAAAAGTACTCAATTAAATGTTTCGGAAAATTAAGAATATATTTGGCTATATTTCACCTATATAACATATTTTTTTCATAGAAAAATATTGAGATCCAAGCGACTTGGCGCTGCCTTCGGAGGCGCCAAAAAAAGTTCCTCCACTGCTGACATGATTTCGGCCGATTGAGTAGCTGAAACCGAAAAAGGGAAAAATGTCGTTAAACTGGAAGGTATTTCCTGTAAAATGACGTAGGATTTTCGAAAAATATCAATATCTAACTAAATTGCGTAGTTATGAAAAAAGTCTGTTTTCTTGCCTATAAAGTGGTCGTTTTTTTCAATGCCAAATCGTCAATTTTCATTCAATCGAAAATATCCTACGTCATTGTAAAGTAAATATATTCAAGAGTACTCAGTTCAAATTTCAAGTCAATCGGATGATTGCTCTTTGAGTTACAATGTCAACAAATTTGAAAAATCTCATTTCGAGAAAAACGCGTTTAAAGTTTCAACTATCGATTTTTGCAAGATACAATGATATAGATACGGCCTTGAAATTTTTACAGGATATTCTTGAAAGTATAAACTGTCGAAAAAGGCAAAAAAAAAATGGATTTTTGACAGTGTCGGACTGGCATAGCCCCTTAAAGTTTCAAGATTCAACAATTTTGTGATTAAGTGACCTACCGATGAATCTGCGATTCCGGGGCCGTAAATTAGTCCCTCAGCTTCCTCGTATAGTTCATTTTTGGCCATAAGCTCTTCTTTACCGTATAAGGAGACCCCCTTAATTCGAAGAGACTTTCTTTTAGTTGAAAAAAAAAGTGTTTGCAGATAACCGTTCAAGTCATTTTGCAACTTCGTATTATCAATTCGGCGTGAAAGAAACGAATTTTTGTATCCGAGACTGTAATTTGCACTTTGGGTCTCCGATTTGCGCTTCGAAATCTGCTTTGTACTTCGTGCGCGGCCGCGTCGGAGCAAATCTACACCGTAGAGTGGCGGGTTTCGAGGTTTCGCCAGGTAACCCAAGAGAGGGTCGAAACCCTTTTTCCGCTTGAGTCATAAAGAGACGGTTAAAAAGAGTGCAATAAAAGCTGGGGAAAAAGGCCATAATCCGTACAGAACAAAGCTGCTTGCATAATATAACATATATTCTCCCGCTGGACCGTTCGTTCTTCTGTTGAAAAATTCTTTCGAGGCGTGAAGACGAGGCTGAGGGGAAAAAAGTCCTTTCGGACAAACAAGCCACTCGTGTGTACTCTTGGATTATAATATACCTACTGGTGACCCGAATTCTTTTCCGTGGCATTTTTATGACCGGCCTACTATATCGAATCGACACTACGGATGGGTATAGAAAACATAGATTTTTTTTCAAATTTGTTCTCCCATTCAACGTCTCCACGAATCGTGAAAGACCACGGGTCACAGTTCACAAATATTTATATCGGTCGACGATAAAAATTATTTACGAATTGTAATTTCTTACTTTTGTGTAAATTGTACCTGCGATACATTTGAAAGACCATTTTTTCGTTAGCTGTGAAAATTCTATATTTTACATCCAACTATACCATTATTACTATCAATAATAATCGCAACAACGAGAACAACCCCAATAATAATAATAATATTAATAATTGACAACGAAAAATGAAAAATTATTTGTAAAGTTTGCATTCGCAGGGCATTTTTCAGGTGCACCATGAATTTACTAATGATTGGCAATCATGAAAGGTCTCGCAATTGAACATTTACAGGTCGAAGAGACTTCCCAACATTAATATACATCTATATATATAGGAGGGTAGATATGGATGTCTCTGATACTGAATAATAATTATACTGGAAATTCATAACAAAAAATCATAATGCTAGAGAACAGTCAATATTCGTAAGGCATTTTAAGAGACGATACACTTTTATTAACGATTAAGTTCTTATTAAAAATAATTTGAGGTCCCTTGCCTTCCAATGAAGATTCGAAAGTCATTATCAACTGTAAGAAATTCAGATAAAGGATTGCTGAAGGTAATTTACTGAATAGCTGCGAACAATATGTGTATAGGTGTGTGTGTATTTTTATAACGATCATTATCAATATTATTAATAATGAAACAAGAATAACAGGGACAAGACAAACATATCATTGTTTGTTGAATCTTTCATCATCTGTTCCATCGTACATGCTGCTCCTTTTCACCCACCTTATTCCGTTTTTTTTCCCCGAATAACAATAATACGATATACTATATTTACTATATGTTCCCTAATAATAATAAAGCATCGATAATAATGATATCGATACGACAAAAAATAGAAATGCTTTTGGACAGTCTATGTCCAAGGGACAACATATTTTAAAAACAATTTTGGATTGGATGCAAATTTCAGTAAAGCGATTTTGGATATAGTTTTTTTTAGAGTAGCCAAGGGATAAATACCTACCTAATTGTAATATTCGATCGAAACTTATTTTCTTTTGCTTTTGGCAGGGTACGTTTTTTATACTGCGAAAACATGGCAGATAGAACTTTCTCAAATGAGAGATCGTGTTTCTATTTTTTTTTTCGTGACTGGGTATTAGACCGTAACTGCAATAATTTTACTTAAAGGTACTAAGTAGTATTAAGCAGAATTTCCGATATGCTGTCCAATGATATCTTACTCGGTGACAAGCGCAATTTTCTAAAGCCTTCCTTTTATGGATATTAAAAAAAAAAATGTATTTCGATGTATATACATGGTTCATTTATTTACGATATAATGGTTCCTCGTGTCTAGGGAGACCTGAAGAAGGTAATTGTCCGAAAGCACTCCAGACACGGTCCAAGCCCAATACACTGTCAAAAATAAGTGTTGTCGGTATGATGAAATACTACATAACACGCATGTTAGGTGTGTATTGAAACAGCACCTTCTGCTTGTTTCTCCCAATAGAATCAACACTGCAAATCCAAGTGTGTTGTTCTAACACATCTACATGGGTTAATTGTGTTGACAGTTAGGTGTGTTGTTTTAGCAAAGTTACAAGTGACCTTGTGGTCACTTTTTATACATTTCCGAATGTGTAATTTCGGGGTTTGCTTTATGCGTTTTATATTACAGAGAATGAAGTGTTTATATCTATGCGTATTCAGGTTCATTTCCACATACAGGCGAAATATATTCTACGAACAAAAATCATCTCAGGAGGTCAGGGAATGGTGAAATATAACAGAAAACCATTGAAATAGAACTCTCAGTGGAGTATTTTATTTTATTTTGGAATTATGAAATATTCTATACTGGTTCAAGGCATCACGTCGCCAATTTTTTTTGTAGGTTCTTTGGGTTACCCGGAATGTACTCTAAAGTTTCCCAAAAAATGGTGTTTTGCGACCACCAGAGATTGTTAAAAAAACTCAATTTAGTGATATCTTTTTTGGAATTGGTTTTAACGAAAAATTCTTCTTACAAAAGTTGTGCGAAATGATGTCACCTATAAAATAAGTCCTATACAAAAGATACGTAGGATTGTTAGTTTAAGGGCAAATCACCGGTAAATGAAAAAAAAGAAAATCTTTTTTTATTTTCCATGTACATAGTTTATTAACGAACTTAGTGTTCGGAAACTCAATGAGCATCTAGAAGAATCTATCTCGAAAAGATATCTTTGAATTTTATTGAGCTAGGTCAAATAGTTAACGAGGAATTACCAATTTACGTAAATCCGGCACCTCCTTATAGCAAGTGATCCAGAAGGGACATGGGAAAAGATAACGCGATGGTCATTTGCGTGTACATTCAAGATGCAATGCGAAAAACCGAGTAAAAAAAAAATTATCCCTGCTGGTCGCAAACACCATTTTTTTTGTTGGGACACGTTGGGACACGTTGGGACATTCCTGGTAACCCAAAAAACCTACAAAAAAATTGGCGACGTGCTGGCCTCCGAGAATAGAAGTCGGTTAGAATTCTGTACATTCCAACTGGACTACACGGGCCGTGATGTCTTGAGTCAACACCCGTGTTAAGGGGGGATTGTCTTTTTTTTCGCAAAATTTACCGCTTTTTGGGAATTTTTTTGTGAAGAAAGTATACAACGGAAAACTTGTGAAACTTGGCGTATAGTTTTATTGATCTGTTTACTACATACAAACATTTTTTTAAACAATTTCATCAAAAAATCCGCCTCCCACCCCCCTCGACGCGCGATGGTCCTTTTTCGATGGTGTGCACGATTTCTCAAAAACTATTCAACCGATTGCCTTCAAATTTGGACAGAATGCTCAGCTGACATCCTTTTATCGTTTGATGAAGCAAAAAAGCAATACGTTTAATAGTTTTTTATTTATAACAAAAAATCGATCAATTTTTTTCGAAAAATCGATACTTCAAGTTCAAAACGTCACCAAATCGTCAATTTTTTTTCCTCTTCATCGAACGATATCTATATGTGTCTAAAGTAAAATGCTTTTTGGGTTTTTGTTGCAGGATGAACGTGAAGGCTGTAATCGTGCACACCATCAAAAAAGGACCATCGCGCGTCGAGGGGGGTGGGAGGCGGATTTTTTGATGAAATTGTTTAAAAAATTTGTTGTATGTAGTAAACAGATCGATAAAACTATATGCCAAGTTTCACAAGTTTTCCGTTGTATACTTTCTTCACAAAAAATTCCCAAAAAGCGGTAAATTTTGCGAAAAAAAAGACAATCCCCCCTTAAGTAGAGTGTGTTGGAACTACACGCATAAGGTGTGTTGATATGAACAACACACGAGCAAACGTCGAAATTGGCGACAGAATTTCAAGCCTGAAATGTATTGAAACAACACATTAATTTTTTGCCGCGTAAATTCAGACAGTAATTTGATCAGATAACTCATGACAAAAAATAAAAATGCTTTTGGACAGTATTTGTCGGAAAGGAATTTCACATCAACTATTTTTTTCTTGATTTTGACAAACAATTAAAGGTCTCTCGTGTGAAGATTTACGAGACGATTTTTGCCCGAGACGGGCCCTAAACGATCAGTTATATTGCACAATATTACGAATTGCGTAATATTGATTGTTTTTTTGACCGTTAAGGGTATTGAAGATTGCGCAATGATTGAACAAAAGTTTGAGCGAGTTTAAATATTATCGCACCATATTTTTTCATTGCAACGTGTAGGATCAGTATTGTGCCAAACACTAGGGAGTCTTGCTTACGCGAAAACATTGACGCTTATGGGCCGTCAAAGTTATTGCGTGATAATAATTGATCGTCTGGGTTCAAGGTGTTATTCAATATTATGGCACAATGAAAGTATTGTACAATGTTATTGTAGATGTACGGCCCGCCTTATATAAAAAAACGCATACATTACACACTACCGGCGAAAAGTTTCCAAACAAAATTTTTTAAAGCTCCGAAACGATTTTTTAGGCTATTTCGCCGATAGTTGAAATAAGTTAATTTAATAAACGGCATTTTGAAGGGGAGGAATTCACCTTAATTGTGTTTTTTTTAGAAATTTTGAAACTATTTTTTTAACGACTAGTACCCTTTTTCGAAAACGAACATTTTTCGGCTTTTTTTGTTCCTCTTCTGGTGAACCCCGTTCACAGACAAACATTTTTTATGCATTTCTTTGATCAAAATCATAAAGGGGGAAGCTCAAGCTTTAATTGTATTTTTTTAAGCTTTGTACAATTTTTTTTCTAAAGGTATTTCGTTTTTTTTTTTAAGAGACCGTTTGAACAATAAGGTGTAACGCGAAAACGATAAGGATTCATGAAAAACCTCAAGACAGTAAAAAGTTGAATCGGTTTCCGTTGAGTTCGAGAGATTTTTTTCGAAATTTTTTTTTCACATATTTTCGGTAAAAAATCAGATGATTTAATAACCGTAATTCGAGAACTAAGAGGTTTGTGGTAAGATTTCAAGAGAGGAAAACTTGTATTTTTCTATTTTTAACGCAATAGAATCGGTTGAAATCAATCGATTGACGTGACTAGGAAACTATAAAATTTGAACAGAGAAAAAAATGTCGAAAACAAAATCTGAGTTAATTCTGCTGCATAATCTTAACGTATATACTCGTATATACATATATATATATATATATATATATATATATTAATAATTGATAAACTGTTAATAATGGAAGGACAATTGCTAGCTATTTTTCGCTATAAAGAGTTTTCAAATAAATGCGAATGCAATTATTTTCTCCATTCTACTCTACGGTGTTTCCTCTCGTAAAAACTTGGCGGCTCGAAAAAATGTTGCTGCATCCGGTCACTAGAGGTTTCCTATGTCAGGTAATCCTTGTTGAAATGTGTTCATTCCCAAGATGATCATCCGTCGATGTCAGAACGAATTGACTGTTGGTAACTCATTACCGGCCGCATACTCACCATCGATTACCTTCTGTACCATTGCAAGGACGAACGGTAACTCTCAGAAGTTTCGAGGCTCCTGTTCTTGTATAGATGTCGCAGGGTGTCTTGGACCGTCCGACTTATCCCTCGAGCCCCACGGGTATCAAACTCAGCTAAGGGCACATCCTTCGGAGGTCTCTCCCTAGATGGCGTGCCCACGATGAGCTTTGGAAAAAATCGATATCCACTTGACCCTCGAACAAATGTTGACCGGTTTGCTGCTCAAAGGAAATTGAACTCGTGACAAAATTCGAATCAATTTCTATGGCCATCGAATATTCTGTTATTGACGATCGAAGAAAGGTTCACAATGATCCCGGAAACAATTGAAATTACGTAAAATAAATAATTACGTTGGAAAGAAACCCGACTGAGTGACGCAAAGAATGGAAAGGGCGCAAAAAAATTGAATATGTGAGAAAGAACATTGAGAGGGTGGTAGAAAAAATTGAAATTGCCTGAAAAAATGGACTGGGTCGGAATAAAAATTGAGGGTGTCAGGAAAAATAGGAAAAATTACGTAAAAAAAAGAAATTGAGTGCAGAATTGAATATGTCGGAAGAAAATTAAGAATGCTTCGGGAAAAATTGAAATTGAACAAAATGGACTCGATCGGAATAAAAATTGAAAGTATGTCAAGAAAAATTGAAATGGCCTGAAAAAATGGACCAGGTTGGAATGCCAATTGGAAGCGTATAATTGAAGGGTAGAAAAAAAATGGGAAAACGTGAGCAAAATTGAAACTGCGTAAAAAAATTGAATGTGTCATAATGAAATTGAGGATGCTTCAGAAAAAGATGAAATTGCGTGAAAAAATGGACTCGGTCGGAATGAAAAAAAAGAAAGTATTTCAGGAAAAATTGAAATTTTGTAAAAAAATAAAAGTCAGAAGAGAATTGGAAATATCTCGGAAAAAATAAAATTGCGTAAAAAATGGAATATCAGAAAAGATATTTAATTTTTTATGCAATTCCACCACAAAGAAATTTTAGAAAACGTAAAAAGTAATGGAACCCTCGTAAGAAAAAAAAATTGTTTGAGCTTTCGGACATTTGTGTGCTTCGTGGATCATGGCTAATGGTTCTCTATAATAAATTTATAGTTTTATAAAATTCAATTCCAGTATAAATCAATTAAACTCACGTGAATTCAAGTTTCACAATCCCATCGTGGCTCCGATACCAAAAAATCCTGTGCTAAACATTCAAATTGTTTCACAAAAATCTCTTTTTTCTCCTAAAACGTAGTTTTCGTCATTTATTTTGTGCGAGCTTGTTCGCGGCGAGATTGTGGAAGGTGCGGCCGTTCTCCCACGTTTCTTCTGTTAGCCAGGAGGGTCTCGTTTTTCACCTGTTTGTCCAAGATGCCTGAAAAAGAGGCGTTAACGAATTGGGCAAACACGGAGACTCGCGAGAATTCCGATAAGTTTCCAGCTATGGATTACCCACGCTTATCAATAACCAGACACTTTTTTCTTTCTTCTTTCCTCCGCCTTTTTGCATCCTTTTTTTTCTCGATAAAATCCCAGTGACAGGGTTCATAATCGGGCTCCGAAATATTGCTCGCAACACGACAAAGCCGTCGTATGCGAGCCTCGCAACGAGGGAGCCGGCATATAATTGTAACGGACGACCATTTCTCGCGCATGGACGAGAAAACGTCGAGGCGTTAATATTAGTATACGCGCAGTGTGGTTGAACGTATTATAATATCGCCATTTGAGTCTTTATAGTCGAAAATACTTGTTGCTACGAAAATCACAATGCGAGGGACATGCTCGCATGATTGGCTGGGTACGAACGATCGTGACATGAAAGAAAATCAATAAAAATTTAATTCAATTTTTGAAGTAATTAATAATAATCAATGGTAATAAATAATCGAAAGAGGTGATTGAAAACACGCAAGTCAAAAAAGAAATAATATATTCTTGGTACTGGCCAAATTCGTATGATTTTTGTTTCGACTTTACTTACTTTACTTACTTACTTACTTACTTACTTACTTACTGACTTACTTACTTACTTACTTACTCACTCTCACTCACTCACTCACTCACTCACTCACTCACTCACTCACTCACTCGCTCGCTCACTCACTCACTCACTCACTCACTCACTCACTTACTCACTTACTCACTTACTCACTTACTCACTTACTCACTTACTCACTTACTCACTTACTCACTTACTCACTTACTTACTTACTTACTTACTTACTCACTCACTTACTCACTTACTCACTTACTCACTTACTCACTTACTTACTTACTTACTTATTTACTTACTTACTTTACTTTTACTGGCGGGACCTATATTAACCTATATTTCAAGTTACCGCACATAGTTCTCAAATTAACTGTTATTCTATAGTGCGTGTCGTTAGCTTTTTTTCTTTGTTTTCCTTATTTTTTTTTCTGTTAGAAATTAATTCAGTGACATGGCAGCAAGGTGAAGACGAGCTTGTTCGAACTATACCCTAATACATTTTGTTATAGCGGATAGTATGTTATTCAAAAATGTATAAAAACGATTACAGATTTCGTAAAAAGTGCTTTATTTTCTTATTTCGGGATAGAAATTAAGGATCAAGATAAATTCGCCGAAAATCTTCCACCAAGCATAAAAATCATGGGAGTAGGTATCAGGGAAAATGGGACACACGCACACATGATGGCTGATTGCGTTTGGAGTTTGGTGCGCGACTGCCTCGACAAGTCTCGCTCAAGAAAATCACGATAAAGATGCTTACTCAATGTAAAAATATTTAATAAAACTTACATTCTTCAATCAAATTCGTTTTTTTTTTAAATTGTATATTTCCGTGTTCTTGGGTAAAATATGAGTATTAAGTGTTAAAATAGGATCAGTATAGAGATAAGATTTAGAAAAAATATACAGTTCACGGCACGAAATCGGCTGTTGAGCAGTGTAATTAATAGTATATATTATTATCAACGTGTTTCGGGCAATACCGCACGTTCACTTTCTTTCCCGCGATATGATTGCGAAAAAAATCGAAATAAACCGCACCGTCCGACGGAAACTCGTTTGCGAATTTCGATGTTCGATAACCTGCGAGTTTGGTAGGACAGGTCGTATTTTTCTCACGACGCGGTCATAAAAATAATATAGTGTCAATTCTCAATTTATAGTTGCGGACGTTTAATGTAATAAATTCTGATGGGAGTATGGGATAATGAGGTTGGGATTTTGGACAGGATTAATACATAGTTTTACTGAGTTTGAGATTTTTATTGAACGTCATTGATAAACAATTTGTTCACTTTTATTTAAACAAAGTGTCACCGCGCTACATGACCAATCGGCTCAGGTGGTTCCGGCACCTAAGGTAATCTGAAATGAAAAATAACAAATGTGCGTTCACCATAGTAATAAAACTTTCCTATGACGGACATTAAACGAGGTAACTTTTTTGAAATGATAAAAATTACGAAAAAGCCAAGCTGTAGAAATAAAAGGTCGATTTTCGACGAAAAAAACAATTTTAATCATTTCCTATGAAAAAATGGACGAGCATATTAGAAAAAAATCATCCGGTCATACGATTGAAAATGTTATAAATCATGCTCCTTTATTTTTAAGACCTTAGGCCACAGTAACGGGTATAAAATTATGTACGAATTTAACAATTTAACAATTTTTCGTATAAAAAAGTGATTCACTTATAAAATTAATTACACATCTATTTAGTATGAATATCAAACTGCTAAAAAACAAATAAATTTTTGTTCGATGTTCAAAATGCCGAGTACTCGAAACTTCTCGAAACAGCTTTTTTCCAATTGGTGTGACAAATAACTTCAACAATTTTCACTCGATTTACTTCAAATTTAAAAGTTATGTTCCTAATTGCATTTCGCAGGGACGTACGTAAGGAATTTCTGATTAATCGAGAACTTTTCATTTTATGAGCAGTTTATGAGCAGTTGGAACGAAATTTTTCACTGAAAATTCATTTCTTAAGGGGGGATTGTCTTTTTTTTCGCAAAATTTACCGCTTTTTGGGAATTTTTTTGTGAAGAAAGTATACAACGGAAAACTTGTGAAACTTGGCATATAGTTTTATTGATCTGTTTACTACATACAAAAAATTTTTTAAACAATTTCATCAAAAAATCCGCCTCCCACCCCCCTCGACGCGCGATGGTCCTTTTTTGATGGTGTGCACGATTTCTCAAAAACTATTCAACCGATTGCCTTCAAATTTGGACAGAATGCTCAGCTGACATCCTTTTATCGTTTGATGAAGCAAAAAAGCAATACGTTTAATAGTTTTTTATTTATAACAAAAAATCGATCAATTTTTTTCGAAAAATCGATACTTCAAGTTCAAAACGTCACCAAATCGTCAATTTTTTTTTCCCTTCATCGAACGATAGCTATATGTGTCTAAAGTAAAATGCTTTTTGGGTTTTTGTTGCAGGATGAACGTGAAGGCTGTAATCGTGCACACCATCAAAAAAGGACCATCGCGCGTCGAGGGGGGTGGGAGGCGGATTTTTTGATGAAATTGTTTAAAAAATTTTTTGTATGTAGTAAACAGATCAATAAAACTATATGCCAAGTTTCACAAGTTTTCCGTTGTATACTTTCTTCACAAAAAAATTCCCAAAAAGCGGTAAATTTTGCGAAAAAAAAGACAATCCCCCCTTAAGTTCAAATACCTACAACTTTTGAAAAAAAAACAATGTTTTTTAAATTCCGTACGTACTTCTCTAGGTATTCTAATGTAGATTGACGAGAATTTTTGGTTTTTGTTCTAGGTAAAAAATTGTGGATGCTGAATGTCACGCCGCGGAGCTCTTAAAAAAAGATAACCAAAGAAAATATTAGTAGTCGGTCATTTTGTACATAGAAAAAAAAAAAATATTTTCTAACAGCTTGATATTCATACTAAATAGATGTGTAATTAATTTTGTGATTGAATCACTTTTTCATACGAAAACAATGGTTAAACTCGCACATGATTTTATACCCGTTACTGTGGCCTAAGGCCTCAAGTGAATCGAACCAATAGATTTTGAGAACCTTCTTACGCCGTTCCCTCAAACAATTTCGTGAAAAAACACTACAAAAAACTGTAAATCTGCCCCGTCACAAAAATCGCCACAACTCGCTCACCATTTCGAATTTTCGCGAAATCTTTGTTGCAAATCAAAGTTAAGATCCTCGGCTACACCGCACCATAAAAACCGCATTTTCCAAACTTCAAGCTCACGCAGAGCCCTGAAACGTCAACCGGCCCGCCGCACATTGCTCCGTGCTCTTTTTTTCGGTTCGGTACACGGCAACAATATTAACGACGTTACGATACAAATGCACATAAATATACGCTCCCGTAAAAATCTCGGTAAATTTAAAAAATGAAAACGAAACGTTGATGGCAAATTTACGACAGGACAAATAAGAACCACCGTCGATATCGCGCATAAACGACAGCTAACTGTACATTTCATTCGCATACATTGAATTATTATTGCCGAAGTAAAGAGTGGGGTTCGTTGAAACGAGGGAACACGACGATGTGACGTGAAAACGAACGTAAGAATAAAATTGCACCGGAGAGAATTGTCGGTCGGGCAAGGACGCAGAACCAAGAGAGAGAAAGAGGATGAAAGAGTTCACGCGGTCGTCTCGCGGCGCCTGATGGCTGATGGAGCACAGGAGAACTTGGCGCGTGCTTCATTCTCTCGTTTCTTTCTCTCTCTCTCTCTCTCTTTTCGCCTCTCCTGTGTGTGTACACAACTATTAAGTGCTTACATTTATGCCTGTCATAATTGGCTTCGTTAAATGAAGAGAGTGGCCGAGGAATTAGCTTGCCGGTAATAACGCGAGGCTATTTATTAACACGTGAAACGAGACCTCCTCTCTGTCTCTCTCGGCTACACTTTGAGGGCTCCTCGTTGTTCTCTCTCACTCGCGTGTATACACTAGTTAATATACGCCATATATATGACCATTACAGTGATGCAGCCTGCTATCTGTGTATTTTCTACCTTCCTTTCGTGTCTCTCTCTCTCTGTCTCTCTGTCTCTCATATATTTTGCCCCTCTGTCCCATACTCCACACCTCAGAAGCTATTCAATCCAACCAACGACTCTGCAAATGTCACATAAAGTGAGATAGATGTTCGGTAACGAGGATACGATTTGACAAAGTAGCAGCGGTGCAGCTCGATCGAAAGGATTTTTTTTACGAATCCTCGTTGCGAGATATAAAGTCGTAAAAACGTTCAATGACCATTGATCGACATTTGCCTGTAAGGCCGGGAATATATATGAGATTACAATAAAATAAATATAAGATTATAATATTATAATATACATGATATATTATTATTATTATTATTACACTAATATAATGAAGATGAAGGATGGTAGGTGGTCAAAAAAATGGCTAAGAGAAGAAGTGAGAGCAATTATCAATGGTAACTGACCAAAAAGGGGGAAAATAAAAAAGAAGCAATGGAAAGCGTCGGTGAGGGGGCAATGTGGCAAGCCGTATGGAATGGAAATGTATAAAGAAAAGTAGAAAGAGGCATAAAAGTTAAAATTGAACAAGAAATTCAATACGATTGGAGCACAATTAATGATTCAACATAGTGCAAGGAATGTAAACGTAGGAGAACAGGTATACATGTGGAAGCATATTGGGAGGACACGATGATTAGCGGAGAAGAAACGTGGGTGAGGATGTGGCAATGTCGGGAAAGACGCGAAATAAGGTTATGCAGACGCCAAATGTAGAATATGCAAGCAGCCAATTGAAAGTTTGCCACATATTTGCGAGTGTACGGAACATGGAGCCTAGATGCCAGGAGGTTCAGCGAGGCCTTTAAACTCGTCCCCAAAACGAGAACGAGAAATGATGGCGCTGGGGTGCTCCGGCACCTATATGTATATAGATATACGCTAAACATGGGTGCAATCTAAGACAGATCACAGATGATGTACCTAACCCTCATTCGTGTTAAGGGATAACACCACTCTAGAATTTTGGAAAGACGTTTTCTTGCCTAAAAATACTTTGGTGTCATAAAAACAATATGCAATTGGTCCTGTAGCGATTTTTTTTTATTTGAAAGTTTAATTATCGATTTGGCCGCAGCGCCTCGGAGCGCGCGCTGAATTGCTCGTACAACTTTAAACGCGTTTTTCTCGAAACCACTTTTTTCAATCTCGGAAGACGGAATACTCGACCACCTTTGCATGCATCGATTTGAAATATCGATAGCAGCTTCACAATTACATTCTCTATGGGAGTACGTGGCCGTTTTTTGATTGAATGTAAACTTTTTTTTTTATAAACATTTTACTGCTTTCTTTGGCAAAAAATCGATTTATTTCCTTCAAAGTGCGCTATTTTTTCAAAATTTGAAAGCAAATTTCTAGGTAGTCTCATAGCTAATAATATATAAATTATGATTTTTTTTTAATTTTTGTTTCAGGTCTTATATTTTACGAGAAAACCGTTCTGAAGCTACCCATGTAGAGGTTGCCATGAGTTGCCCAATGTTACGATCAGGCCAATATTGGGACCATCGTATAAGCCAACAAAAGAGAAATAATATTGGCCCATTACTGTTTCGCTCTAAACTGAAAACTGGCACAATATCGGCCCATCCCTAAAGCCTGTCCTGGCCCATCTTTGAAAACTAATAAACAGCCGTGATAGTTAAACTAAATTTGCCAATTTAAAAACTGGGGATACTAAAATACTGACAATTCCATTGGCCCAATATTGTTCCGTTATAAATTGAAAACCGGCACATTATCGGCCCATCGTTTAAAACCAATAAATAGCCGTGATGGTTGAACTATATTTGCCAATTCAAAAACTGATAGTGCTAAAATACAAGCAATTACATTGGCCCATTATTGTCCCGTTATAAATTGAGAACCGGCACAATATCGGCCCATTACTAAAGATTATCCTGGCCCATCTGTTAAAACCAATAAACAGCCCTGATAGTTCATCGAAATTTGCCAATTTTAAAACTGGCAATGCTAAAATACTGGAAATTACATTTAATTAATCTAAGCCCTTTATTGGCTAAGTGGGTCAGACCATACCTGGTTTTATTTTATTTAAGCCTTGGGTTATTCATTATCTGTATATTGTACCAAAATAGGCAAATAACTGGCACGTCATATATTAAGCGTCTATATTTTGTAGTTCAGTTTTTGTAATCAAGTCTTGGCCTATTATTGGCATTTGTAAATAACCAACATAAGTAAGTAAAAATGCCAATCTTGAAACCTGTCACATACGCAAATCACAATTTATTTCACGGTTATTCCATGAAATATGTATCCATAAGGACCAATCTCGGGCCAATCTTGGCCCGATATAGGTTGAATATTTATCTCGCACTCAAACAAACCCAAACAAACACCGGCCCAATATTCTGGATAGACTAACTTCTACATAGACCAACTGTGAAGGCCCATCATAGAGCCAGTGGTCAATTTCTACATAGGCCCTTTAAGAGGTCCCACATAGGGCCAAGTGCAATCACCAACGTTGCCGCTGAATGAATTAAATCATTGGCCCAATAATTGTTGGCTCTGTTGGCCGATATCGGGTCGTTCTTATCATTTCTACAAAGGCACCTCATTGGTAAATACTCACGGCCCAATATTCTAGAAAGGCTAACTGTGAAGGCCCGTCCCAGGCCCAACGGTCAATCTCTACATGGGTATTTGTAAAAAAAAACACGTTTTTCTAGATGGGCTGTATCGCCGCCATTTTGAGTTTGAGTGTGAGATCTTTTCTCGCTTTTGCGTTCTTTTTCCGAACCGTCATGAGGAAATTATGAATCGGCGGATATTTCGATGTTTGATGTCACAATCGGTCTGTCGTGAGGTTAGCAACTCATCCGATCACTTTCACCTTGTTGACCAATATATTACTATATATGTAGGTGCCGCTGTACCCCAGCGCCATCACTTCGACACATTTTCGGGGAGGCTTTTTTCAGCGCCTCTGCATTGCCGCTGATACTCCTGGTATCCAGGCTCCATGGTATGGAAGTTAAGGTAGTACTAGCGGATTGACCAGTCAACAGAAAATCTATAAATTACCGAATCTGGAAAGAGCAAAATATAATGTATTTGAGTATAATAATAAACATAATACAGAAAACAATTGTTTGAGAAGTGCATGTGATAACTGTTTGTATTAAAGTTTGGTAAGTGGAGTAAAATCGCAATCAGATTTGACTTGAGTTGTCAGAGGCCGTCATTTCATAATTCCGGCCAGGAAGACTAGAGGTAAGGAGTACGAACGCCTGTGGCGAGCCCGATCCAAAAGCGTCCGTCAAACTGTGGATTTTAGTAGTTAGTGTTTTCACGGCGTGCGTCGCTAGTGTTCGACCGCACCGAAGTGAACTAAGCGACAAGAACACAACTGACGTCATGTGTCATCGATGATTCCCGCTCGTCGTCCGTGTTAAAAGAAATATTTGTGTCTCGGTATAAAATATATTTGGTGATCTGCGGCGAAAACAATCAATCATAGGTAAGAAAAATAGTACTTACATTCGCAAAAAGAATGGTTTCGTTTTATCGTACCATTCTCGTACCGAGTGAAATAAAAATTATCACAAACGCGAGATATGGAGCAAGTGTCCCGTCGGTGAGAGAAACCGTGCAATCTATGGATTTTTCATATATTGCACGTTTTGTCTCATGTCTCGAAAATAAACAAAATTATTATTTTCGAGGCGTGAAAGTGGTTATGTGCGTACGTGCATACGTGGGATGCCAAGCACATAACGAAAAGCTCACGAAGAGAGTGATAAACTATTATCTCGTCATGAGAGGACATTTTCTAGCGCGATCGGTCAACGAAAATAATCACGCAAGGAAAATCAAAACGAAAGACAATAGGAAAAAAATAAAAACTGTAAGATCGATTTATCTGTATAGCATGTCATAATGTGCAAATATGATGTGTGATAATTTGTAAATCTTTTGTTTGAATTCAAAATTCTAATGAATTGTCTTGTGTCTATGTTTTTACTGCTTCCGCAACGAAAAAAGAACATCGACTTAATATCTGTATTTCGTTATTATTCTTTATCTGTACAGCGTATCATAATGTGTAAATATAATATGTGAGAATTTGAAATTTTTTTATAAATTTTCTTGTGTCAATAAATAAATTTTGTTTGTTACGGTTTCTGCAAGGAAAAAAAACTGACTTAATTTCTGTATTTCGTTATTATTCTTAATCCGTACAGCGTGTCATAATCTGTACATTTTTTGTCTGGATGACAATTTATTATGACTTTCCTTGTGTCTATAAATAAATTTTGTTTGTTACTGCTCCCGCAACAAAAAAAACATTGACTTATTTTCTGTATTTCGGTATTTCCCAAAACTATGTATATATGAGAATTCTGTCTATCTATATAGAAATTGCCTTCATCAACTGGTTGTACAATTTATTTGATGAAATGATCGCTCCATATGAAGTAGCAAAGGGTGCTTTTCGTATATCGTACGGCACTGCCTTTACAATTAATTTGATCAAATTATCGCTCCATATGAGGGAGCGTATCGTACGGCACTTGTTTGTTGCTGACTTTACTTCGGTGCGGTAGGAGAGCAGCGCCGCCCTTCTTGTCCTCGCTTTTGCGGACGTTTCGACGACACGGCGTTCGTACTCCTTACCTCTAGTCTTCCTGATTCCGGCAATATCCGTGGCAACGCTGTATTCAGGTGCTTTCGATACATGTCAAGCATGCGTTTGTTTACCGTATGTGTAATCGTGTGTTGTAGTGTATGTGTAATGTGCACATAGTAACAAGAGAGCAGGCAGACGCGGCTAGCGAACGCAAAAATGAGTCGATTGAATCGATGATATCTGCTCGAAATGTCCCGTAACCTATATTTTTTATGGAACATACGTGACCGTGACAGTTTTCTCGTTATTCGTCGTTTTTCGCATAGCTCTGATCTAATCGGGAACTATTACTATTTCCGTTCCAAAGTTCGATCCGCACGGATTCCCTATATGGTGCGGGTTAAATGCAATGATTTTGTGAATTAATTACTATTGTATTTAGCCGGTAAGGCCTGCGGAGTTTTCGCGGACGTCATTTTTTATGTCTCTATTACAGCATACAAAAAAATCAATTTTTTTCTAATGAGGAGGTCCGTGCACATACTACCTCAAGGCAAAACTAAACCAAGAAATAGTAAACAAGCTGACGCAGGGGTTTAGAAAGTGATCGGAAAATAGAAGCGCAACTAAAAATGCAACCGGCGAAGCAACTATGCGATTACATCAGACAATTTGAGAAACTAGCAACTAGGGTAGATATGAGAAAACCGAAGTAAAATAATTGATGTAAATGGGAGAGAAGGGGCATTTATGTGCACACCCTTAAAAAGGGTATAGAAAGAATAAAACACTACTACTAAATTATATTATTATATTATATACTATATATGAGATACTAATGCATTAAATATAAGATTATAATATTATTTTAATATATATTATGATATATTTTTTATTATTCCAGGTATTCCCCTTTAGGGTGTGTACACAGAAGAACCTCCCTATACATATGTTTCTCCTTACAATAGTTTCTTATGTCTATAATGATACTGCACTGTCGTTTCGCTTTTCGTTTCCGCATTGACAATTTTTCCAATCAGTTTCTCGAAACATTTAATAAATATACACAGTTCAGTCACAGGCTCCTTTTTCAGCACCATCTGTATCTTCCTGTCGATTTCTTCTCCGTCTTCGTCTCCTATCTATTTTTCCAGGTTTTCTACTACTTCTTTTTTGATTTTCTCTTTGGCTTTCTTGCACATACATACACGAACTAGGTTTTCTGCTTCTTTGTTAAAAACCCAACACTTTTTATCATCATACCCCTCATTTCCTTGCTTCCCAACATTTCCATATCTCAATCTCGTCCAAGTTTTATTTATTTTCTCCTGATATACGTGAATCCTCCCAATACTTTTCTGTCTCTATGCTATATTCTTCCTGCTTTTGTATTGTGGCATACGTCGAATTTTCAATTTTATTCAATTCCTGTTGAATTTCTTGGTCGACTTGTGTTCGCGTACCCCTTTCTATTATCCTTTCCATTTCTCCTCTGTCGTCGTTTGCTATCGCTCTCCATATGATTCCCACCCCTACTTCCTCTATTGCATTTTTTACTTCCACTCCACATTTTGATGTTTCCCATTTAGCACTCCTCTCGCCTTCTCTTTGAGGCATTTCTTCGCCCATCTTTCTTCCCCCATCGTCATTGTATATATCATAATATTATAATGTTGTATTTATTTAATTATAATCGCATGTATATTGCGAGTGGCACAAATAAATGGCGATCAATCGTCATAGAACATATTTACAACTTTATGTCTCGCAAGGAGTATTCGTAAAAAGAAATTTATATACATCAATGTCAATATAAGATATATTATAATGATCATAAGCTATTGGGAGGACAAATAAGGCTCCGCCGTTTTTATAATAAATTGGGCATTTATTGTGAAAGAAAGGTACTTCATGTTTTATTCAAAGTATTGTCCATCGCTAGCCACTACTTTTTCCCATCTTTCTGGCGGCATATGGATACCGCGTCGGAAGAACGCTTCATCTCTTGAGGCTATCCACAAATGGCCCCAACTTTTTGTATCTTAACATGATGTGAAGTGCTGCTCAGACCGTGCGTCATCCATCGAAATAAATGATAGTCAAAGGGAGCAATGTCTGGTGAATACGGCCGGTGGGGTAAAACTTCCCAATTGAGTGTTTCCAAGTAGGTTTCGACCCATGCCTGGCAAGCAGCATTTCACATGTGCAAAATCGGCGTTCAACGTTTCTCGGCTTCAGTTCATATGGAACCCAATTTCCTTGCTTATGAATCATTCCCAACGATTTTAAACGATGTGGAATTGCTTGTTGAGTCACTCCTAATGTAAGTGCAAGTTCTTCTTGCGTTTGGCACAAATCTCCCTCCAATAATGCTTCCAATATCGCGTCTTTGTACACTTTCGGCCTTCCGCTACGTTCTTTGTCTTCGGCATCAAACTCACCGTTCTTAAACTTTTGAAACCACTCACGC
The DNA here is from genome assembly GCA_963210295.1 of Ophion ellenae. Taxonomy (NCBI): domain Eukaryota; kingdom Metazoa; phylum Arthropoda; class Insecta; order Hymenoptera; family Ichneumonidae; genus Ophion; species Ophion ellenae. Next base: position 40,212,793 of record OY723391.1, on the reverse strand, counting down.
CAACTTATCTCACTTAAAGCAGCCTCACCATATGCTTCTACAAGCAATCGATGCGCCTCAGCTGCAGATTTCTTCAAATTAAAGAAGTAAATCAAAAAATTATGTGATGCTAATACAAAATCACTAATATTTCAAGTTATGGTCTTGCAAGATGTCCAACCTTACGATGTGACGTTTAACATCTGACAATTTCAACCATAACCTCCTGGTGGGGCCATCTTTTATCAAACGGCGGAGACTTATTTATTCCAATAATTATTAAAAAAATTAAAGTTGAATGCATTATTGGTAAAAAATATATAAATATTATAATAATCGTAATAAAATAAAATAATATATAATATAATCATAATAAAATAATATAATATATAATTACAATATAATAATATAATATATATTGTTTTATGAGCGTTGCCCATAGCAACTTTCCTAAAGGACTCTGCACCAGGGTACAGGGAAACTGTGGAAAATCTTCAGTGGAATTTCAATTGTATTACCATCGGAAAGAAATAAACCTCGCCCTCGGTAATCGGCGAGCGAGATAGTGCGAAGCGGTCACCCATCCAATATTTGGATATCGCTGACTTGAGAGTAGGTGACTAGAAAGAATATTCAGGTGGCACGAATTGCGAGGAAAAAATTCCTGAAGAATTTTTATCGGTCAAAATAAATCTCATTTAACTGGGAATTTAATTAATTCGATCTTTTTTTAAATTCTTATCGGATTAAATTTTACTAAAATCTTGGGAATCGTTTGCGCAAATCGGACAGAATGTATTCCCCGGTATAAATCATCTAGGGTAGCTGTTTTCAGTGACGGAAATAGAAAACTCTCGGAAGTCTGGAGAAATCTCGAGGGGAGAAAAAAAATGAAAAGTGTCTTAGCCGGAGGGCAGAATGGTATTTTTTCTTGGCGAGAAATCCCGCGGGGTTGTAAAAATGTGAAAAGCCGCGTCTATGTGGCCTAGATTTCTCTTTCCGCCACCAGGAAGGGCTTTTTCCCCTCGCGCCAGCGTAAACTCCGCAAGGGCTCCACACAAAGGGTGCCGATAGACGTTCTTTCGAGAGTTTTCTTTTTTTCTGTGCTTATAGCCATGCTCGCGCGTCTCTCCATAAAATGTCGTTTCTTTTTTCGTCACGTTTAACACGCTCTACATACTTTCCAGCTGTACTCTTGCTTAGTTCCGAAAACCTTTCGACTTTTCGTACTCCATCTATACCGGAAAAATCGATATACAATTTTTTAGAAATTAGAAGCGACCTCGCGATCCGAATTGTTCTGCAGAATAAATTAATGAAAAAGGTGAAAATCCTCTTAGTGTTTGCAATAGAATATCTTTTTTCATTACGACAAAAATGCAAGGCCACCAAAATGGTTTCTTACAATGAAAAGAGAAAATTGTTTGACTCTCGTTCATTTAGATATTTGTTCGACATTCAACGAAATTAAATTTACAACGAAAAGTTTACGAAACAGTTTATACGTTTGTAATAATATATCATTTTAATTTTGAATAAAAATGAATTATTATGCAAAGTTAAATTAATTATTATTTTCAACTCGAATATTCATCGTGTCTAAAAAACTTCCCACTGTTAAAAAAGGCACCCAAATGAGAAAGATGAAAATCTTTTAGTGTTTTCAATGGAATATCTTTTTTTATTGTTGAAAAATGCAAAATTGTTCGTTCGAATGGAAAAAAAGTTTGTTTGAACCTCGTCCATTTACATTTTTGTTAGACATTCATCAAAATTCAATTCACTTCAACTGAATGTTACAACTAAAGACAAGGGACTGAGAAAAACAGTTGACTTGTCTCTGATAAAATGTTATTCAAATTAATGATTATTTAAAGTTAAATTAATGATTATTCTTCACTCGAATATTCATCGGGTCTAAAATATTTTCCACTGCTAAAAAAGGCAAGTTAATGAAAACGATAAAAATCCTTTTAGTGTTTGCAGCAGAATATTTTATTTCAATGTTAAAAAATGCGCGCCAATACACGCAAATGGTTTGTTTCAACGAAAAAAAAATCGTTTGAATCTCGTCCATCAAGATTTTTGTCCCATATTCAACAAAATTCAATCAACTTCAACTAAATGTTTCAACTGCTGACAAGGGTCTGAGGAAAACAGTTTATTTGTCTCGAATAACAAGTTCATTAAATTTTGAATTTGAATAAATTATTATTGAAAGTTACATTAATTATTATTCTAAATTCGAATATTCATAGTGTCTAAATACTTGCCACTGCTAAAAAAGACAAGTAAAAAGCTGAAAATGCTTTTAGTTGGACGTCACAATAAAAATGAATGAATCCACAGCTTCCGAGTTCATTCTTAATGCGATCATCACACAAGGTGATACGATTCCGCTCAGTTGCGGTGGCCTCTCGCTTACGTTTTTATACGAGCCTAATAAATCATTCAATAGACAAATAAATGGCTTAAACATTTATACAACTTGAATGAACGATTCCGTCCGGGTGAACTGCCGATAAAAAGTTTATTCGCAACGGCAGGTATGCTTCCAAATATAACAATTTTTTACAATTGGTAATAAGACTTGGTACACGCGAAAGCTTCGCGCTCGAATGGTCGTGTCAATTCCGCGGGATAAGAGTCATAAATGCTTGACTCGGGACAATAGTCTCGTTAACAGAATCTTCTCAAGAATCTGCGCGACGATGTGCTTATAGTTCTCGTTCGTATATAAGCGGGTTGTGCCCGGGAGAGCGAAGTGTTCGCCATTTGTGACGGGCCGAACGATCGTTCGGGTGTACGCTCCGCGATGTTGGGCGCTCTCGTTGCGTTAGTTAGTTGTCCGTCGTATAAATGTCGAGAGGGTGCTCTTCTCCTCGTACTCGTCGTTTGGCCTCGTATTCCCGTGTTTCTCGATTGGTTGCTCTCATCTTCCATCCCGATGAGCCCCATCCTCGTTTCCTCTGCACGCGTTATTGTATCCTCCATAATCGGATCATTAGAAATTTACGTGATCCACACTACGATTATGATGGAATTACTTTTTAACACGTTGCGGAAAAAATTATGCTCTTCGAATTCGTCTTATGGAAATATTTCAACAAGGTTTATGTGAATTGATAATTTTTTATCGACAATTATATTTATATATATGTTCTTCGATTTTTTATCCGAAAATTCTGCGATAATTGAATTTCTATCGAAAACATTGCGGAAAAAAGATTTATGCGAATGCGTTTTTTAAAAAATATGCTGACGAGATTTATTGAAATCAATTATGTTTTCCTTCAACTGAGTAAAGATGATTAAATTGAGATCGAATCGTGAAGATTTTTAAATAAATCAAATACATTTTTTTCTTGCTGGATAGAATTTTTATGTCAGCCGATTATTTTTCATTGTCGATTATATATATATATATATATATATATATATATATATATATATGTTTTCGATAGAAATTCAATTATCATCAAAGATCACGATCAAGATCATATATATATATATATATATATATATATATATATATATATATATATATATATATATATATATATATATATATATATATATATATATATAATCTTGATCGTGATCTTTGATGATAATTGAATTTCTATCGAAAACATTGCAGAAAAGAGATTTCTGCAAATGCGTTTTTTTTTATCAGTTAACGAGATTTATTGAAACCAATAATTCTTTCCATTAAGTTATTTAAGATTATTAAAGTAAGATCGAAACATGGAGATTTTTATATAAATGAGAGACATTTTTCTCCCGCGATAGAATTTTTCCGTCAATCGATCATTTTTCAATATATATTTGATGATAGACCTACTTCTCTGATAATTGAATTTTTAAATCACTTGACGAGACTTATGCAAACCATAAGTATTTCCTTTTCATTATTAAAGACTATTTAATTTCGAACGAAATATTTTCTCCCTCGATAGAATTTTGACGTCAACCGATCGTCTTTCATTCCTATTGATTTTTATTTATTTATATATATGATCTTGATCGTGATCTTCGATGACACATACATCTACGATAGGTGAATTTCTATTCAAAATCCTTTTAATTATCATAAATCATTAAATTACGATTGAAACACCAAGATTTTCATATAATGCAGACACTTTTTCTCCCTCGATAGAATTCTCCCTACGTTGGCATATAAAAATATGCCAGCAAAATTGTTCCGGATCAAAAACTTTTTCATCACCCATTACTAAATTCCGTTTGGTACCCGAAGGATTTTCATATAAATCTGACATTTCTTTGCCTCGATGAATAATTTATTGATTTCTCCCATCGGTGTTGATTACTGGAGTGAATCAAATATTCAGTGTCACGGCGGTTCCCGAAAAAAAAAATTATCAAAACTATATATCAAATCGGAGGATAAGGCTCCGGAGCGAGAAAAAATGAAAAATAAATATGCCACGGTATCGCGAGTATCGGACGATGTACATATATAATACGAATTACATTTCGTAGGAGGATAAACTCCATACCGACGCTTCGAGCCCATCCGAGAGCGAATAATAAAAAGTCTTGGAGATTTACTATTGAGACGAAAAGGGGGAAGAGAGAGTGAGAGAGAGACAGAGAGAGAAAGAGAGAGAGAGAGAGAGAGAGAGAGAGAGAGATTTCATTCCTGCGGGTATTTCGTTCTTTTAAGGCTTGACAGGGGATATGCGATGACTGTTCTCTCTTTTCTCGATTCCTCCTCGTGGTAGTCGAGCTCGGAAGAGCTTCTCTTTTCCCATTAGACGGAGAGAGACACAAAGAGAAGGAGTAGGAAAAACAGGAGGAGGAGGAGTGAGACAGTCGAAGAGGGAGGGAGAGGCGAGTCAAACGTGATTTAGGATCCTGGGAGGGAGCTTACGTTCGCTTTGGGCCCCGCTGAGTCGAGAGAAACCGAGAGACATCCTCCTCCCGAGCACTGATGTTCGCAAAGGATAATATCTCCCGCGGCAGAAAAAAGTGGATGCTGCGCCGAGAAGATCCTATCCGAGTCTGGGAGCTCGATGGATCCTCCATTGGGCGTTTCTCCTTTTCCTCTTTCTCGTCTTTTCTCCGCTTCGCATCTCTCTCTCTTTCTCTCTCTCTCTCTCTCTCTCTCTCTCTCTCTCTCTCTCTCTCTCTCTCTTTCTCTCTCTCTCTCTCTCTCTCTCTCTCTCTCTCTCTCTCTCTCTCTCTCTCTCCCCTCCTATCTCTATCCTTGTTGATCCTTCTTTTCCCTTGGCCGAGGAGGTTGGACACGCATACCAGTGGTATCTCGTATACGACTCGCGAGCCTCCAATCTCGTTATCTCTTTTCTGCCTCCGAGTCCTCCAACCTCGAGGACAATTCTCCATTTGGATTCCAAGGATGCTGGATTGCAAACGTTCAGGCGGAACCTCCACCCCAGGAATGAGAACTCGGATCGGGAATGAAAATGTCGAAAGAATGCCGCGATATGCTGATCCTAATCACGGTGGATCCTTTAGGCGAGGAAGAAATTGCTGGTTTTCATGACTTTTTTTTAAAGGCAAGATTTCTTCACCATTTTCGAGATTTAGGGTATGTTTTACTACTTTTGGGTGTTAGAGCAGAGCGGGATCTCATGAACGACGGGGTCTCCTGCGCCACCCACACTAGCGCACAGACGGTACATGCTACACTGCCAAAAAAAATATTTAATTCAAATATGCTCTATTTAAATCAAATAGGTTTTTTTTCCTTGGCTCACCTATGTCTCTATTTGCTTACAATGTACACTGTAAATCGAAGTGTACTATATACATAAAATATTTCATAAACCAAAAATAAAATGAAATACATGATTGAGAGCTTTACGATAACGATTTTGTATCGTAATTTGTCATTCCCTGGCCTCTTGAGATCATTTCTATCGGAGAAAATATTTCACATATATGGGAATCAAACCTAGAACCCACCTACCCATAGCTACGCACGCTGCCCCTATGCTACCGAGTGCTTGTATCATCTTAGTCGCAGATATGGCTAAGACACCAAATAAATTCCTATAATTATTTGATGTATCACATAAACTATATAAATTAGTTAATATCATTGTGATAATTAGAGAGTTTTGTCGAATAACATGCTATATATTATTCCAACATAACTTATATATATATATATATATATATATATATATATATAAATATAAATATATATAATTACTCTCGCCCCACCCTCCCTGCCCCACACCTCTTTGATATGTGTGTAGCAATGAAGACAGCCATTCAATCAAATAGAAAAATGGTTGACTGTACGAAAATTCTATTTAATTTAAATTAAAAAAATCATATACATCCATTTAGTGGATTCAACTACATTGTTTTTTGGCAAGATGAAACCGAATCCCATATTTATTAGGAGTCAATAAAATTTTTAATTATTGAACGATATTGAATATAATTTTATTTGAATAAATAAATATATTTAAAGTAAATAATTTCAAATATTGAATGCAATAGGAAAAATTTGATTCCACGAAAAATCTAGTTAATTCAAATAAACAAAAATCAAATAGACGCGATTAGTTCATATCAATCGAATTTTTCTATCAGTGTATTCACAAGTGCGCGATGTCAGAAGAAGCGCGAGGGGTACGTGGCTCTGCCGCTGTTGCGTCGTCGCCGGGTGTTGGGTTTCAGCGTCACGTACGTTGGTACTATTTTCGCGCCAAAAGTAAAAAAAAGCAGTTCGTCGTATCGTTTGGTCTCCAGCGCATGCTTGTGGTCATGGAGGCTAGATATAGGAGCCTAAACTCGGCATTTTAAGTGATGCCCGAAAATGAAGGCAACAGGGATGGCGCTACGATCGTGCGAACGGTTGCGGGGCTAGCTTCACTCGACAACAGACCGAACGCGAATTTTACGTTAGTTTGAATTTTATTTTCGTAACTATCACGTGAAAAAAAAATCGATTTCTAGCGCGAAAAAAGGTTTTGTAATATCTCAATAATAATATAATAATATAATAATATTATAATGTTTGTGTGTGTGTGTGCGTGTGTGTGTGTGTGCGTGTAGCTTTCAATTATGTATGTATAAAAATATGTTTGAAAGTTGCAGAAAACAACCGTATGTGATTTTTTTATTCTAGTGCCTTCGAAAGATGGTAGAAAAATCAGATTTGCCAAAATATTTAGGGACTTAATTTTTTATTTGGAAACTTTTCGGCTCATGTGCATAAGTAGCATTTTAGTTAGTACGTAATGCCCACTATTATATTGGGAGTGGAAATAAGTCTCCGCCGTTTGACAAAAGATAGCCCCACCAGGATGTTATGGTTGAAATTGTCAGATGTAAGACGTCATATCGCAAGGTTGGACATCTGGCAAGACCACAACCTTGAAATATTAGCGATTTTGTATCATGCGAATGGCATTACATAATTTTTTTCGTGCGAAAATGTCGAGTGTTGAACCGAATAAGCGTCATTTCCGGGAACTTTTGATTTATTCAATTTGAAGAAATCTGCAGCTGAGACGCATCGATTCCTTGTAGAAGTATATGGTGAGGCTGCTTTGAGTGAGAGAAGTTGTCGTGAGTGGTTTGAAAAGTTTAAGAACGATGAGTTTGACGTCGAAGACAAAGAACGTAGCGGAACGCCGAAACTGTACCGAGACGCAGAAGCATGATTGGGGGGCCATTCGTGCCAAACGCAAGAATTTCCGCAAATGACGCTTATTCGGCTCAAAACTCAACATTTTCGCACGAAAAAAATATATGATGCTGATTCAAAATCGCCAATAGTTTAAGGTTATGGGATTGCCAGATGTCGAACCTTACGATACAATGTTTTACATCTGACAATTTCAACTATAACCTCCTGGTCGGGCGTATATTTAATAACCACGGGAGTATATTTAATAGTTTAGTTCTATTTGCTAACTGTCGTCTAAAATTATTATTTAACAGAAACCAAAATAGATTTCAATCCACTAAAAATGGCATAACATACATGTTGTCGAGTGGAGCTAGTACCGCAACCCTTTGCACGATCGCAGCGCCATCGCCGTTGCCTTTATTTTTGGAGTTTAGCCTCCTGTATCTAGTCCTCATGCTTGGGGTGTTACGGCAATCAAGTAAGTGTATTTTGATTTCATAATAGTGTATTTATACGATGAAATAATAAAAAATAATCTAATATTAACAGTTTTAGGATAGCTCGGTCCAATTAGTGAAAAAATAGGGAAGGGGTCATATGAGCTAAAACAAGCGGGGTCTCTTGAGCATGGCTCATTGGATAGGCATTAACAATCAGGTGTTAAAACCTCACCCTGTACCTATGAATCTTTCTACAAAAACTATTTCCTTTTTTTCAGGATGCGAAAGTAGAAGAGAAAAAGTGAACGACCTATAGCCTCCAAAGATTTGATGAAACGTGCTGCAGAAGAAGTCATCAACGGCAAAAGTATCCAAAAAGCGGCACAAAATAACAAATTAGATAGAAGTACGCTTTATTCTTCTTTTTTATGTTTCTCTTGCAAAAAAAAAACCTTTATTATGCCACTGGCTCAACTAGCCCCGTGGGGTTGCTGAGCCATCTGACTTTTGTGATATTCAGGTAAGTTTGGTCTAGTAAGCAACGTTTTCACTACAGTTTTTCGATGGTGTTACGCAGCGAAATAAACAACCTATCTATTTTAAAAGATATCGTTACTTATCTCTTAATTAATTCGGAGCTATACTGCTTAGAACAAAATCATGATCAAGTGACCCGTCTCTGTCCTACATAGTAATTTTTTTAATCCTTAAAAATGGCGGAGGTGTGGCCGGCCTTCTAAGCAGGTTGCGTCGGATGTTGTTAGACAGTGTGACACGCAGCGTCGGCGGGATTAATCTGAAAGAAACCAGCAAAGATTGGTCTTTCATTAATACTCGAACGCAGAATATGAACCAAGAAAAAGTGATAAATGTTGGAAATCTATAAAATAGTACGCTCCGAAACAAAAAGATCGAATTTTTCCGAAACATGGCCACATCTTAAAATTAAAAAAAACTTTTAAAAAACTTTTCTTTAGTTCTAGACAATGAGGTTAGAAAGATACAAAAAAGAATACAAAATTTCATCAGAATCAGTCGATTAGTTTTTTAGCTATACGTCGCCCTAGCTTTGAAAATGCAGTTTAAAAGACCGTGCCATACCTTCGCCATTTTCGAACATTAATTTCTGAAAAATACCATATAGTGGCCAAAATTAGTAATAAAACGTACCCTAAGTCTCAAAAATAGTGAAAAAATCTTTTCGTCAAAAAAAATAATGAAAATCACCAGATGTTTTCCTCGCCTCAAGGTATCTTCCCCCTTCAATGACAAGAATGGGCTATTGGCTCATTGGTCCCACATTGATTCGCCAATCGTTGTGCTGACGATGGGCAACTAAAGTCTCTCGACTTCGTACACCATTGGACCATTTCAGTCTTCACCTAATGGGGCCTGGGCCCCTCACCGGAAAGTCCCACCGATATTTTGCCCGCGTACAACGACTCTTTTGGTGAATTTCACCGTTTTGGCAAGCCACAAGGAAAAAAATCCATAATCGCAACCGTAAAACGCGATGGGCGTCAAAGATATCGTAATGTGTGGCGCAGCGGGGCTGACGCGGAGCTTGCCCTTATATCGCGTTTATATATGCGCGTGTTTGGTCTCGTACATGCACTTGCAGTAGCTACGGGCTTGAACCGCAACGTGTAAAATCATATCTGAGACATTGCTGTACATACGTTCATGACTACATATACGTATATGCATGCGAGGGAACGTGTTATGCGCGCTTATTATCCACCCTCGTGTTTTAAGATTTCCAGCGCGGCACTTAGCCGTAGCCTCGATATGTACATGTCCAAGGCTTGAGCAATGCCGGTATGCATATGTGAGCCGTACGTTGTCGAGTATTTCTTCGGGTTTCTTGGCCAAGCGCTCCGGCGAGTATACCTACTATTATGTAGACAATAATGGTCTGAGCATAAATATTCACGCGCTCGCGATACGACCATAAATGCTACCGTGGTTGTATGTATTTATTATATATATATATATATATATATATATATATATATATATATATATATATATATATATATATATATATATATATATATATATATATATATATATATATGTGTGCAAATATACAGGGTGACAATTATAACGCTGCCATGTATTTTCTACTGGTTTGGCACGCAGATTTTGCGCCCGAGAAAAATATGATACCTAATGGTTTTTCAAGTACTCTTCGAAAAAAAATATAGCGTATTTATGTGATGAGCAGTATTTGCGAGAAAAAAGTTGAGCTCTCTGGAACAAAATCATAATTCCATTTTGAATTAAGGGGTAAGGCCACTGTAGAAATGAAAAAAAATCTATTTTTTTCTTAAAAGATGCCTTAATATCTTAAAAATGACATACTCAAAGGATCAAGGTGCGAAAAATGTCTGAATACTTTCATTTTGAATTTTGGCGCAGCCCCGCTCAGTCCGATGCAATCCGTACCAAAAACTTTAAACGCGTTTTTCTCGAAACTACATTTTTCAAGTCGGCCGGGCTCATAACTCCAACAAATCTAGACCGATTGACTTGAAATTTCAACTGTATATTCATAATTATATTCTGCATAGAAGTACGTACGATTTTTCTCGATATATTACATCGTTTTTTTTTATAAACAATTTTCGGACAATGGTTTTTTGGAGAATTTTGAACTTTTATTTAAAACACGCGTTGTTTTTGCAAAAATCGATATATAAAAAAAATCTTACGTACTTCTGTAGATATTCACATGTAGAATTGAGAAAAAAAATTCAGTCACTGTAAATTAAAAATTGCCGGTGCCGTTGGTCCGGCCGCACGCCTATGAAAAAAAAGGCTTCGTCGAACTGTGCAGTCGCCATTTTGTTTTATATTATTCTGAAAAAATACTTTATACAGCTTATGATATGTACAATAAAGGACCTTTTTCAGAATTTTGAATTATTCCATTGTCCCGATAAAAAAATTCCCAAAATATGCTTATTTTTTTCCCCGCTACAGTGGCCTTACCCCTTAAGCAGAATGAAGATAATTACATTGAGATTACGAAGCATTTCTGGGAAAATTTTATTCGATGGAATTAAATTCCATTCATATACTTTGATATGTATCTTTAATATTTTTTTTCCAGATGACAAGATATACGCAACAAAACTTTTTGAGGAGTGTTTCGTATTCGGAATACAATTATCTTCATTCTACTGTACTAAAAAAATATAGCGTTTTTTGTGATGAGTAGTTTCGCCAGAAAAAATTGAGCATTCTGGAAAAACATCTAAACTCCACTTTAAACTCAGCAAAATAAGAATAATTGCATTCCGAATACGAAGCGCGTCTAAAAAAAATTTTAGAATGGAATTAAATTCCATTCGTTTACTTTAAAATGCATCTTTGATAATTTTTTTTCTACTCCTTCATTTTTATTATTACAAGCGAAATATTTCGAGAAACACAGACAACGTTTTTTAGGAGTGTTTCGCATTCGGAGTTTATTTACCTTCATTCTACTGTGCTAAAAAATATAGCGTAGTTTCGTGATGAGGAGTATTCGCCAGAAAAAATTGAGCATTCTGGAAAAAAGTCAAAATGTCATTTTGAGTTCAGCAGGATGAAGATAATTGCATTCCGAATACGAAGCACCCCAGGGAGGTGTTTTTGCAGAATGGAATTAAATACCATTATTCCACTTTAAAATGCATCTCTGATAATTTTTTTCCTCCATGACGAGATACACAAAAATGTTTTTCAGGAGCTTTTTCTATTTAGAATTGACTTATCTTCATTGTACTGTACGCAAAATGAAATCGCGATTTTTTTTCGATAAGAACTTGACAAACCTTTGGAAATCATATTTTTCTCAGTCGCAAAACCTCCGCGCAGGTCTTCAAAAACACATAGCCACCTTATAATGGTCACCTTGTACATATTAATATATAAATATATGAAGATATATGAAAATTGTTTTGATTTTCATGTTCCGTCAACTATTGACACCAGGTCGACAATGTAGTTATTTTAGCTATTTAATTAACACAATTGCATTCACCAAAAAAATAGATTGGATGCAGAAACAAATCCCCAAAAATGCCTCGATAACAAGGCAAAATAATAAAAACTTAAACGTGATGTTCTTTTGGAATAATTAAATAAATAAAATCTTGTTGGAATTGAAAACCTTATTTTGCCTGTGTTCGGCTTAAGTCGATTTAAACGATCAACCCTAACTATCCGGAGCCGTTTGAAGTAGTGATCACTATGCAGATTGTGAGGTTACCTTATACTGCTGGTGAATCGCACTCGGATTGTGGTACTTTGCGGTTGCGTGCCATCAAAGCTGAGAACACGTGCGTGGGGGGCGTGCATGAAAGATGTCCAGACGCGGCAATCGGTTGCATTGCGGAATGTCTAATGGAAGAAAGCTCGAGAAGAATGAAGGCACGGACCTCCGGAATCTCGCGGTAAATGAAGTCTGGTAACTCACTGCGGTCGTTTGGTGGAAACGAGGAAACAAGTTTTACATTAGCCGTGCGGAAGGAACGGAAAGTATTGTGCGGAAAGCGAAAAGACATTTTTTCACGCTCCGAGGAGAGCCAAAATACATTATTAATTCTTCATCTAAATACATTTTGCGATTTTGGTTGATTTCAATTCAGGATTTGCAACGTTATTCGAAATCACGAATTAAAATAAATTTAAATCCTTGTAAATAATTTAATTGAAATCCGGAAATCAAATAAATTTAAATACCTTTTAAATAAGTGAATCTAAATTCAGAATTTGAAAGAATTTAAATTCCTCTCGAATTACTAGATCGAAATTCTGAACTTAAATCGATTGAAATCCCATTTAAATCCTTCGAAGCCTATTCAAATAATTGAAATCCTAACTAAATTCTTTGAATGCTGAAATCAAATTAATTCTCTATCTTCATTTTGCAGTTTTAGTTTATTTAAATTCAGTATTTCCAACGTTATACAAAATCCTGAATTGAAATAAATTTGACTACTTGTAAATAATTCAATCGAAATCCTGAATTCAAATAAATTTAAATCCTTGCAAATAAATAAATCAAAATCCTGCGTTCAATTAAATTAAAATCCTTTTTGGAAAATTAAATCGATATCCTGAATTCGAATGAATTCAAATCCCTTCGAAATAATCGAATCGAAATCCCGAATTCAAATAAATTTAAATGATTTGAAATATTTAATCGGCATCCTAAATTCTAATGAATTCAAATCCTTGTGAAATAATAAAATCGAAAACCTGAATTAAAATAAATTTAAATTAATAATAAATTAATAATAAAATATTAATAAATTTAATTAATAATAATATTAAATTAATAATAAATTTAAAATAAATTTAAATTTAAATTCTTTTGCCGAATTTCATCGACATTCTGAATTCAAGTAAATGTCAATCATATTTGAATAATTTAAATCCCATTTAAATAATTAAAAACCCATTGAAATAATTGAAAACCCATTAAAATAATGTAAAACCCATTAAAATAATTTAAATCCAATTCAAATAATTGAAATCCTGAATTCAAATAAATTCTTGATCTACGATTTTTGAGAATTCCCTCTGTTCGTGTGCCTCACCGTATCGAGGATGCTCAATTTCTCTAGCACCAGGATGATTGTTCAAATAGCAAGTTTACGACGCCATGGTTCACCCTCCGTCTGTCTCTGTCTCGCTTTGCCTCTTTGTCGAGGAGAGTGTCATAAACCATAAAGGCACCCATCAACGAGCTACCCGAAACGTAACCAGTAACTAAACGAGACAAGTAGGCTTGAAGTATATGTCGTGGGAACGGAGCCCTACGCTAAGATGAAGAGAATCTCCTTTTCAATTAATGAGAGAACAAATTTCTCGCCAAAAATTGCAACGAAGACATTCCGCGAGATAGGTCCAAGAGAAAAGCTCATTTTAATGTCTCCCAAAACAACTGGACTTGCCCAAAGTCTATTTCAATCCGACACAACAAACATACCGTGGTTTGCAGACTTCGATAAAAATTGGCGACGTCGACGAACCCTAAAAACTAGCTTGACTTTAAATTGCCAAAAAAATATCGCAATTCCGATTGCTCAACGTGCTCGTATAAAACACGATAAATTCGCCATATCCTTCGAAGACTTTTACTACTCCACACTGCATGATAAAGGGGTGACTTTCCGAATATATATTTCGATCGGACTTTATTGAGGGTGCACGATAAGGATTCATCGCTCCTTTAATTCCCGAGGAGCTATAAAAGCGTAAGGAGCACAATCTGAAAGAAGCCTGCGTGGGAAAGATTCCAAGACCAAAAAAAGCTTCGCTGAAAAAAAGGGGTGAGATCACTGGCGTAGTTTGAGGGTTCGAAAAAAGTGGTGGAACTTCATCCATCTGGTGGATGACCTCTTTCAAACCCGGAAACCCTCTCTCTCTCTCTCTCTCTCTCTCTTTCTCTCTCTCTCTCTCTCTCTCTCTCTCTCTCTCTCTCTCTCTCTCTCTCTCTCTGCTCCAAACTCCATCGAGAAAAAACGACACCAAGTGGGACCATCGAGAATTGTTTGGGTATAAGCCCTAGGCGCTATTCAGTGGTGGCGACCAACAGGGAGGGAACATCAGCAGCACCCGGAAAAGGACCCTCCTGACCTTAATTGGTTTATTGCTCGGGGATTACGTTTTGGTCGGCCGACAGTGAGCCTCTCTCTTTTTTTTTTTGCTCTACGAATTTGGAAACTCTCGCTGTTGAACGTTTTTTTCCCTGACCGTGCCCACTCTCGTGTTGGTGCTCGACGGGCATGCGAGACCGAACGATTCCGGAAGGTTTGACGGCCCGCGTGGGATATTGTCTCGGCGGTCACGTAACCATACGCAATTTTACTTTTATATCCACGAGTTTCCTGCGAAATCGCTCGCTCTTCGAGAGGAACGGATTTTTGCTTGACTCGTATATATGAAAGATTTACTCGAGTAATAAAATCCTCCGAATTAAAACGGCAGGCTTCCTTTCGTATACGGATAAAACTTACGCAACATCAATCCGAAAGTGAAGGCGTTCTTCGATCTGGGAAAATCGCGATTTTTCACGGTACCTTGAAGTTTCCACTGTTCGAATTGCGACGGCACTTTTTATTTGTTTTTCTATTCCTTTATTTCTATTATTACAGCCGAAATATTTTTCAGTGAACTCGGCTTGGAGATCCCGAATGAGGATCCCAAAAAACGTTCGCACGATTTAGGTTGTCTAAATCCTACCCAAAAATTCTTATAATTTAACAAAATTCTGCTATAAGGATTTCGAACATTTTTGCATATTAGTTGAAAAATTATTTATTTTAATCGCGGAAAAATGTTCTGTCTGTTTTACAGACAGAACATTTTTCCGCGATTAAAATAAATAATTTTTCACTGCGTTCCACTTATAGCGGGACACCACTGTGACGGGTAAAAAAATCGTTTTTTTTGTGGTTTCTCAAAGTATACATATTCAAGAAAATGTGAAAAATGTTCGAGTAAAAATATTGAAAATTCATAAAATTAAAGACTATTTAGCGGGAGCTAAATTTTCAATGGCGTTTTTCTCGAAACGCCTTTTCTCCACCTGGCTGAACTCTTAAGGCTGCTTTAGAAGCCGAAAAAAAGCGTTTTTTCAGCAATTTTTTTGAAAGGGAAGGAAATGATTGCGGTAAACGAATTTTTGCGACGATAGTGTATGATATTCAAACTTTAAAAAACAATTTTTATTATTAAAAAATATTGAAATTTTTCAAAGTTGTAACGATTTTTCTGGGGCGCCTGGAGTCTGCACTTGTAAATCGGTGCCGGTGATGGAGGTCGTGCGATGCATCTGAAACCGTCGAACCAAATTTTTTTTTAGTTTTTATAAGTTCCTTTTCTATATGAACCAAAAAAATACCGAAGAAGTGATGAAATTCCAAATTTTTTCGAAGCTTAAAAAAAATTCACTTTCTTGAAAAAAAAAATCACTTTAAGTTGCAAAACAAGTAATTTAAATAGTACTTTTGTCCAACTTTTTAAGTTCAAATAGAAGATAATTTAATACTGAAGCTAGATCACTTTGATTTTTTTCGATCGGACATATATTGTTTTTGCTATCGCCGGCACCGTTTTCTAAAATTTGTGAAAATGAAAACTCGAGAAAACGGGTTTTAAAGTTTTCGGTCCAAAAAAATATAAGTTTTTGGATACTTACACTAATTAGATGTTAATCAGCTATCCCCGTGCCATACAATAATCCTTCCTCTTCTTCAAATTGATTTTTTGAAGCCTGTAAAGCAGACTACTGCCTTAACTCTAGCTAGAATTGTCCGATTTGCAATTAAAACAAAACATTTCCATAATTGCAGTACTTGTCGTTGTACGTAGCCGTTTTTTTCATTCGGTATTTTTCAAGTCCTGGAATATAAATAATAATTTCGTAAAAGTTACACTTTTTCTTTAAACACCCACCATTTTTGGAAAATGTTTTTTTTTTTTTCGAAAAACGGCTATGTACAACGTGAACTACATTTAGATAGATTAAAAAACTTCCTTATTTTCATTTTTCAGACCAACTATTGTCAAGTTATCGATCCGGCAGCTGGACTACATTTTTTATACGGATGTTCTATTATACCTCAATAACGTTAAGTTTTAACTTTTAAAATAAATATTTGCTCAAAATCGGTTGAATGTATGCTTAACAAAATACTTTTTTTTTAATCCCAAATAAATAATCTAGGAGACAAAGAAATTCGGAAAAACCTACTTTTTTCGGCTTGTCACAGTGGCGTCCTTATGCATGAAGATCATAATTTTTTAAGACAACGCAACAAACTTCAAGGCGTGTTTTAACTTTGGTAAAAAAAATTCACAACTCCAACAAACAAGAAACTATGTGTAAAAATTTAGCGAAAAATCTCGAACTTCCAATTTCTCAATGTTGCAAAAAAAAAGAAAAAACAGCACATCTTCGTAAAATTTCTACAAGTTGATTTGCATAAGCTGAGCGTGTTCGAAAAAATGCATTGCCTCAACAATGCAAATTACAGCGTGATTTCCCGAGCGAAAGTAAAGGTGTCGAAATTATAAATATAACCAAGGGGCGAGAGAAGCGCAAAAGATGAGCGCTTTGGTTGGTCAACGCGCGGGGGCTAGTGGTAATTTGATGATTTAACCTCCGGCTCTCTGGTAGTCGAGAAACATGCATAATTTATACCTATATACCGATATACAGGGTGTCCTATAATGAATGCATAATCCTGCAACTGTCGATAGGTCAAATCAGGTCCTAATATATGCTGGAATTTCGGTTTAGTAAAAGTCCCACGGTTTCCGAGATAAAACTCATCTGCATTTGGTTTTTCACATTTAAAAAAAATAGTCTTCCGTTTTCCGTTTTTTTTCTAAATACTCTTGGTTATTTGTTTTATCGAGAAAAGTCTTCTTTTTAACCGTAAATGTTAAGGAAACTTGATGAAAAAAGATCTTATGCAGAATTTTCATACAAACCAATTCTAACATCTGACTTTGATAGCCTGCGGTGTAAAAAAAAGTCCTACGCATATCGTGCCAATTACTTTAAGGGGCTATACCAGTGTGACACTTTCAAAACATCGATTTTTTTGCCTTTTTCGACAGTTCATACTTTCAAGAATATCATTATCATCAATATCATTTATATCAATATCATTTTATCCTGCAAAAATCGATAGTTAAATCTTTTAACGCGTTTTTCTCGAAATGACGTTTTTCAAATTTGCTGACATTGTAACTCAAAGAGCAATTATCCGATTGACTTGAAATTTGAACTGAGTACTTTAGAATATATTTACTCTGCAATGACGTAGGTTATTTTTGATTGGATGAAAATTGACAATTTGGCATTGAAAAAACGACTATCTTATAAGCAACAAAACATACTTTTTTCCATAACTACGCCATTTTGTTAGATTTTGATATTTTTCGAAAATCCTACGTCATTATACAGGAAATACCTTCCAGTTTAACGACATTTTTTTCTTTTGGGTTTCAACTACTCGATCGGCCGTAATCATGTCAGCAGTGTAGGAACTTTTTTTTTGGGCCTCCGAAGGCAGCGCATAAGTCGCTTGGATCTCAATATTTTTCTGTGAAAAAATTATGTAATATAGGTCAAATATATTCTTAATTTTCCGAAACATTTAATTGAGTATTTTTCTTCTAAAAAATTCCCGAAAATCACCCAAATTTTCAGCGTTCACACTGGTATAGCCTAAAATCTCGAAAACCGTGGCACTTTTACTAAACTGAAATTCCAGCATATAGTAGGACATGATCTGACAGTTGCAGGATTGGCAGTTGCAGGATTACCCATTCATAACAGGACACCCTGTGTGCGTGTGTGTCTATATATATATATATATATATATATATATATATATATATATATATATATATATATATATATATATATATATATATAAATACACGTAGAAATACACTGAACAATTTAACAGCACAGAGGAGCGTTACGGCTGCAATATATTTGCACGTGTATTTACGACCGGCCACTTTACCCTTTTTTACGCAAGCAAAGCGCACAAGCTCCGTGTCTGCTTCCACCGCTGTTAGGACAACCCTGTCTCAAAGCAGAACGCAACTCTCCGAGAGCGCAGGCAGGAGCCATCACGAACGAAACCACTGCCCTTGCTAGCGCACACCTCTCATTTTCCTGTTTTCTTTTTTCCCTTTCAATCAATTATCTTCTCGCCACTCTGGCAAATTATACGATACCTCGTGTGCCCATGTGCCCGCCCTTCGGTTCACTCGAAAGTTGTAACGATGCGTTGCGGATCCTCCACGTGGGGACGTAAAATAATAGAGAACCCGAGAAGAAAACGGTATGAGGATTTTTTGTTCGTGGACAAATCGCGTCAATTGAAATCAATTTATTTCTGGATGCATTTCATTCTTCAGGTGTTGCACGTGGGACGTAGGTGAGTATGTGAACTTTGGAAAATAAGTAAAAGTAAATATACTCGTGATGGTGTACGTTGGAACTCGGAAAATAAAAAAATAGTAAGAAAACATAAAAATAAGAACTTTGGCAAACTGCCCTAAGGTTGTGAGTGAGGTCTCATAGGTGCAGTCATTTTTAAAGACAATTTTTGTTTCTCGTTGGTCTTGTCTGTGAGCTGATGACATTTGGGTGGCATAAAAAGGACGAAGTGTTTTTGTAATCAGAGTGATCTTCATTTTGCCTTAATGACCTCACTTGGCCAACTTTACATTATGATTATAGTATTTTTTCGCCTTAAATAAATTGAAATTGTATCCAAATAATTGAAATCCCATGTAAATAATTGAAATCCCGAATTCAAATTAATTCTTTATCTACATTTTGCAGCTTTGATTTTTTTATTTCAGCACTTCCAACGTTATTCGAAAACGTAAATAAAAATAAATTGAACTCCTTTTTGAATAATTAAATCGACATACTTAAGTCGAATAAATTCAAATCCCTTCGAAATAATAAAAGCAAAATAAATAAAAAATCTTTTTGAATGATTTCATCGACATCCTCAATTCAAATAAATTCAGTATCGAGTATCCTCTAAGGGGTTAGGCTACTGTGGAAATGGCGAATGCTCCTTCGTTGTTTGAGGTAACTCAAATTTAAAAGGAAGGTCCAACATATGCTGCAGGAATATCAGATTGAAGGCCAACTTCTGATAAAACTGATAGTAAAACTTTAAACGCGTCTTTATCAAAACTGTATTTTTCAAAATGGTGTACACGATTTCTCGACATCTAATGAACCGATTAACTTGAAATTTGGTACACTTATTCAGTGTAATAGTAGTTCAGTCTTCCCAGACATGTTTCTTCTTAGTATTTGTTTTCATCAGTTGTTAACAATAATGATGTGGCTTTTTTCCATAAATCGAAAAAAGTAACAATTGAAAAAAAAATTACAATACGATAATAAAAAAGTACGTAAAGTAGGTAAGTAAGATAATAAAAAGTTGAGCCTCTCATGTTCAAAGGTCTTTCACGAGATTGTTTATATCTTCTTTAATTGTTAATATTTTTTCAATGAAATTCAATACACAACCTTATTAAGGGGCTATACCAGTGTGACACTTTAAAAAAATCGATTTTTTTGCTTTTTTCGACAGTTCATACTTTCAAGAATATCCTGTAAAAATTTCAAGTGCGTATCGCATATTATTTTATCTTGCAAAAATCGATAGTTAAATCTTTAAACGCGTTTTTCTCGAAATGAGATTTTTCATATTTGCAGACATTGTAACTCAAAGAGAAATTATCCGATTGACTTGAAATTTGAACTGAGTACTCTTGAATATATTTACTCTACAATGACGTAGGATATTTTTGATTGGATGAAAATTGACGATTTCCCATTTAAAAAACGACCATTTTATAGGCAAGAAAACAGACTTTTTTTCATAACTACGCCATTTTGTTAGATTTTGATATTTAAAAAAATCCTACGCCATTGAACAGGAAATACCTTCCAGTTTAACGACATCTTTTCCTTTTTCGGTTTCAGCTACTCAATCGGCCGGAATCATGTCAGCAGTGGAGGCACTTTTTTTTTGGGCCTCCGAAGGCAGCGCATAAGTCGCTTGAATCTCAATATTTTTCTGTGAAAAAATTATGTAATATAGGTCAAATATATTCTTAATTTTCCGAAACATTTAATTGCGTACTTTTCTTCCAAAAAATTCCCCAAATTCACCCAAATTTTCAGCGTTCACACTGACCATTAAAAAAAAAACTTTTTTTAATTAATTTTTTTTTCATTAAACAAAAATTTGTTTCCGTTGTTCAACAATCAACATTTTTTAGCACCGGAAATTCGGATCAGTGCCAAAAAAATTGTGATTCTCAAAAGACGAATAAAAGGTGGTAGATTTAGCCTTTAATCGATTTTTGGCAAAAACCACAATTTCGATCATTCGGAAGACAATGAAAAAAAAATCGCAGGGGTTTAAACTTTTGAAGGCTTTTTTAGGATACTTTGAGGTCATGAAAAAACCGTTTTTTTAAAAATCTATTCGATATTGGCAAAATAATCCTTAGTTAAAAGAATATTCGTAAATATGCCATTTTTCACGTTTTTTAAAATCCATTGTCCCGCATAAAAAAAAAATCTTGATAAAAAAATGATAAAAGCATCTCATAGAGAATACTTCAAAGTTTCCAAAACCCTCTGGTTTTTTTCTGTGCGACCATTAGTCTCCGAGTAATCAGTCATCAAAGTCAAAAGTGTCATTTTTGCTTTGAACATCGATAACTCAGCGAGAAAAAATCGTACAGAGCTCTCCCACCGCTCAAATTAAAGGGGAAGAATCCAGCTAGACGATCCTTTCAATCCGATCATTCAAAAAAAAATAATTCAAGTCCGTGCAGACTGTGAAAGATGAGCAAAAATTTTGACATTTTTTTTACTTTGGTTTTTTGATGACTACTAAAAATTGGCTGATGCGAAAAATTTTTGAGCTCAAGGTCTCAAAACTAGAGATTCACACCTTCAATTTACTCTTTTTATTTTGCTGTACGACCATTTTTCGCGGAGTTACAGCTATTTGAAAATGACCCTAAAATTGGTGGACTTTTTAAATATCCTTTAATTCTTTTGCCTAGTGTATATAATTGTGTGCAGGGACGGGTCCATATAAAATGTCCCCATACTCGTACTATGCACCTTCCGCATCTATATACCTGCCCATGGTACAGTCTCGTTGGCAGTTATCGATTTACTGCGAGGAAAATGTCCTCTTCGCCCTCTCGGGCCGCCGCGCAGTTTCGTTCCGGCGTAGCTCTCCCGGGGGGTTTTCACGTATCGCGAGCCCTCCACACGGGCATTGCTGAATTTTAGCCGAGCAACAGGCGAGAATCCAGCGGCATTACGACTAACTCGCGCAGCGTTCACATACCAGTCGTTTACTTTTTATACAATCATATTCTCACTTTCATATTATTACATCCCGTATAAAATCGTTGCACATTTTTTTTTCTCGCTCAGACTTAATTTTCCGACAGTTTTACCGCTCACCAGAGCCACCAATCTGACGTGTCACTCCCACTGAGGAGTAGTGGAGGTTTTTACCGGCAGTTATCTCGTCCTTCATTTTTATCGCTTTTTTATTTGTTTTTTCCTTCGCCTTTTTGTTTAGAGGATAGATTCGGATTTCTCGGGAGAGGAGTTTCCTCTCTGCGCACAACGTGCGGCCATCTTGTGGTATTTGTATTAAGGGGTAGGTGGAATAGGTGGGGGGGGCTTTTGGTGTAGGGAAAGGAAGAAACTTCTCAAATTTCGAGACCGAAACTAAAAGGAGTTCTGCGCGTCGTGGAAAACGAGCGGAGGATCCATGTGCGAGGGTATAATTCTCGCCACTCCCACACGTTGTGGATGTGTGGCGAGTTGAAAAGGGAGGAGAACTCAAAGACGTTGCGAAAGGAGAAAAAAATCCTGCCAACCCACATCGAATTTTTACTCGTGCATCTTCTCTCTCTCTCTCTCTCTCTCTCTGGCTCTTTTTCCCGTCTTTATCCGCCATCGCGTTGTGTCGAAAACACATTGAGAGTCCTTCGGCATATCTCTCGTCGAGCCCGGTACACGATTCTCCTCTCGACATGGAGAGCAAGAGCACAAATCACTCGCGGCGAAGAGAATCACCGAGAATGCCACTACTCTTTGATGGCTTTTTTTTCGCTCAGATCGAGCACGAGCTTGGAGACAGGAGAAAACGATAGTGTCAAACCTGCGCCGTGTCCTCTTCCATCCCACCTTCATCGATCGTCCCAGCACTTTGTTCACATTTTTTAACGCGAAAAGAAATTCCCTTGCTCCCAAAGAAACTCCCCGACAGCACCATAAAAACACCTCGAAAATCCGATCCACTCGAGGAGAAGAAAGGCAAAGAAACGCTCGAAAAATCCTGAGGAGAATCGATCGAAAATGCATTAAGAAAAAGGACAAAAATTGATATGGAGTAAAGAAGACATCGCGG
This sequence comes from Ophion ellenae, assembly GCA_963210295.1. Lineage (NCBI taxonomy): Eukaryota > Metazoa > Arthropoda > Insecta > Hymenoptera > Ichneumonidae > Ophion > Ophion ellenae. The sequence goes on along the minus strand of OY723391.1, from coordinate 40,189,733 downwards.
ATGCTCGCCTCGGCACTATTGATACACTCCGTATCCAATTCGAAGATTTATCTTCCGGCGGGAAAGTTGCGGCGACCACCGTCGTGGAGAGACACTTTGCGGTTAATCGTTGATGGTGCCAAGTGAGAAGTTAAATTCGATTGGCTTTGTATGCCGTTGTTATACCTCGAGGCAGTAGGAACAAAATATTGAAAAAGGGAATAGAAAGTAACAGTATGGAATACAAAATCAATAAGTATGATGACGGCAAAATCGAGAGTAATCAATAATGGTACAAACGAATTGAGTTGCTAACAAAATGGTTGTAATGTAAGCTATGTTGTAGAATAAATAAATGAAAGACTACGGATAAATATAATTAGAACTGAAGCTGAATTCAGACGAGTGAGAACTACTCTGAACTATTTTGTCTTGAAGCCTCAACCGCCCTCAAAGTTTTGTTCTGGTCGAGTTCTGACTGGGAAATTCGTAATCAGGGGATGATTTTGCATCGACAAGGGTGTTGGGAAGTCGATGAGACTTTATACCTCAAAATGGATTCCTCGTTCAAATATATCGGGCAAGGTCTTATTTGATGCAAAATCGTTTGCTGGTCAAGAATATTCCATTCCCATCTTCTTCCAGCCCTTATTTCGCCCAGGAGATCGATTTTTGTCTTTAAACCTTAAGGCCTTAGGCCACAGTAACGGTTAGAAAATCTTGTGCGATTTAACAAATTTTCGTCGTATGAGAAAGTGATTCACTCATAAAATTAAGCACAAATCTACTTGGTATGGATATCAAGCTGTTAGAAAAAATATATATTTTTTTTCGATGTACAAAATGGCCGACTACTCGAAACTTCTCGGAACAGCTTTTTTCCAATTTCCGTGACAAATAACTTCAACAATTTTCACTCGATTTACTTCAAATTTGAAAGTTATGTTCCTAATTGCATTTCGCAGATTGTAAGTACGGAATTTCTGATTAATCGAAAACTTTTCTTTTTATGAGCAGTTTATGAGCAGTTATAACGAAAGTTTTCACTGAAAATTCATTTCTTAAGTTCAAATACTCAAAAAGATGGTAAAGATTCGGAAGTGGGGCTCCCGCTAGAATCAGACTAATTTTTTTTCTTATTTCTTGTAATGATCATAGCAGATGATACGAAGTAATATTATGACGGCGTACGACATTTTTTTCTTCAAAAAAATTATTTACATATTTGGACGTGGATCCCTGGTTGGATGGACTAATTTAGTGCTACATTTGGGCTACATTTGGGCTATGAACATAAAATCATACACTGGGGTGGGCAGGGGGCACCTCGGCTGAGTGCGTGGAATTGTGGGGTTACGTGGAATATAAATATTCATAACATTATTGTGGTGGAAACATCATGCGCCGTTACAATAATGATAAGGATGATGTTTGTTAACACTGGGTTCGTAGAACACTGGGGTGGGCGGCGGGCACCTCAGATGGGTGCGTGGAATTGTGGGGTTACGTGGAATATAAATATTCATAACATTATTATGGCGGAAACATCATGCGCCGTTACAATAATGATAAGGATGATGTTTGTTAACCATATTAATACTAAATTTAGCCATTTAACCATTTAACCATTTATACTAAAATTAGCCCGTTTCTAGCAGAAGCCCCGCTTCCGAATATTTACCAAAAAGATAACAAAAGAAAATATTAGCAGTCGACCATTTTGTACATCGAAAAAAAAATTCTAATAGCTTGATATTCATACTAAATAAATGTGTAATTAATTTTATGAGTGAATAACTTTTTCACACGAAAAAAATTATTAAATTCGCACATGATTTTATACCCGTTACTGTGGCCTAAAGCCTGAATCGCCCGAAAAGTTTTGCTGTGATCGAGTTCTGACTGGGAAATTCGTCATCAGGGGATGTTTCTGACAAGGCTGTTGGGAAATCGATTGCAGCAGACCTTCTAAATTGGTCCTAGTCGATGAGACTTCGGACCTGAAAATGGACTATTTTCTATTCCTCGATCAAATGTTTTTGGCAGGTTCTTATTCAATGCAAAATCTCCGGTGGTCAAGAACTCCCAATCTCTCCGTTTCCCAGCCCTTATTTAGCCCAGGAGATCGACTTATGTCTTTGCCCTTCGTAGGAATAAGCTCACCCTCCCAGATTAGGTGCAGGCATTCATAAGGACATTTTAAATGTACTTTACCAAAATGGAGCAATAATAATAATAATAATAATACTAATGATAATAAATTAATAATAAAAGAGAGAACTGGTGCGATTACGGAAATCGTCTCGTCCATGCGCCCTTTCGTTGCCGAGCAATCGGTCCAAGTGCGAGTGTGCTCACTCCGTGGACATAAGAACTATACGATACCAGATGAGCGATCCCGCGCGCGGATGACGGGACGGAAACGAGTCCCCGTGGGTATACGACAATCCTGGCCGCACGACGTACATGTATGGAACGCGGAACGAACTTAAGGACGAAGAAGCTCGGATATGAGGTGAAGAGATGTGCGGCGTCGTCATTGAGTGCAATAAAAGCGAGACGAGTTGGGTATATACGGGTCCTTTCTCGCACCACCACGAGGGAAAGATCTCGCGAGCCGATAATCGTTTATACGGTTAAGTGCACTGCACTATATATAACCTATACGCACTTGTAAATAAATGCGGGCAAAGGGCACTTTGAACCCGTTATATCTATACAGGCTCGAACAGTGACGTACAACAGGAACATCTAGATGTCTCGTATCAACACCTACCCGAATCACCATGTATGTTCTACGATTTTTTTTTGTTTTTGAGCAAAAAGCATTTTATTGGAGTTTTCGCGTAGCATAGATTTATTTATTTTTTTCTTTTGAGCATGTATTTTTCTCTTGGAAAATTTTAAGGGTTCAAGCCTAGTTGAAATTGTTGAAAATAACGATTTTTAGTTTTTGACGGATTCTATAAATGTATTATTTTTAAAATATTCTCTGACAATTTCAAGTCGATCCGGTTAAATTGAGGGAGTTATGGGCGTTTGCAGGTAGGTTCCGCAAACCGGCGAATTTTAAACGCGTTTTCCTCTAAATCACTTTTTTAAAAAACGATGACCACGATACCTCAGAAATCACTCCACAAATCGACTTTAAGGGAGACTTTGTCCTTGAAATGCAGCGGGAGATGTTAGCGGCTCAACATGAGCAGCTAGGAGAAGAGGAGGGATGCCTCTATGGGCCATGCATTGCCGATTAGCGGTAATTAGAAACACATTTGTGTAAACACATTACAAAACTTTAAACGCGTTTTTCTCGAAAACACGTTTTTAAAAATGGCTGACATTCTCCTGACCGCTGTAATTAACATATCGACCTGAAATTTGGAGAGCATACTCAGAAAATATGTCTTCACGGAATGACGGATCGTTTTTTCGATAGATACATTTTTGCATTTATTATTTATCTTTTTATGCGAAAAAAACGCGTAAATTCGATTTTTTTTAAATTGCCGCCAGTTTCCGAAATTTGTACTCAATGAAAAACCCATCCGTCATTCCATGACCAAAGGGTCACAGATTGATAATATGCTCTGAATTTGTGTTTAAGATCAACAAAGAGGGGGCAGTGATGTCAGCCGTTTACCTCCCGCGATTTGAGGACCTGTTTTCGCGGAGCTGCAACGGCCGCCATTTTGGTTTTTTTTTGCAAAAAAAAAATTGTTAACGTCCTGTATATCATGAATAAAAGCAAGAAAAAACCGCACTCAAAAAGCTTTACTCGTTTCCTTTAAAAAAAATAAAATGTAAACACCTGAAATATGGCACTCCAAGGACAAAGTCTCCCTTAATTTAGAAACCAATAAATAATTTCATGCAAAAACTAAACGCAGTTGATTTTTAATTCTGGATGATTCGGCAGCATTGGTCACTGCGAAGGATGTTTGAAGTGGTCTGCACAAACCATTGTATCTACTACATTTATAAATACTTTTCAAGACAACAATTTTTAAAAAAACTTAAAACAATACTCTTTAACGAAATAAAAAAAATGAAACCCTGCAAACGGTTCTCCGAAAAAATTCACGAAAATTTCACTTTTTCCGGCCACGAGCTAGGTCTAATCCGTGAAAAGCAGGGAGTCATTTAGACTGCTATAAGTATTTTTCTTTCATCTGAACTTTAGTAATTGATCCTCTAAAACTTATTTTTTTAAATTACTTTTTCATCAAAATCCAAGGTATTTACGTTATTGTTCATTTCATCATTTATTTATTGCTCAACAGTGCACTTTATAACGATAACACAAGTTAAAAAAAGTTGCGAGAAAGTACATACACAAAAGAGAAAAAAATGCTTTTTTCTCGAAAACGAAACAAGATCGTAGAACAAGTGATTCGAACAGGTATCGAGGTATCTAGATTTTCCATTCAGACGTCACTTTTCGAGCCACCCTGTATAATGTTGTCAAACAGGACAGCTGGCTGTTTTGTGGACGGCCCAGAATTTTGAAGAATCGATGGGTAGTTCAACGGTCATTCCGAAGACATTCGGATCGGTATGATGTGGAGTATGAGAACTATGGATTACACTGTGAGGACGCCTGTCAAAGTTGAATTGCCTTGGAATGTCATTTCAACATAGATATAAAGGTCCTACCACGGGATCTCGAATCTCACTCTTCCTTATCGCAAAGTCCAACCTGAAGAGCAACGTCGACAGAAAAGTCGAGAGCTAGTCTCCGCTGTGCCAAATGTCGTTTGATAAGGGCCATTACATCCCGACTTTCAAATCCTCCTTTCACAGTTCTACAGATTTACTGTCTCGTATTCTTCAAACTTGCCTCGCTTTTTCCCCTGTTCGTCAAGCCCTCGCGGGCGCTCGGGACATATTTTCGAGGGACTCATCCAATCGCTGGAGCAGTTTGCTTTTGATTCGATAGGTGGCATTCGAATGGAGTCTTATCAGGGATTATATAAAAAGATCCTTTTAAACGAAAATCGTGTTTTCTCAGATTCTGCTTGACAGATCAAGACGAAACGAAGTGCACGGGAATTCTAGAACGATTTTTTTGGGTTTCACGGTTTTTTCCTTTTACGTTGCTTTTTGCTATTTGCTTTTGATTCGATAGGTGGTATTAGAATGGAGTCTTATCAGGGACCATGTACCTACATAAAAAGATCGTTTTAAACGAAAATCGCGTTTTCTCAGATTTTTCTTGACAGTTCAAGGCGAAACGAAGTGCACGGAAATTCTGGAAGGGTTTGTCTGTGTTCCACGGCTTCTTCCTTTTAGGTTATCTTTTTGCTATTTGCTTTTGATCCACTTGACAGATCAAGACGAAACGAAGAGCATGGGAATTCTGACAGGGTTTGGTTGGGGTTGCTTGGATTGGATGGCTTTTTTGTGGTTCTTTTTTGCTTTTGATACAATATTTGGTATTAGAATGGACTCTTATCAGGCACTGTAAGGAAGATCCTTCTAAGGGGCTATACAAGTGTCAACGCTGAAAATTTGGGCGATTTTCGGGAATTTATTAGAAGAAAAGTACTCAATTAAGGCGTTACCCCCACTTGTAGCGCAAAAAAGGCCTTTTTCATAAATTTTTTAAAAGAAAACTACAAAACTTTTTTAATCGATCAATATACCATTTTAAAGAACACATCTTGAAGAACTTTCAGTAATTTTTTTATTGAAAAATATTACATTGTTTAGTGGCAAATGGCCGTCAATGAAATAATGTTTTTATATACACGGTTTGCGGTGACCAACATTGCGGCGAAGTGGATCATCTGAAAAAAATGCGGATGGATTTAGTCAAATATAAGTATAAACTAGTCTTTAATCGAAGGATTTTAAAAATATTCAATTTTCACAAAATGGCGGACAGTCAAAGTTAATGGTTCGATTTTAACGAAAAAAACGGCCGTTTTTTGGATATAAAACGGCCATTTTTTTCGAAAGAAAAATCGAACGATTAAAGACTACATTTTTATGTATTAAATAAGCCTGCAAAATTTCAAGAAGATCGGTTCATTAGTGTTCGAGTAATCTTGGTCACCGACTTCAGAAATGCCATTTTGAGAAAAACGCGTTTAAAGTTTCTCTTTTAACGCTCTTTCAACGAGGATTCTTCTCTTTCAACGCTCATATCTCAGTCAATTTTGTTCGGATCGACTTGAAATTTTCAGGACATATTCTCAGATACTTAAAAAAAATAATTGCTCTTTGAGTTACAATGTCAGCAAATTTGAATATTTTCATTTGGAGAAAAAAGCGTTTAAAGATTCAACTATCAATTTTTGCAAGATAAAATGATATTGATATAAATGATATAAATGATAATGATACTCTTGAAAGTATAAACTGTCGAAAAAGGCAACAAACAAAATAGATTTTCTGAAAGTGTCACACTGGTATAGCTCTTTAAACGATAACAGTGTTTTCTCAAATTCTGCTTGACAGATCAAGACGAAACGAAGTGCACGAGAGTTCTGAAAGGGTTCGTTTGGGTTTCACGGCCTGTTCCTTTTAGGTTGTCTTCTTGATATTTACCTTTTATTCTACTTGACAGATCGAGACGAAACGAAGTGCATGGGAATTTTGAAAGGGTTTGTTTGGGTTGGCTTGAGTTGGACGGCTTCTAGGTTTCGTTTTTGCTTTTTGCTTTTGATTATATAGGTGGTATTAGAATGGAGTCTTATCAGAACTACATAGAAAGATCTTTATAAACGAAAACCGTGTTTTCTCAGATTCTACTTGACAAAGCTAGACGAAACGAAGTGCACGAGAGTTCCGAAAGGATTGGATGGCATTTCCACGCCGATTTTGCTCTAACCGACAGACAAAATTTCCTAAAATACTACACATGGTCTCTGCATCATATTTCAATCCTACCGTTTCACTTGTATCTTGAAAAGAAAAACAAATATACAACCAGGCACTAACATTTCATAATGTTATCAAGATCCAGTGGGTAAAAAAATATTTGTACATCTCACACGAAACTGTTGCTGATTTGGCTTCATTTTTTTTCTCGTGTTTTCCTATGATTTGTTTAAACAGACTCCATGTATATTTAGGATAATTTGAAAAAAAAAACGACGTGTACAAATACTGTAAGACAAAGCAGGGTTGTAACGCCACGTTTCTGCATCATTCACGCTAATTGAAGTTCGAAGTTGCGTCAAAAAGCAAACCGAAAGAAAACCTCAACTCCATTGCACGTATTTACCAGGATATTCGGCGGTACCGCGATATATCATTACCGTAGCCCATTATTCGGAGTGCACAACTCGGGAGGAAATGATTGGGAGGAAATTATTCTTGCGAACAGAAACGACCAAAGGGACGCCCTGGCAGCGAGCACCGAGAAAGCTTCTTTGTTTCCAGATGAGAAATAAAAGCACGGAGATTGCGGGGTTTGCGCAAGACTCTAGAGCGCGATGGCCGCTGCGAATGCACCGGGAATAACTCGTCCGAGGCTCACCGTCCCTTAAAGCGATGTGAAACTCTTGCTTTGTCTTATTCCCTCTTGCTCTGCCACCAGCTCTGAAATTGCTGTCTCTCGCGCACCTGGTATCTTTCGCATCACCTTGATATGCAGTTTTGTCGGCAGGAATATGGACGATATATATATATATATATATATATATATATATATAAAATTCCAGTTTGAGTGTGTATATATATATATACACACACTCAAACTGGAAGTTTTATTTTTTTCCAAGAGGACTTGAAAAACCATTAAATAATTGTTTTTCCCAATTCACGAAATCTCCTCACAAGTTCTTTAAAAACATTTTTTTTAAACATGTCCACCTCATAATTGTCACCCTGTAAGGCAACACACATTTATACACGTATGTGTATATATATATATATATATATATATATATATATATATGTATGTATGTATATATATATATATATTTATATATATATATACATTATATACATTGTATATAATGTATATATATATATATATATATATACAGGGTGACAATTATGAGGTGGGCATGTTTTATAAAAATGTTTTTAAAGAACTTGTGAGGAGATTTCGTGAATTGGGAAGAACAATTATTCAATGGTTTTTCAAGTCCTCTTGGAAAAAAATAAAAATTCCAGTTTGAGTACAGTAAAATGAAGATAATCTTTTTGTGTATCGCCATCGAGAAATAAATGATCAGCGATGCATTTTGAACTAGATTAATAGAATTCAGGTCCAATCGAAAAAGATTTTTTATGAGTGCTCCGTATTCAGAATGTAATTATTCGGAATTCGAAGTTATAGGAGTGCTTCATATTTGGAATGTAATTATTCGGAATTCAAAATTATAGGAGTGCTTCGTATTCGGAATGTACCTTCATCCGGCTGAACCGAAAAAAGAATTTTGATTTTTTCTGGCGAGTACTATTAATTACAAAAATACGCGATATTTTTTTCAGTACAGTACATTTTGAGTACGGTAGAAGGAAGATAATTAAATTGCGAATACGAAACATTCTTGAAAAACCGTTTTTGTCGATTACGTCATAAAAAAATGTCAAAGATGGATTTTTAAGTGCATGCATAGAATTTGATTCCTTTGAATAACATTTTTTTGGGAGCGCTTTGTATTTAGAATGTAATTATCTTCATTCAGCTGAACTTAAAGAGGAATTTCAATTTTTTTTGAGAATACTCCATTTTTTTCTGGACAATACTACTCATCACAAAAATACGCTATTTTTTGTACAGTACATTTTGAGTACACTAGAATAAAGATAATTAAATTCCGAATACGAAACATTCCTAGAAAACTTTTTTTTGTGTACCTCGTCATAGAGAAAGGAGATATTTCGGGTGGTCACATTAAATGGTCCACCCTGTATATATATATACATATATATATGCGGTAAAGTGATGTTGCAGTTATTCGATTTCGAGAATCGTCCTGTCCCCAAAATCACCAATTCTCGTCCCAAAATCAACGACTCGCTCGTAGCCAAAAATCCATAAATACAACGGGTTCAAAATATCCCTTCCTCTATATATTTATGTCCGTATGTATATGCATGCCTGTATATGAATTGCAACCCGCGGGGGTGGGGCGGCAGGGAGGGGATGCTTCGCAGCGTACCGGAGAATAATAGTCGGTTGGATCGTAAACCAGCTTCGCTTCGCGAGAGTACAGCAGGAGCAGAAAAAGACGAAGTACGTATACGCTGCACATTGACTGATATAGCTATACATAGATGTACCCGAATCCGTACAAGCGATGAGAGTGCGCGCAGCTATATATGAGCGTAGCCGCGGATCCACCCTACGATCCATAACGCTCCACCGTTCGCAATCGCTCATACACGGGCTATTCGGCTCGAGGTATCACGATATTTGTCTGCAAGTACATTTGGTACCGGTTCGGTTTGCGAAATATGGATTCCGAAGGGAAGACCAAGAGAAACGAGCTTGAAATAAAACTTGGTATTTTGGTAAATATTATTATTTTATGTATTTATGTTATAAATAATAATGAATAATGTATTATAAAAAATATATAAATATAATATACTATTTTTTTGGCAGTATTTATATATATATATATATATATATATATATATATATATATATATATATATATATATATATATATAAAATCATAGCAATATATAAATATTCGATATAATCAAAATATACAAATATCATATTTAATAATAATATATAAATATAACATAACATTTTTTGGCAGTATTTTACGGAAAGCAAATTTGACAGACGTTCAGTTTTCGAAAAGTCCTTCCAAAGTTACCTAACTTCGAACCTTCAAGATCCTTGTTTCGTGATTTTCGAGTTTTGGGATCCTTTCCTGCTGTTTCTTGTTTTTTTTTTCTTTCAGAAGGATATTTTTTGGTTCTACATCGCTAGAATGTGCGTCTCTCTCTATATCCTCGCTTTTTCTCAAAAATTGTCTCAAGTCGCGTAGAATATTCGAGGTTAATATTCGTCTGCACGTTACGAGCAAAAGTCTCCGCGGAATGCTTCGGTGCGCGCGATGAAATAAACGCGAGTCCGTGACCGGAGATTTATCGAGCTCGACGGGAGCGCGATACATAGAATACATGTGCGATATATGAAAACTGGAGAAAGGCAATAGCAGCAACGCCTTCGAAGGGTTGGTATTACAAGAGAGGGTAGTTTCGTGTCCCGGATTAACTTTGCTTTTAGTATTTCATTCCTTGCCCATATATACCGTTTTAGATATTACACGGCTTTGTTTCATAATCGATGAAAAAAAAAACGTAAAGTCCCTAGGTTCTCTAGTTTGTCGATCGCGGAGAGACATTTCAGTGGAGCCGCACAGCAATTCTAAGATTGCGAAACGTGCCGTGCAGACATTTTTTGGGAGTCCCTAGATTCTACCGCACCCCTATATACTGGAAAAAAATTAATTGAAATAGAATCTATTTGAATCAAGTTGGTTTTTCTCTTGCCCCCCCCCCCCCCCCCGGCCTACTACTATCTTATTTGAGAGATCGTTGAAATTTCGGCTTCGATCCGCGGATCGAAGCGGATCGAAGCCGAAATTTCAACGATCTCTTATCTACCACACGGCCGCACACTTCTTTGATACTATCTTATTTGGTTCAAATATAGTTTTTTTTTTTTAATTAGTTTCAGCTATTCTTTTTAAATATTAAATATATTTAAATTGAATAAATAACGATTCGATTGAAATAAATTTTTATTTGCTTACAATGTACACCGTAAATCCAAGTGTACTGTATGGATAAAATATTTCTTAAATTCAAAACGAAACGAAACACTTAATTAAGAGTTTTACCATAATGCTTTTGTATCGTAATTCATAATTCCCTGGCCTTCTGAAATGATTTTTTTCGAAGAAAATATTTCGCCTATATAGGGATTTGATAGGGACGCCGCACGTTGGGAGTCCACATTGGAATCTAAGTGGATTTCGCGCTACTTTTCGATTGAGATCGTTTGTAAATTTCTTATTCGAAATTCTCAACCGGAATTTGTTGGATCTCCCAAAAAATAGGGCAAGGTGCCCAAATATTGGCACATTAAGTTCAATTATTGGCACTTCAAGGGCTCAATTATTGGCACTTCAAGGGCTCAATTATTGGCACTTCAAGGGCTCAATTATTGGCACTTCAAGGGCCCAATTACTAGCACTTAAAACGCCAATAATTGGTACTTTATGGGCCCAATTAGGACCACTGTGTAGGTAGGAGAGAAGTGTCAATAATTGGTGAGGTGCCGAAATAAGGTCACTTTACCCTATCCTTTTGTTATCCCGTGCAAAAATTTGTTGGGGAGTTCCAAGATGCACCCACACCTCTATAGGGATTTGTTACGAACACCGCACATAGGGAGTCCTGATTGGGATCCTACTTAATTCTGCACTCTTCCTCGATGTACGCCGTTTAAGAATTCTTACCACATATTTCCGATTCGAACAATCGGAAACATGTGAAAAGTCATGAGAAAAAACTCGGCATGTTGAAACATAGCATTCACGCTTCGTGAGCGTGTACGTGTGTCGTGATATTATATAAAAATGAAGTAAAATAAATAACAAATTATAATTACAGTAGATTTTTAGTCATGTGATTCAAATCGATTAAGATATACTTTTTTAAGCGATTGATACTTTTTCAAGACAAGATTTATACTTTTTTATGATTCACTTTCTTTTTCCTATGTTTACATATTTTGTTTAGAAAATTCAACGTACAGAACGCGATGGGATCCATTGGGAATCGTGTTAGATTCTGTTCGATAATGTGGGAATCCTTTAGGATTCGTACATTGGATTCCCATAGGAAATTCCTATTAAAATCCAATGCACGAGCGTGACGTTTTAGCATAGGGTGTGTCCAATGTGATGACCCATTGGATCCTTATCAGGAAATGTGGACAAGTATGGGGATCCAATTGGATTCCCACGACAATTTCTGCACGGGATACTGTTTTTGGACCCCGTTGAAATGCAACGAAAATCCTTTCATACTTTTTAATTTCTTTATTTGTATCATCACTCACAATCCTGTTTTTTGTTTATCCATGTTGTTAGATCCTCCCACGAGAATCCTAAAAAACGTTTGGGTAATTTTCGTACTCTTTATCAGCCAAAAAAAATAAGAGCAATTGGAAAAAAGAATTTCCCCTGCGTTTTAACGATGCAACGTGTAATGTCATAAATTTCCGAGAGAACACTACAAAAATATAATTTTTACATCCCACTGATAAAAAACGAGCAACTTTAAACGCCTCGAGAAATTAATTTCCTTCCAAATCGTCTGAAAAAAAGTCGCAATTCCAATTCTTCAATGCACTCGTACAAAACCCAAGAAACGACATCCCTCGTTCGATTCCCACATTTTGGATTTGATCCTTCTGGTCATAACCCCCCCCAAAATATGAACACTAAAAAAACAATCTCTCCTTCGAAACTTATTTTGAACGATTCCCATTGATCTATCTCACACGCGAAACATTTATTCGACCAACCCTTAAAAAAATCGATCTTAGATCCTCCCTCCTCCATTCTGGACAAAGTGTCAACCCTTCGTACAATTGCCCTCATCGTCCCAAATTGCGGCATCATCAGGGCTGAAAAACATCACCAGCCGAGTTTCCCGCCATTTTGAATCGATCGATACTTCATCTATGAATAATTTTCTTTCCCTTGATGGTCCATTTCAATGCCGAAGGTTGGAAAAAGTACGCGCGGGTCTTGGAAGTATACCGCCATCGTCTCTTCATAGGCGATCGTTAGCGGAGGCAGCCGAGTAAAAGAGGAGCTGCTTTATATACCAAGAGCAGTAAAAATCCTACATATACGAACTGCATGGTGAAGTTAATCGAGCGAGAGAGCCAAGAATCTAGGAGCCCCATATATATATATATATATATATATATATATATATATATATATATATATATATATATATAATATATAAATATATAAATATATATAATAATAATAAATAAATAATAAAAAAAAATAATAAAAATATATAAATATATATATATATATATATATATATATATATATATATATATATATATATATATATATATATATATATATACACACACATATAATCGACATGGAAAATGCCGACTGGTTTCAGGAAGTTTGAGAGCTCCGAAAAAGTCGAAGGGGTGGCTCGGGTATTTTCTTAGCTTCGTCCTTACTCGTCATTGCTATACGCGTACCACGTGTCCGGTATATCCTTATGCCCACAAGCTACGTTTATTTTCCTCCTGAGCGGGCTGAGACTCATAAGGGCGCGTCCTGGGTAGTTTTTCACGGTAAGGGAGGAGAAAAAGGGCCCTCACGTGATTAAAGGGGGGAGGGGGTGGTTTTGGGATATGTTCCGAAAGGGAATATGGGGAGAGCCCCTCTGGTCTGCCGAGTGTGTGACACGAGCGTAACACTCGTGAGTCTGGCTAATATCCGACGAGGGTTCCTCTCCCAACGCATCCCTTGGCCGACGCGAAGGGACGAGACATGTGCGGAGTCGCCATTTGCCCTTGGCTCCCCTCCATCATCCCCGAGGGGGCATACACGTCCATTCGGCGTCCAGCATCCGGAGGAAAGACGCACCCGAGACGGGCACCAACGGATCGCAACCCCTCGTAAGCTTCGTCCCCTAAAACTCACCCTCTGCCTGTCCCTATCCGCCCCTTCGTCTCTCTGCTGCTCCACGGATAGACCCACCCACGCTCACGAAAGGCTATCCCTCGTACACACAGTCGTAACTCGTGTATTTGGAGTTCGCTCACGGTCCAGCGAATGAACAAACGGAGTGATTCATGACTGGAAGAAACTTTATGCGTTGTCAAATTTTGCTCCGATGTGGGAGTGAGCAACGATGAGGAACTGTCCGTTTTGTTCTTTTGCTACACGGAGAAAACAGGGGCCTCGAAGTTTAGAATTGATACTATGCTTCTAAAAAAAATATCATTAAATATAAAAAAGTATCGAATGGGAGATAAAAATTGTTATTATGGTATAGTAATAATGAAGAAATTTAAATTTTAACCTAAGATATGGCACGTGAACTGATACAAATAATACATTTTATTCCGGCGTATCGTGATTTTTTGTAGCATTCTAAAAATATTTTGCCCACGTGATTGGAACAATTAGTTTGCAGTATTCTACAAAAAATACGGTATAAAGAGTCACATTTTACTAATAACTTCGTAACATTTTTCGCTATACGGCGAAGATTTATGCTATGCGTATAGTGAAATCTACACATACACGAAGATGCATGCTATACGTATAGTAAAATCCATATGAAAATATAGCGTGTAATAAAGGTTGGTATCATTTTTACTATACGGTGTGAGAATCATTTTTACACTTCTATAACAAGTCTTAGAATTAGGAACTGGCAGTAAACTACTATACTTTTTTAGCACTGAATATTAGAATTCTGGCAACCAGTTTAAGAATTTGAGGCCGTATTTTTCTTCGTGTACGTTGGGCGAAGGCGGAATATTTTGAATGAAAAAGAAAAACAATATTTCCATTATTGCAGTAGCTATCGTTGTACGTAGTCATTTTTTGAATTTAGCATTTTAAGCCCCTGAATATAAGTAAAAATTTCGCCAAAATTACACTTTTTTGAACACCCGCCATTTTTTTTCGAATAACGGCTACGGACAACGAGAATTACATTTACGTGGATTATCAAACTTTCTTATTTTTATTTTTCAGACCAACCATTATGAATTTATCGATTCGGCCGTTGGACTACATTTTTCATACGGCGGCTCTATTAAATACTATTGAATACTCTTTTATAATACTGTTAAATACAATTTTATAGAGTATTTTTAATTTAATTCAATTTAAATAGTATTTCGGATCAAATTAAATACTCTATTGAATACTCGAAAGGATAACCTCTATCAATACTAATAAATTTAAAACTACTAAATTCCGAACATATAACGACGTTACCCCAATAACGCTGTCGATTTTTTTTTCATAAAAATTTGCCCGAAATAAGGTTAATGTATGCCTCATAACATATCGTTTTCCAAATGCCAAATGAATGATTCAGTAGACAAAAAAACGACCTTTTTCGGCCCGTCATAGTGGTGCCTTCCCTTAAGGCGTTAGGCCACAGTAACGGGCATAGAATTATGTGCGAATTTAACCATTTTTTTCGTATGAAAAAGTGATTCACTTACAAATTAATTACACATCTATTTAGTAAGAATATCAAGCTGTTAGACATTTTTTTCGATGCATTCATATTTTCCGCATTTTTCTTAATATGCATTAAGGTCGACTATTAATATTTTCTTTTGTTATCTCTTTTTTAGCGCTCCGCGGTCACATTAAGCATCCACAATTTTTGACCTAGAACAAAAAACAAAAATTCTCGTCAGTCTACATTAGAATACCTAGAGAAGTACGTACGGAATTTAAAAAATATTGTTTTATTCAAAAATTGTAGGTATTTGAACTTAAGAAATGAATTTTCAGTGAGAAATTTCGTTATAACTGCTCATAAATTGCTCATAAAATGAAAAGTTTTCGATTAATCAGAAATTCCGTACGTACTTCTCTGCGAAATGCAATTAGGAACATAACTTTTAAATTCGAAGTAAATCGAGGGAAAATTGTTGAAGTTATTTGTCACGCCAATTGGAAAAAAGCTGTTTCGAAAAGTTTCGAGTAGTCGGCCATTTTGTACATCGAAAAAAAATATATATACATTTTCTTCCAGCTTGATACTCATACTAAATAAATGTGTAATTAATTTTATGAGTGAATCACTTCTTCATACGAAAAAAAAATCGTTAAATTCGCACATGATTTTATACCCATTACTATGGCCTAACCCCTTAAATATATTCGCACAAAAATGACTCAAGCTTTCGGGTTCTCCGGAATCATCACTCGCGATTTACGTGACGCTTAGAAAGAATATAACTAGGTACACGTATACGTACGTCAAACGTCTAATTGACGTCAGCGGGCGCGCAACCCTCGACCCTTCGCTCAATGTATTCCATCTCTCGTCTCTCATCCCGCGCGTCTCCCCTGCCGATGTGCATCCGTACGGGGTTGTTGTATATTTGTGGATAAACTATGAATGTACATGTCTATATGTATCCTCGTTGTAACTATAAACGCGGAGCTTCGAGCATAATAAAGCCGTGTCGTTAATGGTATCGCTAATAGAATCATGGTGTGTTTCGTACGTCGTCACCCGAGGTAGATATATGGATATACGTTCTCGATATGATTTCCTCTGCTCTCGCGTCGTTATGCTCGCCCTCCAGCTCCTCAGCGGAGCTCTTTCATTTCCTACCCCTCGACGGCTCTTTTCTCTCCCTCGGAATTTCATTTCGTCTCGCAGAACTCTGTCGTGCTGCACTTCGTCGCCATGCCGTTGCATTTTTTTTTCACCATATAATAATACTGACGCTGGGACCAACATTTTACGTATGGCGTAAAAAAATACAGTGGGTACGGTAAGTGTTTGCATACTCCGCTGATGTTGTGAATCTTTTCGGGGAGGGGAAGGCGTCTCGTTAATTGGCCTTGTTTATAAATATAGTGACTTGCGGTATTTGTATTTTGAATGAGCTTACGAATAGATGTTGATGAACTGAGAAAACAATGACAGGTCATTCTTCAGATAAGTGACTTTTTCGAAAAATGAGCCTAATATTGTTTTTGCTATTTTCTTATTTATTAGGTTATAAATGATGATATTCTGTCGGAAGAAGCTGAAATTACCCCCCCCCCCCATAAAAGGTTATGGGGTTTTGAAGTTTGCGAAAACACGTGATAAAATAGGGAATTTTTGAACATTTCGACGCCCATGTCGAGTTTGTTTGGGTTGAAGTATGGGTGAAAGTTATGGGGTTTTGAAGTTCGCGGAAACACGTGATAAAATAGGGTTTTTTTTGAAAATGTCGACGCCTATATTGGGTTTGTTGGGAAAAAAACAATTTTTCGAAAAGGTCACTTATCTAAAGAATTACCCAATGGTATGGATGAGCGAAGAAACATTACGAGGGAATGTTTTTTTTATACGAGAAACTCGATTGTCAATCGGGAAAAATAATGATTTTTGGATGAATGAAATCTAATTTTTTATTCAATTATACATTTACTATTTTTTTTCCTTGGGATGAATAAAATCGTTGTGATTAATGAAATTTAATTAAAAAAAAATTATTTCTACATTTTTGGAATTGCTAAGAGATCGATAAAATCCATTTTTTTTCATTCATATATTTTGTAATTTTTTTCACTTAGGAAAAATGTAGTCTAATTTTTTTTATTTTAAAGTTTATTTTGAATTCGGACGGATCAAAAACCTCATGATGAGTAAGATCTAATTTTTTTTTATCTGCTCATACATTTTTGTTTACTTTTTAATTGCCAAGAATAAAATCATTGCGATGAAGAAAATTGCATTTTTGCAATCTAAAATTTCGAAACTTTTTTTAGGCAGACTCAACCCGATATCACTGACACCCTTTTTTCGAATTCTTATCAGAGATCTAGGACCTAAATTTGTAAAAAAAGTATTTCGTTCAATAACAGAAATAAAATAACGAAAAAAAGAATTCCCGTTGACTTTCGACGATGCGAATTTCAATACTATCGCAAAGTGGAACAGGGATCTGTAAAGAAATTTTCGCTGGAAAAAATTCCGTGCTACGGTTCTGTGGGAACGCCGAGAACTTGACTCCCTGGCCCGGTTGTATTCCAAATTTACACTTGGAATTATCACCACTACGTGCGTCCGTCGCGGTGTCTCAATCGCGCCCAGCTACTACAAAAAAGCACGTAGACAGAACGTCGCACTCAGCGGTAATTGCTCTGCGTGACTCAACCAAGCCCGTGGCACGATATTACGTGCCTGTTCGCCTTGCATAGAAAATAAGAAGGAATGTAACGAGGATCGAGATCCATATACAAATTCATAAAGAGGATGCAGAGCTGAATGAGTCTGCATTAAAGTTCTCCACGAACGTGGACATTTCTTAGCGAAACGACATATGCCTTATCAAAAGTAGTCAGGTAATCATAATTAGGGCGCCAAGAATTTCGATGATTGAAGAATCGATGCTGGTCGATCAAACGAAGACTGGTATTTCTCATTGCGGGACCGTATGACCTTAGAGCAGGAAATGAATAATTTTATCAATTCATAGTTGAATTATAACATTTTCTGTATGTTTAGATACTCACCCCTCATGTTTTCGATTCCCAGATTTTTTTTCTCATAGAAATAATTGAGTTATCGTTATGAATCCAATACATCCTTTTGGGAACCTTACTAAAAACTTTGGAACAGGAAGTAAATAATTTTGTTAATTTATAATTCAATTATACAATTTTCTGCATTTTTATTATACTCACCCCTAGTGTTTTTGATTCGCAGATTTTCCGTGTTTTTTTCTCATAGAAAGAATTACGTTATCGTTATGAATCTATTACATCGTTTTGGAAATCTTACGTAAAAACCTTGGAACAGAAAGTGGATAATTTTTTTTTAATTAATGATTTAATTATAAAATGTTCTGCATCTTGTAATACTCAGGCCTCATGTTTTCGATTACTAGATTTTGCGGAGACTTTTTCTGGTAGAAAGAATTAAGTTATCGTTATGAATCCAATAACACATCCTTTTGGGAACCCTGGCCAAAATCCTCAGAACAGGGAGTGCATAATTTTATTAATTTATAATTTAATTATAAATTTTCGGCCCTCATGTTTTCGATTCCCAGATTGTGTGGCGATCTTTTCTCATAGAAAGAATTGAGTTGTCGTTATAAATCCAGCACATCCGTTTAGGAAGTCTACTTAAAATCCTCAGAACGGTGAGTGCATTATTTTATTAATTTATAATTCAATTATAAATTTTTCTCCATTTGCCTTCATGTTTTCGATTCCCAGATTGTTCGAGGATTTTTTCCCATAGAAAGAACTGAGTTATCGTTATGAATCCAGGGCATTTTTTTAGTCTACTTAAAACCCTAAATTGGTTATCAAAAGTTGGGTTATGGAAGATCCAGAAAAAGCAATGTTTTCAAATCGCCTCAAATACTACGTTTGCATAGTCTCATTATGTTGAAACGATTAAAATATTCCGCTTTCAAAAGTCTCCTAATTAAGGGTTGCATAGCTCGTTAGGTAAAGTGATTAAGCATGTACCTATAATTGAGAACTACAATTATTCAGTATAATTAATAGGTTCTGCAATTAACGAGGTTATTTAACATGATATAAATTGGATACAGTTAATTGAGTTATAAATTGTTAGGTAGTACATTTGACAGGTACAAACATTAGGTACACATTGCTACGTATAATTCCAATATTAAGGTGAAGCTAAGTTCACTTTGAAAAAATTATCCAATCAATCTGTTGTTGATTAAATTACAATTTTCTCCAAACACCGATAATTATCGATCTTTGACATGTAACATTTTTCAAACGTTGTCAAAATTGTGACGTTTCGAACCTCGTCACGGTAAAACCCTTTTTTCTTATTTTCTTTCTCAATCGATTATTCAACAGTGACCTTTTTTGACTTTCGAGTATCCACCGAATGTTATTTTCATGAATTGATTCACGAATTACTTTAATTTTCAAACGCAAGATTCAGACAAATGTAGGAGGAACGAGCTGTCGCAAACGAACGTGCACGACGAAGCGGCTGCCTAGCCCCAGAACGACGAACAAAAATCGTTTAAGGGGTTACACCTAGTTGGAATTTTTGAAAAAATCGATTTTTCGTTTTCCATGGATTCTCATAATATAACCTTTTAAAAATATTCACTGAAAATTTCAAGTCGGTCCGTTGAAAAATGAGGGAGTTATGAGCGTTCTTATCTACGTATATACCTGACGTAAAACATTAAGCGCGTTTTTCTCGGAATGACTTTTTCAGAATCGGTGACCAAAATATATCAAAAACAACTAAACCGATCTGCTTCACATTTCACAGACATTTTTTGTATATCAAAAGGCAGTCCTTAATCGAAGGATTTTTTTTTCAATGCATACTTTTTTTATATCAAGGAAAATAGAGTGTTTTTTCCACCGAAATTTCGACGACCACTTTCGATAGGCGACCATTTGGTCAAAAATCATTATTTTATTGAATCCTTCGATTAACGGAGACTTTGTCCTTGAAATCGCCGGGAGATATTAGCGGCTCAACATGAGCAGCTAGAAGAAGAGGAGTCTCTATGGACCAGGCATTGCCGATTAGCGGTAATTATAAACACATTTGTGTAAACACATTACAAAACTTTAAACGCGTTTTTCTCGAAAACACGTTTTTAAAAATGGCTGGCATTCTCCTGTCCGCTGTAATTGACATATCGACCTGAAATTTGGAGGGCATACTCAGAAAATATGTCTTCACGGAATGACGGATCGTTTTTTCGATAGATACATTTTTGCATTTATTATTTATCTTTTTATGCGAAAAAAACGCGAAAATTCGATTTTTTTTAAATTGCCGCCATTTTCCGAAATTTGTACTAAACGAAAAACCCATCCGTCATTCCATGACCAAAGGGTCACAGATTGATAATATGCTTTGAATTTGTGTTTCAAATCAACAAAGAGGGGGCAGTGATGTCAGCCGTTTACCTCCCGCGATTTAAGGACGTGTTTTCGCGGAGCTGCAACGGCCGCTATTTTGGTTTTTTTTTCAAAAAGTTTTTTTTTAACGTTCTGTCTATCATGAATAAAAGCAGGAAAAAAACCGCACTCAAAAAGCTTTACTCGTTTCCTTAAAAAAAAATAAAATGTAAACACCTGAAATATGGCCCTCCAAGGACAAAGTCTCCGTTAAAGACTAGATAATAGGGTACAAAAACGAAATTCATTTGATTTTCTGATATCAGATGATTTGTTCCCGAGCAGGAGTGGTCATCGCGAAGGATCTTTTTTGCACAGCGGTCTGTGCAGTTTACTGTGTCTTCGTCGTTTATAAATATTGTCCAACAAAAAAATTGTTAAATATACTTTGTTAAAATAGATAAAGATAAAGTTGTTGATTTGTTCCCGAGTAGGAGTGGCCACCGCGAAGGACCTTTTTGCACAGCGGTCTGTGCAATTTACTGTATCTCCGTCGTTTATAAATACTTCCCAATAAAAAAATTGTCAAAAATACTTGAAATGATACCCTTTACTATGAAAAAAAAAGATAAAAACCTGCGCCCATTTCCCAAAACAAAATTCACGAAAACAGCTCTTTTTTCCGGCCGCGTAGGTGTAACCCGTTAAAATTCTCATGATCGAACAAATGTCCATATTTCTTGAGGCCACACAAAGAGCCGCGTATCCCAACGCCGCGACAATTTTATTGTGAGAATCTCAATGACTGAGGGCCGCGAATGTCGCTCGTAGATCCTCCGCAGCTCCGCGAAATTTACCATCATGGCGTTTGTTACACGCCCGGATGGTGTGTGGACTAACTCCTCTTCACGCGTGCAAGGAGACCCTATAACGACGGGGGAGGGTAAGGCAAAGAGGTGGGCACAAAGATCCGCCGTAGAAAGCGAGACCAGGCTGAGGAAGACTTTTTATTTTATACTTTAACGACGCACCTTAAGCTGGCGATGTCGCGCGAAAGAAACTTCACGCAGCTTCGCATTCCCCCGTGTCTTTCTATGGGCAATACTATGTCCTAACGTCAGAAAGTCACGAATTCGGCGATCAAACTTATTCGATGCGCCCTTTTAACTCGAAGCCAGAGGGATATTTATATATTTGCGTCTGTCGAGGACGAGCAGGCAAAAGGGCGTAACTCAGACACGTTAGCCCGCAAACTCACGGGAATTTAGTCTTTTTTTTTGCCCACCAGACATTGACGTAGTGTTACCAAGATGGTTTTACGTGACACCATATACAAAAGTCAGACTTTGTCATTGAGCCTCGTCGGAGAGGAAGAAGAGAATGAACGCGTTCGCCATGTTCCCGACCATGCTGGGATTTCGCCTCATCCCTTATTCATGAGCGTCGAAACACATCCTCTCTTCTTGCTGTCTTTTTTTTACTCCGGCGACGGCTTATTCCCTTTTTCCCTTGTGGCAGCACTGGGGTCTTGATAATCTTGGATTTGCCAAAAAATTGGTAGGCAAAACCAGGTATTTCCATACCTAATTGGACAAATATAAATTTCTCGGTCCTGACAAGCTGTCGATGTTGGAAAATAGCCGTCTGTTTTAGGAGCGGACTTTTCGTCAAAACCGACGGAAGGGGTTGAATTTTTGGTTACATTCCGGGGTGAGTTACGGATTGGTGAATATAAAGAGAGCACGAATGATATCAATTGATGGCAAGACTTTAGGCTCTCATTTGACAAGTCATAGAAACGCGAGGTCTTTTGTATATATGGACATACATGGTTTGGTATCAGCTTTCTCCTCTTATCTTTCTTCTTCCATTACCAGAAATTGTCGTAGGGATCCAATCGGATTCCCATACTTGTCTTTACTTACTGATAGGGATGACTCGTTGCATTGGATCTCTATACTATAACGCCACTCTCGTATATTGGATTCTCATCGGGATCGCTCATAAAATTAATTACACATCTATTTAGTACGAATATTAAGCTGTTAGAAAATATATATATATTTTTTTCGACGTCCAAAATGGCGGACTACTAATATTTTCTTTTGTTATCTTTTTTTTGGGTGCTCCGCGGCGTGACATTTAGCATCCACATTTTTTTACCTAGAACAAAAAACAAAAATTCTCGTCAATCTACATTAGAATACCGAGAGAGAGGACGTACGGAATTTAAAAAATATTGTTTTATTCAAAAGTTGTAGGTATTTGAACTTGAGAAATGAATTTTCAGTGAAAAATTTCGTTATAACTCCTCATAAACTGCTCATAAAATGAAAAGTTTTCGATTAATCAGAAATTCCGTGCGTACATCTCTGCAAAATGCAATTAGGAACATAACTTTTAAATTTGAAGTAAATCGAGTGAAAGTTGTTGACGTTATTTGTCACGCCAATTGGAAAAAAGCTGTTTCGAGAAGTTTCGAGTAGTCGGCCATTTTGTATGTACGTAAAGAGAAAAATCTAACAACTTGGTATTCATACTAAATAGATGAGTAATGAATTTTATGAGTGAATCACTTTTTCATACGAAAAACAAATTGTTAAATTCGCACATGATTTTGTACCCGATACCCGATACCCTAACCTCTCAAAGGATTCCCACACTATCGAACAGAATCTTCTAAACTATTGAAATTCTTTTTTTTCTCTTTTTAAAGAATCTTTCTAAATTTTTTACACAAAATATTTAGTTTTGTATATATAATATACAAAATTAATAAATATAATAAACAAAATCGATCAATTTTATATATACAATATACAATATTAGTGGATCTTGAAAAAGTATAAATCTAGTCATTATAAAGTATAAATGGCTTAAGGTAAGTATATCTTAAGGGAGGACACTACTGTGACGGGCCGAAAAAAGGTCCCTTATTCCGATTTTTTGTCTACTAAATTATTGATTCGGGATTTGGAAAAAAAAGTATGTTATTAAGCATAAAATTAATCAAGGGCGTCGCCGGGGGGCAGCAGCTTCCCCTCTAGATATTCGAAAAAATGTACATATATGTATATTTAATAATAAGGTTCATATATATAAGGGTCTAAAATGTCTACAATTCATATTTCGTCTATCCTCATTCTCTCATCCCCCCCCCCCTCTCCCCCAGTCCATGAGCTGGTGACGTCCTTGCATTGAACCTACTTCTTGAAAATTGTGAATGAAAAAAAAGTTAACAACCTTATTGACGTATAGAGCCTCGGTGTAAAAATGTGATCCAACGACCGGATCGATAACTTGACAATGGTTGGTTTGAAAAATAAAAATAAAAAAGTTTTATAATCTACATAAATGTACATCACATTGAACGTAGACGATTTCCAAACAAAAAAGTTCGCAAAATGGGCGGTATTAAAAAAAGTAGTTTTGGCGAAAGTTTACTTTTATTTGGGGGCTTAGAAAATTAAATTGAAAAAGAAACGGCTACGTACAACGATAACTAGTGCAATTACGAAAATATTGGTTTAAACAAATTGGAAATCGGACAATTATAGCTAGAGAAATGATTCCAGCTAGATCGAGAGAAGTTTCGAGTAAAAAGCGATTGTAAGTTTTAGTACACGTAAATCGTTGCGCGACCTGTTCTCACTAAGTCGTCTCAAACTTGGCCAATTTCCAATATTCCAACTTGAATTTTTTTTCACATTGTCTTCAATCCGTATACTTCCAGACGATTCCAAAAAAAAGTTTTCCTTGACCCGTCACAGTGGTGTTCCGCCTTAAATACGATTTGAATCACATTGCTGAAAATCCTTATCGTTTGTTATCATTATACAGCACTTCGACATATCACGACACACGTGCAATCTATCACTCCCTATGTGCAATGTCCCGAGCGTATCCCTCTATAAACGTGGCTGCATCTTGGGACTCCCCAACAGACTCGTGCACGGGATCACCAAAGGATATTTTTGTCCCGAAATCCAACAAATTCTGGTTGAGAATTACAAATAAAAAATTCCCAACTTACGTCGATCGGGAATAGCGCAGAATCCGCTTGGATTCCAATGCTGTCTTCCTACGTGCCGCGTCCCAATCAGACCCCAATAGGGATGTGGTAGGATCTAAGGACTCCCGCAGCCGAACCTCGACCGCTCATCCACCATTGTCGGTCCTCTCCTTTTTTATTCTCCTTTTTCGATGGCATGCTTTCTTCATTTTGCTTCTTAGAGGTTCAGCGACGTCTCTCCGTGTTTCTTCCTCCTCGTGGTCGTTTTCTTCCACGGCAGGGTTGTCAGGCAGGCTGATATTCCTTGTGCAAGGGGAGGACCACGCTCGCTCCGGTCATGAATTAGGTGTTTCGAGCTGAAGTGCTGCGATTATAATATACGTGTGCGCATATATATATATATATATATATATATATATATATATATATATATATATATACATTTATACCGCTGTGTTTCTCGCGCATCGGACTCAAGTCGACCACGAGGGTTGGGGAGGAGTCGTAGCACGAAAGAGGATAAGGACGAGTTGGTCCGGAGGAGAGAAAAGCTGAGAGGCTGATACCAGGAGATTGTATAGCGCAATGATCCCACCTTAGCGAACGAACGACGAGCGTGTCCGGCGCTAAAACGAAAAAATGAAAAAAGGGGGGGGGGGGGGGGGTGGTCAGTGAGAAACGATGATCGTTACGCAAAGAATTATTGCCGCGACGAGCTGACGCCCGAGGTGTCTTTTTGCTGGCGAGGCTTGGCTGCAGGTGATAAAGCCAAAAGGAGAGAGTATAATCGCGATGCGTTGGGAAATGAGAGACGATTTTGAAAAATTGCTATCCCCTTGCGAAAGACTCGCCGAGCGCTCGCCAAGTGGTGAAAAAAAAGGGTGCGATAAGTGTTCTTGTGTTTTGTTTTCTTCGCACCTTCTCAAGAAACGATATTTCTTACCCTTCGCTCGTGGTACGCATGGAATTTCGGGGGCTGGCTTCGATCCTGTAGGGAAACGAAGGGAGAGGGTATCGTTATTGCTTTTGATATATTGTCATTATCGTTATTACACGAGCTCGGGAATTTTAAGTTGATGCTATGCCGATGAATGAGTCGACGCGATGGCGAAATTAGCAGCTGCCAACATTTTTATTTCACGCTTCGGGTAACTTTCCATTTTTAGGGGCCCATTTTTTGGGACCCCTTCGGCCATGCACTCGCTTAGGATGGGGAGAAATAAAAAATCGACCGTCCTACATCTTTTTCCAGGCACGGAGAAAAAAAGAGGGGGCTCTTTGTGTGAGAGAGAGAGAGCTCCCTTTTTTCCAGCCTCGTGCGCCCTGAGAACTCGGAAACTCCGCCCTTACGCGCCCTTCTTCACGTGCCACCTTCCAATAATGGAACGCAAATTTGTAGACTCTTTCATCTTCTCATTCTATTCGCGTTCGATATTATTCCCTTGAATATTTCTATCGCACGGACATTTCGCCGTGAACGCACCTACGATCGATCCTCGGGCGCGAGGGTACCGAAAATAATGGCCCCGTTTTTATTACGCGCGCACATGCGTACGCATGTGATGATAAAATATAACGCGGATATAAAATTGCGCGGAATTTTCATTGGGAGATTATCCAGGCTTAATGGAGCTTCTCGTTGGACGAAAGATTTGCCTTTTTGCGAAGTGGTGTCAAGGATGGGCAAAGTTATTGAATTGATAATTAATAATTACAATTGCTGTTGTTATTGATAATTGAATTACTTTGTGACAGATGACTTAAGTAATTATAGTTACCATAAGTACCTAGTGTAATAAATTACCATGTAATTTAATTGAAAGTTCATCCAATTACAAGATAATCGATCATATATTAATTCGAATATTTGTTAATATGATCTTATTAAGCAGTCAAACATTATTTTGATTTTTAAGTAACGAGACATAATTTAGTGTAACTTAATTACTATGTAATTTAAGGCGTTACCCCCACTTGTAGCGCAAAAAAGGCCCTTTTCATGAATTTTTTTTAAAGAAAACTACAAAACTTTTTTAATCGTTCAATATACCATCTTAAAGAACACATCTTGAAGAAGTTTCAGTAATTCTTTTAATGAAAAATATTACATTGTTTAGTGGCAAATGGCCGTCAATGAAATAATGTTTTTATATACACGGTTTGCGGTGACCAACATTGCGGCGAAGTGGATCATCTGAAAAAAAAATGCGGATGGATTTAGTCAGATATAAGTATAAACTAGTCTTTAATCGAAGGATTTCAAAAAATATTCATTTTTCACAAAATGGCGGACAGTCAAAGTTAATGGTTCGATTTTAACGGACAAAAACGGCCGTTTTTTGGCTAAAAAACGGGCATTTTTTTTCGAAAAAAAAAATCGAACGATTAAAGACTACATTTTTATGTATTAAATAAGCATATTGCGAATGGCACAATACCCTCGCAATTTCGGGATAGTATAAAAAATAATTGTAACCATAACAATAATAAGTCGTAATAAGGATAACAATAACAACAATGAACATAACTACGATATTCGTCTTGAAGATCGAGATATAGATAATTAATTGTTCAGCACCGATTCGCTAATTAAAACAATGAGCAATATTGTTTTGAAAAACCTTTCACGCAATTAACAATTGTTCAAAACAGCAATAGTTCAGCACCGACACTATAATAACTGGCAAAAATATGGAACTGTTTCAAATAATCATACAATAACATTGCTATAATTAGATGTTATAAATAATAGCATATTTATTATTTTTTATCATTTTCACGTATTTTTTTATCAAAAATAATTTTTAATTATTTGTTTCATTAGAAAAAATAATTGTTAATCCTTTTTTTATTATCAAAAATAATTTTGAAAATTTGTATAATTGTTAATTAGTATTTCTACCATTAAAAATAACTTTTAATTGAGTGTTATGGCCCCACTCTTTTCTTTTCTTTCTACTCAGCTGCACGCGAAGTACAATTCTTACGACAATTGTTATATCATTTCCGGTGTCGGATAATCCCCATATAATGGCACTGACAGTAATGTAAATGAACGAGATGTTTTAGCGTCGATTTTGAAAATAGTAAAAAACATTTACTACGAGTCGCATCGAAATAAGATAATTAAATTGTAAAAGTGAAGTGCCTGGGAGATTTTCACCCCATGCGGAGGGTTGTCGTATGGTGTGGAGCTTTTGACGGTACTCTTGGACCGAACCTCGAGATGTGCGCGGTTACGATCGTCGAGCTTTTTTTTTGGTAACGAAATTCCATCTCGTTCGCGATTCTCGCCCTCTCCCTCTTTATCCCTTTCTCCTCCCATTTCTCTCCCTCTCTCTCTCTCTCTCTCTCTGTCTCTTTCTCTCGTTTGCTGGATTCTGAACCTCGAAGCGCCCGCTCCCTTTCGCGCGAACGACTTGATAGGGTCGGAGCAGGAGGTTGGCGGGAGGGGGAGGGGGGTACGATAATTAAAGGGAGATAGTATTTCATCGCCGAGGCACGGCTTTCTCTCGCAGAGTAAGAATATATATGCCGCGTGTCCGGAGCTGAACGCACCATCGGTTTATCGTTCTACCCGAGAAAGGGATGTTTTACGATGTTCTCGCGGTCCTAGCGTAACCCGGAGCTTCCACACCTTCGTTCCTTCCGACGTTCACGCTCTTTCCTCCGACCCGTAGGCAGGCAGACACACCGAAAATGCGCGAAGGGCTTGAGGTATACGCGCCCTATGAAGGGCGTTTCAGGAAGGGGCTGTATTCCACCGCTCTTTCTGCTACCTTGAGTTTTCCTCGCCCCCAGGAAACACGCTGCGATCGAATTATGCAAATGTGCGAAAAAGCTCATCAAGTCGATTCTCTTTAAGGCTAATAACTGTGGGCTTAATCGTCGACGCGAGAATTTTGCTGCTAATAAATCGTTCGAAATTTACAAGAAAATTTAACCATCCAATGGTATGGTGGAAATCTTTATTCACCAAATAAATTTGGTTTTCATTTGCCGTCCAATATCATGCCGAAACACACATTTTTTATTGGGTGTCTCAGATAAACGATTTGTTGTCTACAGGATGAAGGTAGAAAAAATCGTAAATAAAATAAAAATATGTAATATAAAAATTAAGTTGATTAATGTGGGACACCACTGTGAGGGGTAGAAAATCGATTTTTTGCACTTTTCGAGGTATGCATATTGAAGAATGCAGTGAAAATTCAGTTATACGTTTTTCGAGGGGTACATCAAGTATAACGTATAAGTGAGAATAACGTAGAAGTGAAATACAGTATGTATCTGAAACTCTTTAACATTTAACATGAACAGCAGTACCTCTATTATGATAATGTTCGGTTTTTCGATTGAAAATTTGATTGCTAATAATTGAGTAATGAGCCAACTAAAGTTTTCGAATTTCCGTTTGAACTTTTATTTAATGCTAGCTTGTAGCACTAAGTTTTGACGTTTCAGACTAGTAAATACCAGACAGGCTCGTATTGATAAGATATATGTAATCACAGTACATGCATACATGGTCGAGGTCAGAAACATCAAAACATCGAAACATAAAAAAAATCGAACTAAAATTCAAAACGCAGTCACACGACATTTTCCCCGACGAAATAATATCACGTGTGATTGACGTATAATTGGGAAAAGGACCCTCGAAACCGTCGCTGGGGAATAAAATTAATATCGTATAAGCGCGAAAACCGTATAAGTGAAAAACTTTATTGCCATATTTATGAACGGAATCAGCCGGGGCTAGAGAAATTTGACGTATAAAAGATAAAAACGTTTGAGTGCGAATGTATGAACGAGCTTTCACTGTATATTGAAAAAAATCAGGCTGAGATATTCAAAATTGGCCAAGATACGAACGACTTAGTGAGATCAGGTAGCGCAACCATTTACGTATACCAAAACTTCAATCGCGTTTTTCTCGATACGACTTTTCTCGACTTGGCCGGAATCATAACTCTAGCTATTATTATGCGATATTCAATCGAAAAAAGATCAAAATTTCCATAAATGCAGGAGCTATCGTTATACGTAGTCTTTTTTTCTTTGAGATTTAGTACTTTTTCAGCCCCCGAATATAGTTAAAAATGTCGCCAAAATTACACTTTTTTTTAAACACTCGCCACGTGCGAAAATGTTCTATTTCGAAAAACGGATACCTACAACGAGAACCACATTTATATAGATTCTAAAACCTTTTTATTTTTATTTTTCGGACTAACTTAAGTTATGAAGTAGTAGAGAAACTTAAGGGGTTACCCTCACTTGCGATTTAGAAAAAATCGATTTTTTTATTGCATTTTTTTGAAGTATAAGTATCTGAGAATATGTCCTGAAAATTTCAAGTCGATCCGAACAAAATTGACTGAGATATGAGCGTTGAAAGAGAATTATCCGCGTTGAAAGAGCGTTGAAAGAGAAACTTTAAACGCGTTTTTCTCAAAATGGCATTTCTGAAGTCGGTGACCAAGATTACTCGAACACTAATGAACCGATCTTCTTGAAATTTTGCAGGCTTATTTAATACATAAAAATGTAGTCTTTAATCGTTCGATTTTTTTTTTCGAGAAAAAATGGCCGTTTTATAGCCAAAAAACAGCCGTTTTTTTCGTTAAAATCGAACCATTAACTTTGACTGTCCGCCATTTTGTGAAAAATGAATATTTTTTAAAATCCTTCGATTAAAGACTAGTTTATACTTATATTTCACTAAATCCATCCGCATTTTTTTCTTCAGATGATCCACTTCGCCGCAATGTTGGTCACCGCAAACCGTGTATATAAAAACATTATTTCATTGACGGCCATTTGTCACTAAACAATGTAATATTTTTCAATAAAAAAATTACTGAAAGTTCTTCAAGATGTGTTCTTTAAGATGGTATATTGATCGATTAAAAAAGTTTTGTAGTTTTCTTTAAAAAAATTCATGAAAAAGGCCTTTTTTTGCGCTACAAGTGGGGGTAACGCTTTAAGTGAAAGATTTAAGTTTCGGTCAAGTTATCGATCAGCACGTGGGACCATATTTTTTGTACAGAGGCTCTATTATACCTCAATAACTTTGTTAGTTTTTAATTTTTCAAAACTAAAATACACACGCAGTAAGTTCAATGTATGCTTCATAACATACATTTTTCCAAATGCCAAGTAAATAATCTAATACACAAAAAAAAATCGGAAAAAAGCGATCTTTTTTCGACCCGTCACAGTGGTGTTTTCTTTTAACCCTTCGCTGACACACTTATATTTGGCCACGATTTTGACACACTGGGTTAACTTGACCCGCATAGTACCTCATCCACCTGCCATTAAGAACCCTTCGGTCGGTTTTTATTGAAGAAATCAGGGATACGCTTCGAACAGTTCTTAATATCCCTGGATGATTAAAACTAGGAAAGTATGAAATTTAAATGTTGTAAAAAAATTATGGAAAACTTTCAATTTTGGGAAATTGAGAATTATATATGGTATCTATGGAATCTCTGGGAACAGTTATTTGTTAAGATATTCTTCCAAATTTTTCGTCAACGAACGCGAGCTCATTGGTACGTGTAGTACCAACTCCCTTCGATCAGCAATATAATTCAAGCGAACAAAAAATTACCTACCGAAAATTCCTCGTAAACATCCTGGGTACTTCTGCAATTATCGAAAGGGTTTAAGGCGATAAGCAAGCGAGAGGGAGAGAGAGGGAGAGAGAGAGAGAGAGGAAGCGAGAGCTGCCCACGAACACCTAGAGCGTCAGGATTGGCAGCGAGGCGGTCGCGAGACTCTGTAATTTGCGTTCGTAAAATTCTTCTACGAGAGGCCTTCGAACCGATTTCTTTCTTCTTTCCCACTCGTATCCTCCCCTTCGTATTTTTCCCCACTCTTGAGAAGAAACCAAAGAAATAAAATAAAAATACAGAAATATAAGAGCCAGAGAGAGAGAGAGAGAGGCTGGGTCCACACAGCCAGGTCGTTGGTTGGTTCGTCTCCTGCCGCAACTTAAACTCTGGCTGTTCGCACCGACGGAGCGAATTTTTTATACACCTATATATATATATATATATATATATATATATATATATATATATATATATATATATATATATAGATATATATATATATATATATATATATATATATAGCTACGGCTACGGGAAAATTGCGCGTTTTACTCCGCTCATGCATCAGCAAATGCAGTGCTGTTTTGTAAGGATATAGATGCGGAGAGAACGAGACCCTCTCGCGGCGTTACTATGGACGGAGGGAATCTCGTACATAGTCGATGCCGCCAGGTAACTCGCAATTCCCGATCGTCAAAACGGAAAACGGGTGTGCAGAGACTGGTGGCTTTTTATGAGCGAACGAGAAGCATCCGAGAAGCATCCGAGAGCTCGACTATCATCATTATAGCGTACATCTGTCCATATTCACAAATATATTTATGGGGTATTCCAGCTCAACTCAGACGACTATTTCCCTAGCCATCGTTGATCATTGATTTCCATAGTAGAAAATCTCACCCCGCTGTCAAAAAAAAGTATTTTTTCCCCCACCCCTTGCTCTTCTGCGGCTGTGAATAATTAAAAAGTCCACTCGGGCCGTTTTTTCTATTATGAAAAAATGTCGATAGGTTTTGTACCTGTTTTGTGCGGTTTTCGCCGAAGCTCAACTTGTGCTTCTGATATTTACTGATTATTTTTTGTGGAATTTCGATTTTGGGGATGATTGTTCGACAGTTTGGACATTTTTTAATGAAATTTCGATTTTAGGGATGATTACTCGACAGTTTGGACATTTTTTGTGAAATTTCGATTTTGGGCATGATTACTTGGCAGTTTGGAATTTTTTTGTGAAATTTCGATTTTGGGGATGATCATTCGACAATTTGGAAATCAGGAGAGTACTTTTTCGGCCTTGCAAGTAAAAAAAACTTCAAAAGTATGGTTCAAGGTGAAATTCAATTCGGGTGGGATGTATTTCATTCTTAATTCTCCTTTAATCACCCCAAATCGTATTTTCGCTATTTTATCTATGCTGTGTTATACATGCTGTGTAATCTAGTTCTTCCCCGCTCTCTTTCTTCTCCCCCTTTTTCCGTTGTGCTAGTAATTTGAATTTACCTGAACAGAAAAAGGTTCGATTCACTTTTCGAATTGATCCCCTCCCCCGCCGAGCATTATAAATGTTACGTATATTCTTTCCATTTTGGAAGCGCATTTGTTTGTCATTTTTGCAGTTTTTTTACTCGCAAGACCGAAAAAGTAGTCTTCTGAGTTCACAACTGTCCAATAATTATTCCTAAAATTGAAGTTTCACCAAACAATAGTAAATATCGGTAGCGCAAGTTCAGGTTTAATGAAAAATGCACATAACAGGTCCAAAACGTATCTGAAATGCTTTTCAGAATTAAAAAAAAAGCCCGAGTGCACTTTTCGATTTTTTGCAGCCGCAGAAGGGCAAGGGGTGGAGGAAATTTTTTTAAAAAGTAAAGCGTTTTTTTTATACGAGGAGTGAGGTTTTCCACTATGGAAACTTACAATCAATGATGGTCAAAAAAATAGTTGTCTGAACTGAGCTGGAGTACCCCATATATATATTTATGTCTGTACGTATGTATATGTACGTACTTGAAATGTCTGCAAGAGTTCGAGTCAAGAATTGTGCGTGTCCATATTCGGATCTTGGGGATGAGCTGCTCGGGAACTAAAGTATTGCAGAGCCTGAGAGAAGAGAAAATGTACTGAAATTAGCGACATTCTATGGATGTGGCCGATTCTCGAAACGTCAGGACTATGCTGCTGAAATTTGTATCGTTCGAGTGCAAGGAAATTTTTTCCTCCTGTTTTGGTTCTTCCATTTTAACGTGATCTAATGTTTCATTTGCAAATCTCTAACTCAACTTTTATCATTATATATCATGTTTTTTTATTGTATGGGAATTAATTGAGAAAACATTTTTTATAATGAGCCTAAGTTGGCTAAAAGAGTTCGAGAAAAAATCAATTCCATTGCATTCTAAGTTCGCAAACTTCAATATCACTATATTCGAAAAGAAATTGCGAAATTGTCGAGTATAAAGGGGGTCTCATACTGACCTGATATTTTTAATTGCGTTCGATATTTAAAATTCCGGAACTCAACGAAGCAATTGAACGCACCATTAAGGGGGGAAGACCATTTAGAAGGTAACAAATTAGAGTTTTTTTTTCGTAATTTTTTTCATGTAAAGAATACTCATGGAAATTTGTAACTTTGTGTGTTTTTTATTTGATATTTTAAGGATCAAAAATATTTTATCATTATTTTTTTTAATGCAAATTGCCAGTCGTGTACATCGATGTTCAGAGGAAATCGTCCAAAAACTTTCCGCACTGCTGGAGTTCTCCCTCGCGCTGTAATTGTCTGAAACAAAAAAAATCAAAATGATTGTCAAAGGAAACACCCATACTCTGTCGGTAAAGCAGGATTTTCGAAATATATGCAAAATTCACGAAATGACAGCTCAATAAAGTCAATTTTGTGATTCTTCATGAAAATATTCCTATATTTAAGGGCAAAAGTACGTTTTATCTTTGGAATTAAAATATGATTTAGGTTCACCGACAAACTGATGGTACAAGGAAGATGTGTGACGAATTTCATAAAAATCGGTTGAATGGTTTTTGACTAATCACTCCAGCAATTGTGAAAAATACAGTTTTGAGAAAAACGCCCTCGAAGTTTCAACAAGGAAAAACTTAATGATTTTGATGTCTCACCGGCTAATCCGCAATTCGAGCACCATACAGGATTCCTTCGGCCTCCTCCTAAAAACCATTTGCAACAGTTCTTAAAATTTCGCTTTAAAAATTGGACACAAAATTCTTAAGACATTAAACTATCGATTTATGCGAAAAAAAATCGTTCTTTTTTTCAAATTTCTAAATGGTCTTCCCCCTTAATGAAATTAGTCCGCAATTATGTCAAAATGTTATTGAAAATTTCGTCAAAAGAGTGAACATTTGCAAACAGGGATGAGGCGACCGTTTATTGGATATTGTGTTCCACTCATAACCTCCACGTTTGTACCTTATATTTAAATAAAAATATTCGTGCTTTCCAAATAAATAATATGTTTTATTCATTTTGGGAGCGCAAATAGGATATGCAGGAGCCCTCTTGATTTAGCTTGGACCGCTCAGGTAACGGTGCATATGGGTTTGCATAGAGTTGTACGTGTAATCTCGAAGCGCACGCGAGAATTGTGCGCTGTAGGGCTGATCGTATAATATTATATATATGTGTATAAATATACGAATATATTCGTATAGATGTATATGCGTGTGCCTGTATAGCGTCGTTGGTCCATCCAACTATTCGTCGTTTTACGATGCAGCATAAAATCGTAAACACGTACCATAAACGGGGAATGAACGTTACCGAATATCTGTCAATCGAATAGCTGTGCGCTGCGTTTTCTATATGTGTGTGTATGTATATATATATGTGTGTAGAGAAGCAGAACTGCAAATGATTTCGAGATATCTATCGAGACCACGAATGCAAAGGCAAACCGATTAAGGGTAAGAAAAACACTCAAAACTTTTTTAGAACATTGAAGGGACCCGATAGGGATCTGCCTAAGTGATTTTGGATAGTAATAAAAATAAAGCAAAACACTTGATTACAGATTTTTTTGTTGGATTCTAGTGGAGTCTGACTCCAACCAAAAAATGTCAAAAAATAATGACGTTGAAGGTTGCATCGTTCGAATGCAACGATTTATTTTCTCCATTTGTCAATTGTTTATTTTTATCATTATCCAGTCTTTTTCGTCAATTGAGGTCATCAAACTCGCAAAAAGGTACGTAAAAAGGACTGGCGGATTTTCACAGCTTTGTCGGCAAAAAATGTTGAGCAATTAAAAAAAATTATTTTCATTGCATTCCAACGATGCCAACTACAACGTCATATGTTTCTGACGTTTTTATACTTTGCCACAGTTTTGCGTTGTGATGTTGAAGTTTGCATCGTTGGAATGCAACGATTTTCTCCATTTTTTACTCATTCATTTTTATCAGTATTCAAAGCTTTTTTTTGCGCATTGAGGCGATAAATATTTAATAAGAATACGTGAAAATTTTTAGGTGCTTGGCACAGTCTAAATCGGCAGAAAAATTGAACATTAAAAAAGAATTTATTTTCGTAGCATTCCAACGATGCAAACTCCAACTTCGATCAGTCAGTTCATTTTCCTATTCTTTATTCCAACGGGAAAATAAATGGCATCCATACGTTGGAAGTCTGATGCAATGACGTGACGTAAAAGGTTAAGGGAGGCCGAAAAAAGTTCGTTTTTTTTCTGCATTTTTCTTCTACTAAATTATTTATTACTTTGGATTTGAAAAAAGGTTGTTAGTAAGCATACATTGAACTTATTTCGTGTAAACTTTTGTTTCAAAAAAATAAAAAACTGACAACCTTATTGAGGTGCAATAGGGCCTCTGTATAAAAAATGTGGTCCAACGGCCGGATCCATAGCTTGACAATGGATGGTCTGAAAAACAAAAATTGCATATTCTATATAAATATAGTTCACAGTGCACGTAGCCATTTTTAAAAAAAAAAAAACAATTCACTAAATCGCGGCAAAATTTTTACTTATCTTCGGGGGCTGTCAACATACTAAATTAAAAAAAAGTCTAAATTAAAAAAAAGTTAAAAGAAATTTTGTTTTTTTTCTTAAATTGAAAATCGGACAATTATAGGTAGAGTTATGATTCCGGCCAGTTCGAGAAAAGTTTCGAGAAAAACGCGATTGAAAGTTTAAGGGAAGGTTCTGCCTTGCTGGGCCAAAAAATGTTCGATCTTCACCAATTTTTTATGCGAAAAGTATTAAATATAGAATATTGATATTTGGTATGTTGACTGAGCGGTCTTTATTGAACATCAAAATATTTTTTAAAGTTTGACAAAACATGGTGGTGGGCGTGGGAGGAGCCACGTATGTCGGTGCGCGGGCCACATTCTTCGCTTGCGGAAGTCCTAAGTCCCGGACAGGTGATCTGAAGCAAAAAATCAAACATATTTTTACTTTATACAATATTCTGTATAAGTTGACCCAGAACCAAGAAGAAAAATTAAAAAATTAAAAAATAGTGCGCGTTCGGAAGGAAGTTTGTTTTTTTCCCAACAAATTTCGCAGTTTTTTGCTCACAATTTTTTTATTTTTCAATTTTTCTTCTCGATTCTAGGTCAACTTAAGCACAATATTGTACAAAGTAAAAAAATGTTTGATTTTTTTGCTTCAGATCACTAGTCCGTGACTTAGGACTTCCGCAAGCGAAGAATGTTGTTGCCCGCGCACCGACATTCGTCACTCCACCCACTCCCACCACCACGTTTTGTCAAACATTAAAAAATATTTTGATGCTCAATAAAGACCGCTTAGTCAACATACCAAATATCAACATTCCATATTAAAAACTTTTCCCATAAAAAATTAGTCAAAAATCGAACATTTTTTGGCCCAACGAGGCAGAACCTTCCCTCAAGTATAAGTAAATCATTGCGCTACCTGTTCTCACTAAATCATCCTTAACTTCGGCAATTTCCAATATTTCAACTTGAAACTTTTTTCACATATTTTTGAATATGTATACTTTGCGAAAATGAATAAAAATCGTTTTTTTTCACCCGACACAGTGGTGTTCCAGCTTGACGAGAGCAGTGATCTCGAAAGAATCTTCTTTATTTGCAGAAAATAAATAATCTAGGAGAGAAATAAATCTCGATTGCTAGAAACGTGTCTCAGTCACCAGGACTTGATGACGTGCCGCGAAAACGCACCGAGCGCGCGAGCAAAACGACATCCGCAACAGGCTCCAAAAATAAACGACGAAAAAAGGGAGATAAAAAATGTGAAGTTTTCGGCCTCCGGACGTGGAGTCTCGTTCTTTGGCACGAAATCCACAGCGAGACGTTTCCTGAATCGTGCTGAGAAAACAAATACACATTTTTTTTTTTGAGTATCCTGTCTCTGAATTTCGGCGGACGATACGAGCACACACGTTTCTTTAGAAATTTTCCTCATTGACCTTTACGTATTCGTTTTTTTTTCTTCTTCTTCTACAAGTTTTATCCTCGTACAGATAAATCGATTGAGAAGACGAGGAGAAAAAAACCTTTACGACGTTTTTGCCTCGACGAACGTAAACCGTGTGGATTCGCGATCCCCAGAATAAAAAATCGACGATACTCCGTGGGATTTCTTTTTTAACTGCACCAAAATCGTGTTAAAAATCCACGTGGGTGGATTTTACGTTCGTCTGGAACACGCGCCCGGATCGGATAACCGCATGCGTCGCACTACTTGCATCAACTTATAAAGCCGAAACGAAAAAGCTCTTTATCGACGTACACGAACGCCTCGAGGCTTCGCAAAAAAAAAAGATCGCGCAGATTGGAGTAACATAAAGAAAAGTCCGGTTCCAGCGACCAGAGACACAAAAATAGGCAAGAGGATAACAAAAAATTGATCGTTAATTTGAAAATTGAATTTTCCGCAGGTTGAGCTTTGAGGGCCCAACATGTCGTCAATGGTGTTTTTTTTTTCGTAACAGCCGGACGGAATTGCAGGACATCGCAATATCTGTGTCTAGCTATGGTGAATGCAATTGGATAGTACTCCACTAAACATTTAACGTCGTGCCAAAAAAAAGAACCCAAGAATAGGTTCCCGTTTTGCACATCGCACGAATTTTTCGTAATATCTAACATTAACGAAAATCCGTTTGAAGGTAATTTGCGAGCGAAAGAACAATAGGTTCGAGTTCCAATGTGCGTCCATTTCAGATACACAAAAATAATTTGTCTAAAAAGATATAGAATCATTGAGGTGATCGCATTTTACTTGTGTCGTGTAAGGCGGTTTTTATTTTATTTTAT
This sequence comes from Ophion ellenae, assembly GCA_963210295.1. Lineage (NCBI taxonomy): Eukaryota > Metazoa > Arthropoda > Insecta > Hymenoptera > Ichneumonidae > Ophion > Ophion ellenae. The sequence goes on along the minus strand of OY723391.1, from coordinate 40,151,222 downwards.
TATATTATAGAAATTTTATGAAATATTATATTATATTTTATAATATTCTATAATATTCTATAATATTGGGAGTACAAATGAGTCTCCGCCGTTTTTTATTTAAAAAATGGGATTTTATTGTGAAAGAACCCCCCCCCTCCTTTCTTTTTACTCACGATCCAATTATCTTGTTAAAAAAAAAAATTGTCGCGAGAGCTGCGAGCAGTCAAAAAATATTTCGAGGTCGAACATTAAAAAATCGATTTTTTTTCGTCCACTTCTCACCCATGAATTTTAGGCTTTATAATTTGAAAATTAACCTCGCCAAAGCTCTAGCCGGAGAATGAATATTTAGTGGTCGCTCAAGTGCTTCGAAATTTCCAATTCTCGCCAATTCTTTTTACTCTTTTCACTCATATATTCGACGCTTTGTAAACCTTTAAAAACAATTAATCCTTTTTTCTTTAGAAACAGATTTTTCAAATTTACCGCACCCTCCTAACCCAAGAATTACAATCTTTGTTCTCATAAAATAATTCTTTAGAGCTTCTTGTCCGTAAACAAAATTATAGATCGTTTCATTCGTAAAACTGCAATGGCAGCTGCTTTCCGCGCATCGTAATGCGTCCCACAGTTGGTCTCGTTAGTTAAGCTGCGGACCAATCGTAGCTGTACTCTGTGACGAGCGACGCCATAATACAATAATACATAATAATACACAATAACACATATCGTCTAATTGGTGTTTGTTACGAATTATAATAATAAATCACTCAGAAAACGGAACACTTCGCTGTTTATTTTGTTTTTATGCTACAAGGAATTATAGTGCATACGAGATTTTCGGCAGTAATCGTTAATTTCGAAAACCTCGAGTAACCAGAAAATATTCAGTGGCCGGCTAGAGCGTTCGCGAGATTAATTAAACAGTTATAAAGCTCAAAATGCATAGGTGGGAAGTGACCGAAAAAAATCGAGTTTTTAATGAAAATTTGAATTTTTGGGAGGCCTGAGCGACCTCTAAATATTTTCGACCGCGCGCAGCTTCGGCGACAATTTTTTTTTCTTTAAGGGGTGAGACACTTTGAAAAAATCTAATTTTTTGCCGTCTTCGACAGTTTATACTTTCAAAAATATCATTATCATTTATATAATTTATATCAATATAATTTTATCTTGCAAAAATCGATAGTAAAATCTTTAAACGCGTTTTTCTCGAAATGAGATTTTTCAAATTTGCTGACATTGTAACTCAAATAACAATTATCCGATCGACTTGAAATTTGAACCCGGTACTCTTGAGTATATTTACTCTACAATGACGTAGGATATTTGTGATTGGATGAAAATTAACGATTTAGCATTGAAAAAAAAACCATTTTATAGGCAAGAAAACAGACTTTTTCCCCTAACTACGCCATTTTGTTAGATTTTGATATTTTTCGAAAATCCTACGTCATTCTACAGGAAATACCTTCCAATTTAACGAAATTTTCTCCTCTTTCGGTCTCAGCTACCTAATCGGCCGGAATCATGTCAGCAGTGGAGGAACTTTTTTTTGCGCTTAACTCGCTTGGATCTCAATATTTTTCTATGAAAAAATTATGTAATATAGGTCAAATTAAGCCAAATATATTCTCAATTTTCCGAAACATTCAATCGAGTACTTTTCTTCCAAAAAATTCCCGAAAATCACCCAAATGTTCAGGGTTCACACTGGTATAGTCCCTCAACGAAGATAATTGGATGGTGAGAGAAGGGAAAAAAAGTAGAGCTCAAATTTGTGCCACCCTAGGTAGAATGTGGCCCGTTGAATAGATGGATGGACATAGTTTATGGATTCCATAGACAGACAGATAGATATACGTTAGGCTGTGCAATACAAGGTTATGTTTGGCTGGAGGGAGTGGCCTGGAAAGATCTCCCAAGATTGTCACAGACTTTTGCCGCTGCACAGGGTAGCACCCCATGGCATCACGACCATTCCAAAAGCCTACGGCTATCACGTGACACATGCAGCGGCTCACATGGTGCAAGAGGATCGAGAATGAGAATACAGAAAACGTGCGAGATCTCTTCACCGTTGCATCGGAGTACGAGCGTGTGTGTGCGCGGCTTTCCAAACGAGAGCAGAGATAAGGGCAGTTTCCAAGGGCTGTAGCTTTCTCTCTTCGTCTTCATCCCCCGCGTTCGAGCCCACACTGTTCACCACTATAATTTCGCAGAGTGCTTCGCGTACCATATACATATATATATATATATACAGACATATATTTTTTATACACGATTGCGAGTGAGGGGGTGTCACCCGCGGGGGTGAGTTCCGAGTGCGCCGCGAGTTACGCGCAAGAGAGGGAGGATTGACGAGACCGGGGCGACGGCGCGCGACGTGAAAATGAAGTAAGAGAGATCGACGCCGACGCTGCGTGAAGCTCTCTCGCGCGCCATCGTGCACCGTCAGCAACCCCCGGGCTCCTAACCAGAACGTCCGAAAGATCAACCCCCGCATACCGAAATTTTCTACCCTTTTTTTTCTACGCGAAAATCGTATTTTTTTGTCCCGTTTTGTATTTCTCGTGATTCGAACGATGAACGAGGACGCGTGAACTTTCCGATCGAGAAGCAATTACGAGACTGTGGAGCGTTGGCCTTCGAGGCGAACTTCGAGGCCTGCCGACGCTTTCAGGAGCGTCGGAATGCGCCGATTCGCGATCCCCTCGGCGTGGCTTCGATGACTCGGAGAGGACGGAAGTTCGACGTGGAATTCTTTTTTCTTTGATACCAGTGCCGGTCGAGATTGGCCGCGGAGGGAAATTAATTGGGAACTCGACGGGGACCGGAGAAAAATCCCGTTGACGATCCACTCACCCCCTCGAGAGGGTAAGTACCAGACTAACCAACTTTTGCGAACTCGATTTTTCGGCGCCCCCGCTTTGCCTGGGCTCGACGGAAATTCGAATTATTTTCGACTCGTCGGACAGCCGCGCGGGCAAATGATATTTTTCTTTGCCAACGCGCGACGATAATCTCTGCTCGTGTGTGAGAGGAAGGGAAAAAAGGAAATAAACGTCAAACAATGTACGTGTATGCTCGGAGGCGCGGACGAGCGATTGGACAAACGTTTCGCACGCGCGTGCAAAGAACTCGCGGCTGATAATGGAAAGGCGACGGCAGATAAAAATTTATGTCCCGGAACTTTGTACTATCGTTTTTGCGGCTTTACGATATTCAGGCTCTGCCGATTATTTTTTTTTTTTTTGCGAACGAGAAACTTCGAATTGATTTTTCGTGCCGGCTTGCACGGTCTTCGAGGGAATTTCCGCTGGGCGACGAATTTTTCGACGACCGCCTCGCGCGGGGCCGCGTTGAAATTCCGAACTTTGAATGCGCCGATGATTTTTAATTCCTAATTTTAATGCTCCGAAATGGCGAGTTTCGTCAAGATCGTGCCAGCGAAAGTCTACACGGTTGACGGTAAATTATGTAGAGCGTATAACATTGGCTGGAAAATTTTTCAAAATTTGACGTAAAGTCACCTCTTAAGGGGTCTTCTCACTTTAGTCGCTAAAAAATGCTATTTTTATGAATTTTTTCGATAGGTTTTTACCATAGATATTGATATAAAAGTTGTTACACTTAATATATGCACTTTCGAAATGTATTTTAAGAAAAATTATGTATTTATGCACCCACATTTGTGAAAAAACTTTTTTCGACGGCTTGTTGATAAAATCTTAATCTTATGAAAGTTCAACCACACATTCTTTACAACTATAGTTATAGCGCATAACAAGGATTTTTTTAAATTTTGATATTTACTATTTTTTTCCCAAAACGGTGAAAACAACAGGTTTTTTATTATGGAAAATTTCCGCCATTTTGTTATTTTTGCATATATCAAAAATCGTATGATATGGGCCATTGACATACTGAATCTAAAACCGTTTGATTTTTTTGTTGCGGATGATCAATCTCCGAGATTTCATCAACAGCGCAGACCTACAATTTTTTTAGGACATTTTTTTAACCACCATTTTCGTCTATAAACAGTGACTTAATTAAATATAAAAAAAAAAGTATTTCGAAAGAGTATTTATTAAGTGTAACAACTTTTATATCAATATCTATAATATGAGCCTATCAAAAAAATTCATGAAATTCGCCTTTTTCAGCGTCTAAAGTGAGAAGATCCCTTAATTTAAAAAAAAAACAATTCTTGAAACAATTCGTCGATTTATTGAAACTTTTGAAACTTTTAAGACTTCCATAGGCGAATTAATTTGACGGTGTTCAGATTTTCGGAGTTTTGGTCTTTCGGGGTAGTATTCTTTCGGAGTTTTGAGCGTTCTGATCATTCATAGTTCGAAATTCCAACCCGGCTTAGCTCGCGGGAGTCTCGCGTGCGACGGCCCGATTTGAACGGC